>JAJPUD010000009.1:122458-215441 GCA_023553655.1 Myrmecobius fasciatus | reverse complement strand
TTTTTTTTATTATGGGTTTTAGGCAGTCTAATAATTGTTAAATTATCATTCTTTAATCTATTTTCTAGGTAAGCTGTTTTCCTTATGAGATATTTCATATTTTCTTCTAATTCTTAATTCTTTTGACTTTGTTTTATTGTTTCTTGATGCCTCATGAAGTCATTAGTTTCCACTTACCCAACTCTGATTTGTAAGGAATTTTCACTTTCTTTAGTGAGCTTTTGTAACTCTTTCTTTTTATAATTTGGCCATTGTTGTTTTTAAAGGTATTTTCTTATTTTGTGCCTTTTACCAGTCTGTTTAATTATCTTTTCAAAATTCTCTTCCTTTGCTCTCATTTCTTTTACCTAATTTTGCTTCTAGCACTCTTTTTGATTTTTGATGGGCTTAAGTCCAATTCAAAACTTTCTTTGGGGCTTTGCTTGTAATTGTTTGGAGTTCATTGTTTTCTTCTGAGTTTGTGTCTTGCTCCCTGTTTCCATAATAGCTTTTTAATAGGTTCTTTTTTATTGTTTGTTCATTTTTTCCATGCTATTTCTTGATTTTGAACTTTGTGTTAAGAGTCTGGCAGTAGAGTATTATTTCAAGTTTCAGGCTTTTTCTCACAGCTGTTTTCATTTGGTTCTGGAGATTTGGAAGCTTCTGGTGCTTCCAAAATGGTGTGAACTGGGGAGAGGTATGGTCACAGCCACATACTGACCCTTAGCCAGGAAGGGTGCTAATTCCTTGGTCTTCTTGACTTCAGTTGCATTGAGTCACTTGGCTGCCTTGCCTTCCTTTTGTTGTTGTTGAGTTATTTCAATTGTGTTTTCTTGTCAAAAATATTGGAATGGTTCACGTTTCCTTCTCAGATGAGGGAACCGAGGCAAATGGGATTAAGTTACTTGTCCAAGGTCACACTGCTAGTGACTGTCTGAAACTAGATTTGAATTTAGGAAGATGAGTGTTCCTGATTCCAGGCCCCGAATTCTGTGCACTATAGCACCACCTACCTGCCTCTTTCTTTTAAAGTTCCAATTAAAATCCCACCTTCTATAGAATTCTAGCACCTTCTCTCTTTTGTTATTTATCCTGTCTAGAGTTTCCCACCCCCCAGTCATTTTTTCAGTCTCTTCTTAGACCCCATTTGAGATTTTCTTGGCAAAAATACTGGAGTATTGGTGGACATAAATGAACCAATCCAGGTTGGAAAATAGAGCAAATTATGACTCCAGTATTTTTCAGAGTGGGACCAGACCTGTACTTTCTGCCTTTGTGAGATAGGGAGTTTTAAAAAAAGACTTTATAGAGCCTTGCTTTATACAATAAAACTCAAAATAAAATTTGGCTAATATCTTAGGAAAGGCTTTTTAGTAAAAGCTAGCAGAGGGCTAGCCTTGGAGTCAGAAAACCTTAGTTCAAGGCCTGCCCTGAAATGTATTAGCTCTCTGACACTGCAAATTACTGATACGTTTCTTATCTGCATCAACAGAGGGATATTTTAGAATGCCAAACACCAGGGAAATCATAGATCCAGATGTCCTTCACACAGACACAGACACACACACACACACACACACACACACACACACACCCCTCCCAAAAATACAAAACAGTTTTAGTAGTTTTATTAGGTAATTATCTTGTTTTGTTGTCAAGTATAATCCTTTGCACAATTATGAAGATATTAAAAATACTTACTGAGGCTGGTTAAGTCTCCATGGGATACAAAACAAACATAATTCATATGTATGTGAAATTCACCAAAATTATCTTTTGATAGGGAGTAATAACTTAAATCAGAGACTCAATTCAAAAAAATGTCCTTTAAATCCCAATTGTAATACTATAACATCCACAAAGTCTTTCTTTGATCCTGTAGTTAGTGATAATCCTTTCTCTCTGAGACTTTAAATTGTACTTGGTTTGCATCTAACTTTTGTTCTTATGTTTTATATTGGTTAATTTTTGCATATATCATATTCTTCTACTAAACTATAAGATTTTTAGGGTAAGAATTCTACATTTGTACCTCACCAGAGTATGTAGTATGATTCTCTACTAACAAAAATATGTGACTCAAAGAAATGAATTTATTTAAACATCTCTTTTCTGGCCAAAGATCTCTTAAACTCTGTTATACATATATACATAGGTATATATACACACACATACACATTAGTTTATTCTGAATTCTGGTGTAATATATATTGAAGATTGTAATCATCTTTCTTTTTTCTTTCTTCCTTTTTTATTCTCTTTCCGGGTTCCTTTCTTCTTTCTTTGCATTTTCATTATTTCCTCCTGGAATTTTCCTTTAACTTAGGGAATACACCATGTAAAAGAATAATTTTTTTAAAAAGGCCAAAGGAAAAACTGAGTACTGACAACTCCAGGGAAGAGGGAAGGAAAGCTTTTTACAGGAAGTGGTACTAAGGTGAAACTTGAAGGAAAGTAAGGATTGTAAGAAACAGTGATGAAGAAGGGGAACACTTTACAGACAGGAACGACAACCTCTGGAAAAGCACAAGAGCTAAAAGATGGCATGCCAAGCCTGGGGAATGGCCAGTATCACTGGAACATATAGTTCCTGAAGAGGTATAATATGAAGTAAGTCTGGTCAATATTAGAGCCATATTGTGAACAGCTTTAATTACTAAGCTGAGTGAGGCATTAATATTTTATCTAGAGATAGTAGGGAGCCAGTGAAGATTCTTGAGCATAGATGGATACAGAGAAAATTGTGCTTTGACTTATTTTGCCAGTTTTGTGGACAACAGGTAAGGAGAAGAAACAGACTAGAATCAGGGAAAACAATTAGGAGGCTATTTCACGTGCTTGAACTAGAGTGGCAACTGTTTTAGTGGAGAGAAAGGAACAGGTACAAGAGATATTGTAGAAGTTGCTGAGTGACTGTATATAGTGAATGTCCTTCCTCTGATAGCATTTCAAAGTAACATTTTATCAATAAGAAAAATTTTAAAGTAATTTTCTATTATAAATATGGAATTATTCATAATCAACAATCCTCTTTGATTTTGAATGTTAAAAGTGTGTATCTCTTACCATATTGTCACTTCATGTCAAACTTTGCCTTTAGCCAAACAGTAATTAGTTGGTATCTAATGTTACAAAGGAATAAAATTTTAAAAAGCATTCAAATAAAAAACTAGGGATTCCTAAAATGCAACTCTTTGCATGGTGTCACTTTTTTTTAAAATAGGCATTAAACCTGTAAAACCATGACTGAATTGGACTAGTTGGGCAAATCTTAAATGATGAATTAATCAGCAGTAGATGTCTTCTTGTTCTTATGATAATAAAATAATTTTTCTCTTCACAGAGCCTTATTGGAAGGAGAAAGTAATCCAGAGATATTAATGTGGACTGAGCACATACAGAATGTTCCACAAGGTATAAAACAAAAATTTTATTTCTTCATTTTAATAAGGTTTTCTATTATATACTGTTCATTTATAATTAGATTAGTAATTATTTGGAATGCTACTGAAAGGGATAAAATACAAAATTCAACTAAAATGTATTGTTTTTGTACCATGATGCAATGGATGAAAAGTTGCCTCTTGGACTCAGGAAGACACATATATTCAATGTGCTCCTGGGCAATTCACTTAATTCTGTGACACCTTAAGCAATGCTCATAATGTATAATGGAGCAGATAGCTATCTGCATCAGTAGAAAGACTTTCCTTATAAAAAGTTCCCTATGTCAATGAACTTACAAGTTCACCCCCCCAAAAAAATGTGTATGGTATTGTTCTAGGAGATGGTCATACAAAATTGAAAGAAAATAGACACGGTCTCTGTCTTTAATGAATTTATAATCTAATAGAGGAGGTAAGGGGTGTATATAAAGATATATTATTACATAACTAAATACAATAGGAGAGGATATCCATTTTAAGTGCTACAACTTTTTAAAAAATTTCACAATATTTTGATTTCCATTTTTTTCTAGAATGTCTTATAGAAGTCACCTCTTTCTTTAGTTAATAAAGGTTGTAGCCATTGCATGATCATTTTGCTTCTAAAATGACTAATTGCTATTGGCAAAAATCTTCAGTAATCTTTTCCTCCCGGCAGGACACTTATATGGGGCATAATACTTAAGAGTTTCATAGAATTGCACTGCTGCAATCAGTAATAATGAATTCTCTTTGGCCCATTCAATATGCTTACATAAATGACATAATTTTTGTGATTGATCCTGAACTTATCATGAATGTGACTCCTTAACCATTTCTTGAAAAATATTCCAAGAATAATCAAAGTGTAATAGGCTACAATGTTAAGAACTTGGGCTTCTTGTTAGATCAAACATTTTTTAAATAAAGGAACTCTCAGGGATAAAAATGGGAAGAGATTAAAAAAACCTTAAGAAATCCTTAATGTAGTTAATTTTGAGGAGACAATAGTTATTGAAAACTATGACTGAGAAGAAAATATTAACTGTGATCATTCAGTGTGATTTAGATGGATTTTTTATTTAGTAATTGCTTTATGCATTTTGCAAATATAAAGATTTTTCCAATTTAAATGATTGTGATGACTATCAAAAAGGACAAATTATTTATTTCAGTTATTAAATGCCTGCTGTGACCAAGGTATTGACCTAGGAACTGGATATACAAAGATGAAAATAATCCTTGTCTTTAAAGTTTATATTCTAGCATATATCTTGCTAAAATGAGCACTAAAGATTTTATAATCCAGTAGGAAAGATACAAATAATTTTGATCCAGTAGAATTTTGTGGGGGTAAAAACAGATTAGACTAAGCACTGTAGCACATTAAGAAGAGAGAAAAATCATTTTTATCTAGGGTAATCAAAAAATAGTTTTAGGGAGGAAGCTGTACTGACTATGCTCTTTTCCCATAGAAAAAGAGAAAAGAAAAGGAGATAATGTGCATGCTAGTACTGTGTGAGTGCACAGAGATGCAATTTAGCTGGAATGGAAAATCAAATTAAATAGATTAGAGAAAACTCAGTTTAAGTCAGCAAGTGGGACCTCAAATACTAGGCTAAGTAGTTTTCATTGTATCTAATAAGTAAAAGGGAGTCACTGGTTTTTAAGCAGCTGAATGAAATAAACAGACATGTACATTACAAAGATAGTATTGGTAGTTCTGAGGAGGGGCTGTATAGAATAGAGATCAGACTCTGGACTCCCTAATCTCCCTAAAAGAGAATTTAGAGAGAAAAGACTAAAGAAAAATTTTTTCTACAGATATTCTCAATTAGGATACAGGAATACAAAGATGACCCAGCAAAGGACTCATCAGGTCATAGGAAAACCAGATTAGGGTTAGGGAAGCTGAAGGAGAAAGATTTCAGCACAGTGAGAATATTTTTTAATGTTGGAGACCGTCAAGGAGGATGAGGTCTGAGAACAGGCCATGGGATTTGACAATTAAGAATGTAATGTGATACAAAGAAAGTAATTTCAGCGAGAGTGGTAGGGATGGAAGCTAGATTTCAGGAAGTTGAATAGAGTGGAGAGTGAGTTGGTGGAAACAGAACATAGATCATGCTTTCCAGAATTCTTGAGGTAAACTGGGGAACATAAATAATATATCTTAAGAAGTATATTAAATTTTATTTTTAAAAGACAGTTGTGATCTGAACAAGTTTATAGGCAAAAGGAAAAGAAACTAAAAACTGAAAGAAAGGGGCCAATTGGTTTCATACTAAATGGAATAAATGGGAGCAAAGGTACAACTGGAGTTACACATTTGAGTTTACTAGGAAGAGAGCAGCATTGCCTTCTGAATTTGGAAATACGAAGAAAGTGATTGAGGACATTTATTATCAAAATTAAAGAAATTTTGAGATTCATCTGAATTATGGATGATGAGCTTCTATGCATATACTTATTGTCTTTTATGAATGTTGACATATGTAACAGATATTTACTTGGACCAACAATGGTCCAGTTCTATGAAAAAAAGATACAAAAAATTATTCCAAGGAGCATGTGAAACACTTTGAATGTGATAAATGTGGGAAAGACCATAGGCAGAGGGGATATCTTATTATACATCAGAAAATGGGGCTTCATTTTGTTGTTATAAATTACTTCATTCCGTACTCAGAATGAAATGAAATAAAAACAAAATTAAAACTAAAGACATTTAGTTGTCTTTATTTGTTGATTATTTCAATTTAATCACTGTTACCTTTTAGCTATTAAGGTACTGGGACCATCACAAGTATAAGAGGCAATGGAACTTCTGAAATTAAAAATATTTGTTCTCATTCAGTGATGATACTACTGATTGCTATATCCACAGGCACATGAGACTGAAAATACTGAGGTGTGTGTGTGTGTGTGTGTGTGTGTGTGTGTGTGTGACTTGAAGTTAGATCTAAAAGCTTGGTTTTATTTGTGAGCAGCATTTGTTCAATAACAAGATGAGGCTACTCAATGATGCAACAGAAACATCATCTAGTTTGGTATAAACTTTTAGATTATTTCTTTCTTGTGTTGGATTTTCCAAATTCTTCTGAAGTTATCATAAGTTCTCTTTCACAAAATGTTCCCTCAAGAAGTTAGGCTTCTTAGTCTATATAGTGACATATTCTTTTTTATGAACTGTCATTACCTGGTAGAACAAGATTGAGAATCTCTTGGCGACAGATAGGATTGATCTTGTCAAATAGATTTCCATCTGCATATTTAATTGCAACATTTGGAAATTTACTCATTAACTGTTTATCATAATTTATCAAAAATTGTCATAAATTCTTTTAGAAATATGAAAATCTATAATGCCACTTAATGATTGGTTTCTAATGGTACCCTTATCAGTAGAAAAACTGTTGTTTAACCTCCAATTAAACTAAATGTAAACAAAATGTACTGAATTAGGAAAAGTTGATGTAATTATGAAAGCTGTCCCATTTGTTAGTATTTCTTTTGCATTTGCACATAGTTGGTTCCTAATATTTGTTGACTTAACGAATATATAGTAATTCAAAAGAAATATCTTTTTAAATTAATTCATTTAGATTAACTATGACATAAAAACTGAAAAGGTAGTCATTTTTAATCATGGAGAAAGTACAGGAAATGTCACTTTTTGGGGGGGAGGTGTTTCTTATCCTTGTTTTCTAAAAGAATTAACTATTTCCATTTAAAACACTTTATCTTTACACACACACACACACACACACACACACACACACACACCCCAATTTATCTGGATTTCTTTTTCTTCCTTGTTAGCAGTGGTTTTGGTTTGAGGTTTATCACAATGGTAAATGTTATGTTTTTCCTTATGCAGATTCTAGGATCCACAAATAATTGTTTCATTTTTTGTTGTTATAGTAAGTAAATCTTAGAAGAACAAGACTGAGTAAAGGCACTTTTTCATAGTAAAATTATTTATAATTTTGAGTTTAATTATAATAGCTCAGTAGTATTGTTATTATGAGGTATTAGCTAGAATTTAGAAATGTTTGCATTTGATACAAGTTGTTTAACTTTCCCCTCTCCTCTCCTCAGTGGAATGGAGTATATATAACTAGAGAAAAGAAAATAGTGTGATTATGGAATATTCTTGAGGGTAGCTACTCCAAAGGAATTCTACTAAGGCCCTGGTTTATTTAACTTACTCAAAACTCAAACTGGTACATTTGTATGAGACTTCACTTCCATTTGACAATTTCAATAACAAAACTGCACAAATCTTGGAATCTGTGGGCCATTTTGTAGTTAAATTATTATTGCCTAAAAAGTGTCCAAATATATGGGAACAACTAAATAAGTAGCCTTATTTTCCCAATCTAGACACAGGTTAGTGTCCCTAATGTTTCATTTAGGCAGACCAAAAATGTATATACATCTCCTCATACTTTCCTGGTTGTAAGTGAATATATTCATGAAGTTTGTTATTATTCAGTAAATTCTGTAGTTAGATCATCTTATTGTAAATATTTGTCTCTATCCTTGAAATACTAAACCTGACAGCATTATATTGATTTTTTTGGTATTATATTACTTTTAAGATAAATGGTGCTATTGCTATAATAATTTTAGTGCATTTCTGCTTAATTTTTGCAGACATCAGGAATACATCATGTCAGTATAGCAATTCAGTATTACAGAGAGAAAACAAATGGAATATATTCTCCAGGGAGAAAATAACTTCATCAAATAAAAACATCTCAGCACCATATACAAATCAATCAACATTCTTTGGACCACAGGCTACAATAGTAAGTGGAAGTGCTCCAAGAAAAGATTTCCTGCGTCCAGGCTATTCTTCCTCTTCCACTCTTAGACAAGACACCTCATATGAAAGAACTTCAAAAGATCATGGTGAGGTCAGAATGCTTCCTACAACACATGGCCTTTTGAGAAGCCTAGAACCTCAGGTGAAAGTGATTCCTGAGAGACAAAAAACAGAAAGTAGAAGTAATATCACCACATATTTAACTAAAGAATCAACAAGTGCTCAAAGACCAAGCCAACAACATAAAGATGTAAGGATGAGTACACCTGCAAGTACTCGATCACATGAAATGAGTGTTCTTGAAGGAAAGAAAACAGAGGAGAGTGTGTCTATGGAGGAGAGAAAACAGAAAATAGAACCAACTAAACCAAGACAAGAGGAGAAAATGTTTGACTCTAAAGAAAAGGCTTCTGAAGAAAGAAATTTAAGATGGGAAGAAATGACTAAATTAGATAAGGAAGCAAGAGAAAGGGAAGGCATGCAGTTGAAGGGAAAGGCTAAAGGAGGTGAATCAAGCATGGCAATAACTAAAATATTTGGAGAAAAAAAGGAAATACAAATACCTGTTAGCTTTGAGGGGCAAGGGCATAGAAAAATACTGGAAGATGATAAAGTAGAATTATCAGTAAAAGATGTACAAACATTTCAAACAAAAGGTGCCAGTGATAGTAAAACTAAGTGGACAGATGAGAGAAAGTTGAAGTTTAAGATAGATACTGGTGATGCTGTTGACTCCACAAAAGATGACTCCACAAGAAAAACCGTAGCAGAAAACATTGTTTCCAGTATTCTTCAGCAATTTGTGCAACCTTCTGACTTGGAGACATCTGCTGGTGTTTCTCTGGATACAAAAGTCACTTACATGGAGAGGAAAGAACTTCCTGGTGATGCAGGGGCAAAGACTGAAATTATTGTGGAGTCTAAATTACTTGAAGAGATAGATGTTTCAGATGAAGACAGCTTGAAGCATTTCTTAAGTAAGGGTGCTAAAGAAGTAGATATTAAAGGGAAATCAGCAGAAAGCATGTTAGGAGATATAATAAATCTTGGCCTGAAAGGAAGAGAAGGAAAAGCAAAAGTAGTTAATGTTGAGATTGTTGAAGAACCACTAGGATATGTAACTGATGAGAAGGTTGACTTTTCAACGCCATTTGAGGTAGAGGAAGTAGATGATGTTTCTCTAGGCTTTGAGAGGCATTACAGTGATGAGGAAGGTGATGAAGAAACAAGTATTGCCTTCTCAGGTAATCAACTTAAAAAGACAAAGCAACCTCATCAGAACATAACACACTTTGAGGAAGTAACTGAAACAGGTGATACCGAAGGAGAGCAGAGATACTTTGTTTCTACTCCAGATGAATACTCAGGAGGTTATGACAAAGATGAGGATTCTGTGTATGGGCAAATTCATGTTGAGGAAGAATCAACCATCAAATATTCTTGGCAAGATGAAGTTTCACAGAGCACAGAGAAAAGGAGAAAGAGAAACAATTTTCCTGGAGATAAATTCTCAAGTACATCAGAAATCTTTTCTCCAGAAGAAGATATGGATTCCAGCCACCAAAAGGAACACCCAAAAGGTGATGAATTGCATGCTGAATCCATTGTCATTGAAAAAGAAATTAAAATACCCCATGAATTCCAGACCTCAATTAAGGAACTGTCCTCCAAAGATCCCAAACATCAGTTGGTAGAGACAATTGGTCAGCTGGAAGGGAGTCTCCCTGAAAGTGTAAGAAAGGAGCTGTCTATCCTAACTAAGGAGAATCAGGGTGATGCTGGCAATATTTCAGTTAAAAAGTTTGAGAAAACCACTGATGGTGGATCAGTTACGATCATTGCTGAAGTCAACCTCTCACAAACCCTTGATGCAAATCAACTTGATCTGGAACTAAGTAAAGATGACTCTAGTAAAGTAGAGAAAATATTACAGTCGGCAGCTCTAGATAGTTTTGAAAAACACCAACCCCAGGAACCTGAAAGTCCAGATAGTAAAAAGGGTGTACAAGTTTCTGGTTCCAGTATTAAATCCAAGCGTTGTGCCAGTAGAGAAATGTACACTTCATCTAATGAGCAAGATGGTGGCAGAGGAGAACATTATGCTGCTGAACATGTTTTTTGCCAAGGTCCAGTTTCTGCAACTGTGGAAGTTAGCAGCCCTAGAGGTTTTGCTCAATCACATGTCTTAGAAGACATAAACCAGTCTGTAAGGCATATTAAAATAGGCCCCACTGAAATTCGGAGGACAGAACAAATCTTTTTTGAAGGACCCACTTCAGAAATGGTAGAGGTAAGTGTGGAAAGACAACTTACTCAGATAGAGGGCTCCAAAAGTACCAGTATATCTGTGAGACAGTGTAAGTTGGGTTTTAAAGAAAATCAATTGATTGAAGAAATCATTTCTAGAGTTTTTTCTTCTCTCTGCATCTCAAGAAGTGGGTGGTACAGAAAGTCTTAGGCAGAGTTTTCCAAAGATATTAACAACTCCTTAGGGCAATTTTTAAGTAACAAACAATTTCATACTAATTAAGAAGCTGTTTTAAGTGGGTCCATTTCTGAAGCAGGTAAATCTGTAGGAACCAGAGATTATTTCCAGATAGAAGGATCACTAGAAACTAAGAGTTCTGTGGGTCTCCTTAAATTACACCCCAAAGAAATAGATAGATTGCTTTCCATGTCCCTCTCTCTAACAAAAGGAAATTCAACCTCAAAGGGGACAGTTCTCATATAGATCATCAGATCAGGCACATTTATTAGAATTAGTCCCCAAGAGTTTCAGACAAATGAACACATAATTTGCCATGGACTAATTGCTCATCATATGGAATTTAGTCAATCCGGAGACAGTTATTTTTAATACAATTGATTCTTCAGACGCAAACACATCTATAAGAAATTACAAATTAAGTGAAAGAGAAGTTCTTTTGTCTGAGAATACCTTCCAAGAGTTTGTCTTTGAATCTCCAAAGGAAGATATTGCAGGAGATGTATCAGAGGAATGTGAGGTGTTAGTAGATCTTTCAGGCACATTCAGATAGACCCCACAGAAACTTAAACCGCTAGAGAAATTATCCTGCATGAGCACATTTCAAAAACTTTTAAAGTGACTGACTCAGGTGATATCTTTGAGCCAGAAGGGTTAGCAGAGAGTGTAGTAGTCTATACAACATATTAAACTGGGGCCTAAAGAAATTTCATTTACTTTTCAGATGGATGTGACTAACAGAGAAGAGACCCTCAGCACTGCTAGAGGAACCAGAGAAACTACTATATTTTTTCCGACAAGGAAGGAAGCAAAAGTTCACATTGTGTCTGATGATGACTGGAAAGATAATGAAAGCAAAAAGGAGAGAGAAGCAAGTATAAGTTTTCAGGTTTCTGCTGATCAAGATAACCAGACTCATGGTGAACAAATCACAGAGAAAACTATGTTTGATAAAACAGTGATGCTGCAGAGAATGGTAGACCAAAGGTCAGTGATTTCTGATGAAAAGAAAATTGCTCTCCTCTATCTAGACAAGAAGGAAGAGGAGGAGGAGGAGAATGATGGACATTGGTTTTGAAAATTCAAACACAGGGGCAGCTAGGTGGCGCAGTGGTTAGAGCACCAGCCCTGAAGTCAGAAGGACCTGAGTTCAAATATGGTCTCAGACACGTCCTAGCTGTGTGACCCTGGGCAAGTCACTTAACCCCAACTGCCTCAGCAAAAAATAAGATAAAATAAAATTCAAACAGATTTGAATTTTAATAGCATCTTACACAGTACCTTAACCAACACACTGATAATTTTTCAAAGGGATTTACCAGTTGGGATAACTGATCCTAAAGCTTTTTTGTTGCATAAATTAATTAAAAAAGAAAGCTCCCAACATTTTAAATTTACTTCATTGGCCCCTTCTTGGAGGAATCATGAATACGTAGCATATTTTGAAATTTTGAGAATTTTGAAAAATTACTATTTATTTCTCTAATCTTTTAGAGTTTTTAATAGTTTATCAGTTTTGTCCTTGACCAGGAAAATGTCAGACTTTAAATGAAAAGTTCTTGTCTGTAAGATGCTTAAGAGTAACTTTATTAAAATAACATTTAAGGGTTAATTAATTTGCATGTGCTAATATCATATAAGCCAGTATTTGAGGGAAGAATAGGCAATTAGCTTGAATCTCTTTGCAAGAGACAATATTGCACTTTTAGATTTAGAGCAGACAGTTTTACAAAATTAAAAAAATTACAACTATAAATTGCTGTCGAGTTCAGTATTTTCAGGAAAACAGTTAATTTGCCATGAAAGGAAAATTCTTTGAACCAACAGATTTCAATTTTTCTTACTTTAAAATGTCATATTTATTTATAGACCAACTAAATATTTAGTTACAATATTTTAGTCAGTATGCCTATTCTGTATTGTAAAGCATTAAATAATTAAAAGAATAGAAATGTGTATCAGTAATAGAAGTGTTATTTTCAAGTTGTAGTATAAGGGGTGTTCAGGGAGCATAAAGATAGTCAAGATGTTCATTTTGTATTTTTGTGCTGCCAGTTTCATCATAACCCTAGAATAGAAAAAGCTCAGTTCAAGTCATATTATACTTAAATATAGCTTCCTTATATTCAACACAACAAATATTTACTATTTACTTTGTGCAAGGGCAGGGAAGACAGATCAACAAAATATGGTCCCTGTATGCAAAGAGCTTATAATCTAGTCAGTTAATTCGTTTAATTCATCAAACACACACTAAGAATATGAGAAGTACAAAGATAATGCTGATGTAATTGGAGAGTAAAAATACCTATAACACAAGGAGGTATAAACTGTTAAAAAAGTAGCATAGTACCACAGAAAGTGCACTAGATTTGCAGGTGGAAGGCCAGGTTTCAGTTCTTCATTCTACTAAGTGATCTTCAAGAAGAGATATAACGCCTGTATATTTCAGTTTTAGCATCTATCAAATGTACCACCTAAAAGGATTTTTGTGAGGAAAAGACTTTGAAGTAGAATGTGCTAAGTAAATGTTAAGTTATTACTATTATTTTTGTAGAAGGAAGTTTGAGATACAGTCAAATGATATCAATTAACATTAATCTAAAAAATATGTGATATGGATTTAGAATGTGACACCTAATTAATATAATATCAATGTAGATATTAACATGGAAACCAAACATTAAGTGAAAGATCTACAGTATATTTATGAAAAGTAAGATATTGTACCTTAAAGAAATGACAGTTAAATGACAAACCCCTTTTAACACACCATTATTCAGGGTCTTTTCCTTTTCAAACGCAAAGATACATCCTTGGTAGAGATCTTGTACTTTGAAAATAAATAGTAATTATGAAATTTTTCAGGAAAGTAAATAACTTATGTCAGAAAAACATGGAGGAGGAGATTTGGTGGGGAAGGAGCTGGCATCAGCTCCTGTATCTATGCAGTATAAATTCACTGATGAATGATACAGTAGGATTGAAAATGTTCCATGCTACATACTTAAGAGGTGCATATGTGTAAAGATAACATACAGTGAGCATAATATATGTTAATTGCTAAGTTTTTATTGTATCAACTTTTATCATATGCTCTAATGATTTTATTTTAAAGCTGCTATCTTTAAAGATACAAGTATATCTCGTAAAATAATGTCTTCAGCAGCACACATTGTAACATATCAAGAATTTTTTTTAAGCAAGGAGATGTATTATTTTTTTTCCTCATGTTTACTGTGCCTTTTGCAATGGCGCCATGTAACTGTTGGATAGGAGTAGGATATTAGGAATGAAGTAGGTAACTTCAACTTCAGTGCCAAATCATCTTGATTTTTGGTTGGTAATGGATTTCAAATTAGATTTATCAATCTCAAATATTTTAATCTAAAACATGTATAATTGTAGAAATCACACACTTTTAATCACTCCTTAAGATATCCTTTCAGAACCATTTTTTGGGCAATTGAAACAATATGATTGTTTGAAGTTATTTATTCTAATCTACATATTATGAGGAGTTACACAGTAAATGGAGTCTAGCTTTTTTTCTGTTTTTTTTTTTAAATAGCCCTTTCTGTGTAAACAGAAATATAGAAAAGGTGAGTAATTAATTTGAATTGTAGTGTTTTATTGCATTTTTCCCCCTTTGGCACAGAATAGGATTTAGGGCTAACAAAAATCTTAAGAGACCATCAAGTTCAAACTTTATTTGGTAGATGATAAAGATGAAGCTTAGGAAAGTCAGATGACTTGCCAGATGTACCAGGTGATAAAGCAGTAGCAGAGTTGTAATTAGGAGCAGAAGCTGGAGCCCCTAACTTCAAACCTAGTGCACTTTCCATTTTGCCACACTATCTCCCCTGTGGACAAGAATTTCAAGACAACAGAGCTCACTATTCTAGAATCAATCCTCTGTTTCAAAGTATTTCAGAGGTGCATCAGAATTTCAATAGCAATTTATACTATTTATATAATCAAAATGTTGGTCAGGATTCTTCATAAAATATCCATCATGGCAGTCTGTTTTATTGCTAGGAGAAATAATTTTTGCCTTAGAGTTTTTTACTTACACAGCTCTTTTTAGCTGACCATCTTCAGAGTTTATGTTTGTTTTAAAAATGATGTGGACACATTTAGTTATTCTGTTTTCCAAAGCAAACTTATAAACAAAACCTATTATTCTTGAAGTTAAAATGCACTTTTCAAAGACGTGAAAATATTCTTAGACAATGGTAGGGTTAGTAATTTATAGATAAAACATGAAATGTTACTGTTATTTTGCCTTATTACCTAGGGACACCTCATGCCTGTTTTAACTGCATAACTATATAGCACAACAGCTTGATCTAGCCAACACAAATATACTTAGACAATTAAGAAGTTAATTTCATTACACACACACAAATGAGTCAAGCCTATAATTTTACAATGTTCAGACAAAACATGATACTTATTGAACTTTTCACTTTTTAACAGATTTATCTGATGTTATGTAGACATAATCTATGATTTCAAGTGTAATGTTTAAAGAAAAATAAAACCTCTGAAGAGCATACTTAGAAACTGTTTTGAAGATTAGCTTTTGAAGATTAGCAGTTATTATAAGTCCTATGTCTCTCTTCCAATATCAGAAGACCCTGGAATGAGGAACAGAAAAACACACCAGGAGTGATGAGTTAAATAAAAATTCAGTAAATAACAGTAAAAGAATTCATTAGATCCTAAATTAGAATGAGGTCATTCATATTGATATCAAAGAAAATGCTTTTCAAAGTTTTTTTTTCTTATTGTTACTTAAAGAATAATTAAAGTAATTTACTAAGCACATGTGGTCATGTAAATGTTCTTACTGCAGCAAATATTCACAGCTTGGGTGAAAGATATATAGAGGGATTTCCAGTGTTTTAAATCCATTCAAAATTGATAGTGTGTACACAATAAACAAACACAAAATGATAGGATTTTTAGCCAGAATTTGTTACTCAGAACTTCAGAATCTGTCAAATGGGTTGAATTTCAGAAAGTCACTAACATGAAGAAATTTCAAAATAAGTGTAATATAGTCTCTAAACCTTTAAGAGAGTGCAGATAAAATGCTTGTTTTACCTAGAATCACTGTTTTAAAAAAAAGTCCTATTTCATAAAGAAAGGGCTTGAGAAGATCAGGCATCATAATAGAAAGTCAAACTTAGAGTTAGGACAGTCTAGGATCAAGTGCTGCCTCAGACACATCCATATTGGCTGTAAGAGCTGTGGGAGGCTGTGGAATGGTGATGGTAGTGATGGATGAAATCATTTAACTTCCATGCCTTCAGGAAAATCTTTAAGAACTGAACAGGTGCTGATCTGAATTGTAGAGGAGTTTCCAACAATCTGATCTTTAAAACAAAACAAAACTTTACTCTTGTATATCTACATTCTTTTTTCAGTATTAATAAATACCTGAAAAAGAAGTCATATTCTCCTCTTCGGACAGTGAGCTCCATGAAGACTTAGAATTTAGGGAGCAGTGGGCACTGACAGAGAAGAAACTTTTCTTTCTGTTTGCACAAAAACAACTATAACTATAAAGAAGATAAGAATTCTTTTCTTCCATGAGGACTCAAAGGGAAGGAGTTCTGTTAAGATAATTCAGATTTCACATTTTTATTTAAACCCAATATCGGTTTTTAAATAGTCTATGACTATGCTACATATTTAATCACCCATCCAAATAATTTTTAGAGCAATTGTTGGGATTTATATGTTTTATTTTCCAACAGCAGTGGAAGTCCTTTAAGAAGCTGGATTCTGGTTTCTATTGCATGTACTCAAATCATTTGATTATCCAGTTCTCCTAAATTATAAAAGATATTATGTTACTTAAGATTGGTTGAGATATTGCAAGTGTAAAGACAAGAACATACTTGGAACCTGCTATGTACATTTGCAAGACTTGTTTAACAAACTGTCCATAATTGGAGATATTCAGATTCCCTTCTTGCCTCAAGATAATTTTTTCTACAGTTGTAGGTGATGGGAAAATGCCAATTATCTGACTAGTCAAAGAATTTTTTTCCCCTTAAGTGTCTAGACAATTACCACAAAAGAATTTTCCTTGGCCTGAATAATTACTTTTAATTTTCAGCTTAGATTTATCAGTTGTTACCTAATATGTTATGTCAGAATGAATAAAGCATTTAGGTTGTAGACTATAATCCTTGGTACTTCATTTGGAATTCTAACATTCTCTCCTACCCCCAGCATTAGAAGTGACAGAGTATTAATAGTCATGATGTTATTAGACTATGTTCACTGTCCAGACTGCCCTGAGAAACTAGATAATCTCAATTTTTGACAACAATGATAATCATAAAGTCTATAAAAATGTTAGCTTTGAAAATCTTTCCTATTATCAACTGTACTTGGGCATTAATAGTCAAATGTACTATTATTAACTATGCACAGAATTCAGTTAATGTCTTACAATTACATTTTCTGTTAACTTGTTGCATAGAAATTCCATTCCTTACACACAGTAAACATTCAAATTTTTGTTGAATGAAAACAGAATAGGGTATAGGGCATATCTATTTAGTAGCAAAGCTACTGTTGAAAATATTTTCACTCTCAAATAATTATGTACTATAGAGGTTAGCTAAAATAGAATCAGAGAATTTAAAAGTCAAAAAGTAATAAACTAATTTTCTTACATAAAATCTTTGGTTTTTGAATTTAGTTTTA
The DNA here is from genome assembly GCA_023553655.1 of Myrmecobius fasciatus. Classification (NCBI taxonomy): domain Eukaryota; kingdom Metazoa; phylum Chordata; class Mammalia; order Dasyuromorphia; family Myrmecobiidae; genus Myrmecobius; species Myrmecobius fasciatus. The sequence continues at coordinate 197,995 of JAJPUD010000009.1, read as the reverse complement.
TATTAGACCTAAACACCAGTTTCTCTGACACAGTTCTAGATTAGCAACTATAAATGATGATCCAATAAAGATTAATACTAAAAGAATAACTACAGCATCATAGAGGTTTACTACTGGAGGCTTTTTTCTTTCAAGATAACAGTAATAGAAAAAGTTTGTACAGCTCAGGATGTAAGTTGCATTTGTATAAGTAAGCTTATATCTTACTGGTATTTTGTAATTTTTTTTTTCATTACCTTCCTCACATGCCATTAAAGAACGAAAATAAATTTGTGTTTCTGTTTTTCTCAGTAATGTGCAGTAGTTGAAACTAAAAGGGAGAAATTTTCAATTGAGTCTTGGTCTTAACATCTAAAAAGTCTTACCAACCTTGACTTCTGTTCCAAAGAAGGAAGGGAAAAGTGATACCAGTAGAATTTAATTATTGGAAGAGGTCTAGGAAATATCTAAATATACTCAATATAAATTTTTTTTGTGAGAGGGAAAGACCAAATGGTAGTTTTCTGGGGTTAGAGAAATCTTTTTAAAGCTCTTTGTAGGGCATTTTATTTTTTCCTAGAAGTAGAAGTGAGAGGGAGAAGGAAAATCTAGACAAAAAAAACAAAAAACACGAGAATAGTAGAAACAAAGCTAGAAAAGCAGAGTGGAAGAATGATCACATGAAAACAATATATAGAATGATAGGAGGGATGAGAAAAATTGATGCATGAATGGGCTATATTGTGAAGTACTGTTATCATCATGAAAGTGCTCAGAGGATAGGTGACAAGTAGATTGAAAAAGGGGTTCATAAGATTAAAGTTGATGAGATGAAGTCAATTTTGTTTCCATTTAGAATTTTGATAATATAGAAGAAATTGAAAAGGAAGAAATTAAGTGTATGGGGATACATTCTTTAAAAGTCCACATTCCAGTATTGAACCAAAGTGAGAGATAGACAGAAAAATAAGCCATTACTACAGTTATGCAAATGGAAATTTTAAGAAAAAGATGAATTTGATATCTCCAGTGTTTCCTCCCTGAATTTTATTCCATAAACGGAGTATAAGATCCAGATATAGTTTGAAATGAAACCAGGAAGCCCTAGAGTTGATTCAGGTCTTATTCTAAGATTGAACAAGATAGAACTAGGATCTCAAAAGCCCTTATCTACCAGCACTGACTCAATTTCTGTATGGTCTTCTAAACCACAACTGACTGAGCTATAATTTTCCTTGACATTCTAGCCCCTCAAAGCAAGCTTCAAGAGCCTTTCTTGAAGACTTTCAGATTTTTTCTTGGTATTTTACCTCTCTCCCTCCACAATCCTTTTGTCTTTTTCTTCTTCTCCACTCTCCTCAAAGTAATGAATCAAAAGTTGGCTACTATGGATGAGGGGAGAGCTAATAAACATTCACTTCAGAAACACTTGACAAATGGGGGGGGGGCTTCTGCTTCCACTTCCACTGTCTCTCTTCTATTTGTACATTCTTTTTCTAGGAAAACTTTTTCTATTTCATTTCTTCCCCTTATTTCTAGGTGATATGGTAATAAATTCTAGAAAATCTTCTTAGAACCAATTACATCATTGTCAAAGGATTTAGGAGAGAAAAATAACCTACCTACCAATGATTCTTCTTATTTCTTTCTGATTTCTACAGAATGGAAAAACATAGAAAACGAATGTTTCTGTCATTACTACTTGCTGTAGACGAGAAAAAGGCAGATGTGTAAATTAACAGAGTTTCTACAGTCACCTTAACGTTATATAGGGAGGTATCTAATTCCTGGGAGAAAAGCTTTAAGAAGCATATGAAATGCTAACTAACTATTGGATATGCTTCCTAAAGTTACTAAGTGCTAAAGTCCTTATACTGGTGTGCAGGCAGAAAGAGATATAACTATAGTGTTGTGTACCATTACCTTTCATGCTTCCTGGCTAGCAAAGCCAGGAGAGTCCAGTGAGAAGTATACTACTACAGATCAGCTTAATGAGACAGGGCAACCCATGCAGTTTGAGACCATATTAAAACTTGAGTCAAGTAGAAGTTCTAATATATCACCTGAAAGTTGAGTCTTTTTTCATTGTCACAAAAACATCTCCAGGTCTTCTGAAACAAACATGGTATAAGCTTAAGGTCAGGCATTTATTAAAGGAAAACACACACACACACACATGCACTTTCCTATAGTGGTAGTTTGAAGTTCTTTTTTTATTAGCATTTCCTTCTCAGTCATTATTGATTTCGTCTTAAAAAAGCTTTTTACTGAATTTTATTACTCCAAATCCAACTCCAAACCCGTACAAGAAGCTAACTTGTTCAATCATATGAACCACATAAATGGCTATAGCTTAATGCTCAAAACATTTTATTACTTTGGCAGTTTTGAATGTTGAAAGAATTTCCATCAAAAAGAAAAAAAACAAACAAACAAACAAAAAAGCTCCGAAGTGGTTCCAAGTCTTAAAAAACACCAAGTTATCCTAAGACAGTCAATTGTAAAAAAAAAAAAAAAAAAAACCAAACCATGATCCCTGGGTATTTCACTGTCACTGTTTCCTGTCAAGACTTGTTACAGCAATGAGCCCATTCTTAAAGTACTCTTGCTGCACAGAGCTATACACATAGTAGGCACTTAATAAATGGGCAGTGAATTATATTTTACTCTTCACTCTTCTAGTTGGAGAGTGCACACATGCACCTAAAACATAAACAATGGGTTGTATGGCAAAATCAAATCACACTGGGGAAGGTAAGAAATATTAGTCATGTATATTTGTCTTAGTCCCTCCTAATATGGTATGTTGTGGAAAAACAGCACAAAATGGTGGTCTTGCTTTATTAGATTGTTTTTGTCTTGCTATATCCTCTGGAATCCTGCAAAAGAGAAGAGAGAATAGGTAAGCATGAGTCTTTTCAAAATACAGTCTTTACTATTTGCAAGATTTATTTAATACAATGTTTAATTACTGACTTTGCTTTTCTAGCAGCTGGCAAAACTGTATTTAAATAAGGTGATACATAAGGAATGTAAATAAGCCAAGCATGGCAAACAAGTATAAACACATATTCTCTTATCTTTCAAGTTGCCTTTAGCTTACCTGAAATGATATCCAATTATTGATCAGATTTTAAATGACAGATTCTTGAATGAAGTGGTTGACAAAGTTTGTTTTCAAGATTTAATATCTCTGAGGCCTTACTGTTATCATCTCTATTGCAGAAAAAGAACTTCAGGCTGAGTTTATTGTAATACCAAATACTCACTCCTTTGTTTCCTGTATTTCTTTTATAAGAGTTAAGGCTCTTTTAGCCTTATTTATTACTTTTGATGAATGTTTTGCTATTTACAGACAGACTGCTCTTTCATTCATTCAGTAGGTAAGAAAAGATTGAGTGAAGTCAGAGAGTAGAATAAGACCAGATGATGAGCTGTTAAATTTTCCTTATTCCATCTCCAAAGCTCCCCATGAAGAATAGCCTTAAAATCTAAAGAGAAGCTCAGGACATTCAAGAGTGTTCTCTGTATAATCCCTTGATTTATTAGTATGTTAATCTGACCTGAAGAAAGTCTATAGTGTTCTTATAATGTCACTTAAAGCAAAGAGCTAAGGTTTTTTTTTTTTTAGATTAAATATAAGCAAAGATGATATGTCTGGGATTTCAAAAGATCTCATCCTATACAACTTGTGGGTAAGTAACTCAAGAAATTTATCAAAACAAAAAGTTGTTTATTTCCACAGGACTTTTTTATAATCTACCTTCTCTGAAATTCTCAAATAGTTAACATAATAGACAACTATAAAAGAAGCAACACAGAGGATAACTCAAACTTACTTTGATAATGAGTCAAGAATCTGTTGGGTAGCTATTGTCCTTTTATCTTGAGATCCATATAAAATAATTTGAATTTGAAGACACTGCAAAATAAACCATTTAAATACAGAAATATAACTAAAAAAAACCTGTAGGCACCCAACATTTTTCTTGAATGATAGAATCTCTTTCATATAACCATTATATCTTTAAATTTACAACCTGGAATACTTTCAACACAGGTCCTAGAAATTTGGAAAACAGGAATCTATGCATAAAAAATTAAAAAGGATCATTTAAAGAAACAGTATATCATAGACAAAGTATTTGGATGTAGCATATCCAGGTTTAGGTCTAAGTCCTGCCACTCAGCAGCTATTTAGTCTTAGACAATTAGTTACCTTCTTTTTTTTTTAATAATAGCTTTTTATTTTCAAAATACATGCAAAGATAGTTTTCAACATTCACTCTTGAAAAACCTTATGTTCCAAATTTTTACCCTTTCCTTCCTTCAACTGCCCCCCCCCACTGACAGCAAGTAATCCAATACATGTCAAACGTGAATCATTTAACTTCTTTAGAAACTCAGTTTCTATATTTTTAAAATGAAGACATTACATTTACTTCACAGGGTTGATGTAAGGATCAAATAAAATCATGTAAAGCACTTTTTTTAACTCTATTGTGCCATATATACATATATACATATGGTATAATTATTTGGAAGGCAGATTGGTACAATGAAATGAATTAGAGGACCTAAGTACAAATCTCAGCTTTGTAAGACCGGAGATCTTTTAAAAGTCACTTGATTTCTTTAGGTCTCAGTTTCTTCATCTGTAAAAATAAGAGAATTAAGTTCCTGCTGGTTAAATCTATGATTCTATTTGTTGATCAGAATGACATACCGTTTTTCTTAAGGTTAGGCATTTGTTAAAGAAAAGAAAAAGTTATCTTTAAAAAAAAAGTATATAATAGAAATTAAGATTAATGAACATCATTCTATATTTTCTTTCTATTCTTGTTATATGCATTTGTCCCCACTTGTAATTGGTATGCTGACTGATCTTGTGGTTTTTTTTCTCTTAACATAATGATAGCTAGCACTTATATAACATTTTAAGGTTTACAATGTGCTTTACACCTATTATCTTATTTAATATATCTCTACTTCAGTGAGGAAATGAATAACTCTTCAAAGATTTAAGGATTTAAAAAAATTCACAGCAATAGATAGTATTGTCACTGACCACAGTAGCTGAAATAAAGCTGTATGGTTCTCCCTAGAGCTTAATTTCAGTTTAAATGAACACACCCACAACCTTTTAGTAGAAATTTAGTATAGAATCTTTTCATTTTTTTAAGTCAAAAATAATTTTGTAACATCTAGTACTTATATCCTATTATAAAAGAATGTTAGATATGTAAAATAAGGGTAATAATAGCATCAACTCCATAAGATCAAATATGTTGTAGGATCAAATGAGTTAACACAGGTAAAGTTCTTTACAACTTTTAAAGCACCATATAAATGCTATTATTATTGTTACCTGGAAAATAAGAAATATAAGCAATCATAAAATCAAGATCATTCATTTTGCAGATAAGAAAACTGAGGCCTGGGACCTGAAACGACTTTTCTAAGGACTTTTAGAATTATATGTTCATTGTTATATAGGAAATTGTAATTTTTAATAATCTGGGGATGAATTATCCATTTGTAAATTATCTGGCCCCTAATTTGTTCTTTCTGTTTCCTGCAATAGCCATTTTAATCTTAGTATTCCTAAGTATTTGGACACACGAAAGGAAAAGTGAAATTTAAATCAATTTATAAATATTTTGGCAGCTTTACTTGGGGAAAAGGGTTAAAGTTAACAGCTAAAACAATATTTGAGAACTAACTGTAGATCTTGTTTATTTATTCTCTCTGTGAAAGCCATTTTCATATGTTCAAGATAACATTATATTATGTACATAATATAATAATATACAGATCACCAAAATGTTGTGTCTTTATAGACTCAAGCCTCTGGAAATTTTGTTTAGACTGATAAGATTCCAAGAATGCAGTTGTTTTGTTTAAAGTTCATGCTTTGAGAAGGAACAAATATTGTTTTTTGTTTTTTTTTTTTTTCTTTTTGCTGAGGCAATTGGGGTTAAGTGATTTGCCCAGGGTCACACAGCTAGGGAATGTTAAGTGTCTGAGACCAGATTTGAACTTAGGTCCTCCTGACTTCAGGGCTGGTGCTCTTATTCACTGTGCCACATAGCTGCCCCAAGGAACAAATATTGCAAAAAATGATATTTTTAAAAACTATTAAAAGTTTTTATATTTTCATACTTTTTGCAAAAAAGAATTGTTCTTTTGAAAATTTATAGCTAAAGGATGACTTTAATCAGGAAATGTCCCTTTTTTTTTGTTTGCTATTGTCTGGTTGCTATTGTCCTCTATTAATTGCCTAATATTCATTCTTAGGCTGAAAGAGTATGTCTTCACTTGGCAGCAGGTTAATGACTAAACATAATGCTATAGCCTTGGAAATACAAAAACTTAAGAAAATTATTTACTACTTTAGGGTAAGAGAGAAGAATCTTGCATTTTTTGTATCCAAAAAATCCATCTTTTTTTTAATGACTGACACTTCCTACCAAAATAGATTTTATTTCCTTTTTTTTTTCAAAATAAAGAAATACCTCCATTCAGTTTTAAAGTCAGGTTTAATTTTAAATAAACATTGTCTTGTCTTTACATATTTATGAGAGCCTCTAATATAGTTCATTTTGAGAAGGGTTGATGTTAGGTTGATTATTTTGTGTTAATTCATTCATCACACCATTAAAATTTTACTTACAAATGCTGAGATCAAATGCTACTTCCTGAGGCCTTTTCTGAGCCCATCAGCTGAAAGTCACCTCCCTAATCTTATATTATGTTTTATATACATTTATGTGTACCTGCTGACGTCCCCCTCCCAAATGTGTGCATATATATGTCTCTGTCTACACAGACATACATAAATATGTACAGATACATATATAAGCTCAAGGGTAGGGTTTTTTGGGGGGTTTTTTGGTTTGTTTTTGCCTCTTGTATCCCAGTACCTAGCACAATATTTGGCTACATAGCAAGTGCTTAATAAATGCTTGTTTACTGAATAATAATACACATGATATATTTGTTCTACTTCACATTAATTAAAATCTCCAAAAATTTAAGGAAAGAAAACTCATTCTAATACTTTTGAGTGTTCACCATATACTTCCATGAAAATTAATAAGATATTTGACAGTTTATTAAAATCATCATTAGACTAACTCTTGATTCTTTGACACTGTTGGTGGCTAAAGCTGATAATTGTTTCTTTAGTGTCTCAATTGCTCAAAGTCAAAAGGAGAATTAGAATAGGTTGATCTACCATTCTGCAAAATTTAGGGAGAGCATCAAAAAGCCATGCACATGCTCGTAGATCTTTGCCCAGGGAGATAAATGCTATTGTTAATTATTATTTTGTATCTTTGGCTACAATTTAGCTCAGCCTTAAAATGATGCCAGATTTGAAACTGAAATAGATTGGTAACATATAACCAAAGCTCTCAAATTGTTATTACTATGGTCAAAAATGTCACATTAAATAAAGAAAATAAATTAGATTATTTCTATTAATCTAATAGAATATAAATTAGTTAAAATAAGGGATTATTTTTGTTTTTGTTTAGTTTTTATTTATCAAATGTTTAGCCTCATAATTGGCACACAGTAGGCACCTTAATAAATGGCTGCTTAAGGAAGGAATGATTTTTTTTTTTTTTTTTTTGGTGAGGTAAATGGGATTAAGTGACTTGCCTAGGATCACACAGCTAGTAAATGCTAAGTGTCTGAAGCAGAATTTGAACTCAGGTTATTCTTATTTCAGGACCTATGTTCTCTAGACTATCACCTACCTGCCTCTGAAGAAATAATTAAATGTATGTAGTAGTTGTTTTTCACACCAAATGTTTTCATTATTGAACTGATGAGAGAATGTTTTAAATGCCATAGTCCAGCTAAACAATGCTATACTGCTATAATTTCATTTTTCCTGAGTTTGAGTAAAATGTATTTCCACTTTACTTTAAAAACACAGAAAGTGACAGAGGCAAAATGAGCAGAGTACCAGAAATCATGATGTTTGGATGTTCCACAGTTCTAATAGCTTGTATTCTCTGCTCTCCAAATCCTTCCTACCAAGGATTCAAATGACAAGCCTTCATTGGATTAGCAACACAAAGTGAATTTCTCACTTTGGTTTGAAGCTGACATAGAATTGGAATGAAAAGAATACAGATGGATTAAAAATGTTGCTAATTTTTTTTTATTTATCTGCTGTGAAATAAATGTGTCAAGTCACTTATGTTTACATTCTATGCCATAAAAATCAAGCATTTAAAAATTAAATTATTCAATAAGTATTTATTAAGAAATTGCTATATGTAGGATGTGCTGGTGAGACAAAGACACGAGTTAAACCATCGCTGCTCTTAAGGAGATAAAGATTCTAATGAGAGAAACAACATACACTCACGTAGGTTTGTACAAAACACAACCAGAACGAAGTTACTAGTGTGGAGAAGAAAAGGAAAGCATTAGAAGTTAGGGGATCCAGTATAGGCTTCAGGTTGAATGAGGCACTTTGGCAGTCTTTGAAGGAAACCAGGAATTCCAAGAAGCAACAATGACAATTCCAGGCATGGAAGAATATTTGGTACAAAACCATGGAGAAGGAAGATGGCACATTATATATAAAAACATGTAGATCAACATAAGATTGTAAAATGTGTGGAGAGAAGTAATATGTAATATGGCTGGAAAGCCTCAATGAAGCCATATTGTGAAGGCATTAAAAGAGAAATAGGAATTTAACTCTGATTATGGAAATAAGAGGGAGCCACTGGAATTTTGTGTGTGTGTGTATGTGTGTGTGTGTGTGTGTGTGTGTGTGTATGTGTGTGATGGTGATGGTAATGGTGATGGTGGTGGTGACATGATCAGATCTTTTAGAAAAATCACTCTGGTGATTTTAAGAAGTCATTGCAATAGGCCCAGAAAGAAGTGATGATGGCTTGTACTAGAGTGGTGGCTGTGAGAGTGAGTAGGTAGATGTTAATATACGTAAGAGATATTGTGGGGATAAAAACTATAAGATTTAGCAATTGACTCAATATGTGGAATAAAATAAATATGCTGGAGAAGAAAGGAAGCGATTGAATCAAAGGTTACATTCAAAGGGGTTTGTCTTGGTTAGAAAGGCCACATCTTCAAAAGAAACTGAAGTAAAGAAAGAGATAATAAGGGATGATGTCAAGTGGCAGAGAAGGAACTTGTCACAAATGGCTTTGATTTTTTCAGACTGGGGAAGGGAATACTAAGTTGTGGTGTCAAATTCAAATAGACATGGATATCAGCAGGTCGCATATTGACTTGGAAAACCACAAATTAATATATATGCTAAATTGTATTAATATTTGTTCTGTTAAATTTTTTCCAATTATGTTTTAATTTGATTCCTAGATAAAGGTCTACCTGAAACTCTCTGGGAATTTAACATCTCTACTGTGGGAGACGTAAGAAGGAAAAAGCAGATAAAGAAAATTAGTTTTGCTGCTAGGAGAATGAGTCATTTCAGTGGAGATAGGGAGATACTGGCAACTTTTTACCTGTGAGCTAAATGACACTGAAAAAAAATATGCAGTGGCTTGTTTGGGTGGCTGTTGGGCCAGTTATATTTTCCTAACATACATACCCATTGTTTTATATTTATATTTTTGTTTTTCTTTCCCGAGTGTATCTTTATCCCTTGCCCTTACTCATTCACCTATAAACTTAATGTATATAGATGGACATAGGTGTTCAAAATTATCATCATAACTTCTGTATGTCATCATAACCTGGATAATCTGTGTAAAAGTACATTTCTGTTCTTCAATGATAACTGATATTTATATCATAACTATAACTGATAAGTACTTTTGGACCCCCTGAGCACCCATCAAACAGCATAGCATAGAGGATAAACATGAGGTAGAAGCAAGATCACTGGATGGGAACAGATGAGACCTGAGCTTAAATTTCTAACCCTTGGGCACTTAACATATTTGGGTCTAAATTCGTCATTTATAAAATGATGGTTTTAGATCTGGGTTAATGAAGGAATGAGCAAATACATGTAGTAGTTGTTTTTCCCACCAAGTGTTACCTAAGGAATGTTTTAAATGTCTATGGCAACGTTAGGCAAGAAATGAAAAATGAATTCATTTTAAAATGTTGCACTGCCATAATTTCATTTCTTCTGGGTTTGAGTAAAATATATTTGCATTTTACTTTAAAAAATGGACAGGGACTGAAGCAAAATAAGCAGAGACTACCAGAAGTCTTGATGTTTGGATGATGCATAGTTCTAACAATTCCACAGTTCTAATCCTTCTAAAAGGGGTTAGATTTGGTGATCTCTAAGGCACTTTGCAGTTTTGACATTTTTTTAAATCTAAATCACACCTTAATTCCAAATTTTCTTTACCAATGTGTTTTTACCCTGCAGATCTATCTGTTGTTCTTGGTCAGGTTTGCCTATTTTTTCTAGATGTGCACAGAAGCAACTTAGAAACAAATTACGGTGTGCAGAAATTTATTGTTCATATGTCTCAGCATGTTATTTAACTGCTACTTGAGAGAATTCCTTTTCTCTTTTGAAATGGATGAAATTGCCTTTTGTGGCTCAGATGGAACTATCACTCACATACTCAGGCTACAAATATGTATTTAGTTCTATTTTTCTACAGTAACAATTGATAAAGTATCAACCTAGGTCTCTCAGTTTCCTTCTTCTATATATTTGAAAATAATTTACATTAGAAGTGTATAGAGCAGCAGAGATTTTGAGTGAGTTTTATCCAAGAGTGCAGAATAAATGACATACCAAAGAGGTAGTTAAGACTTGAAGGAATATAATGAGTGAATTATAACTAAAATGTAGCAGCAGAGTTAATAAAATAGATTGAGAGATAGGAATTTTGGATTTTATACACAAAATGTGTTCACATGTTCTCTATGTGAACAGAGTAGAGTTTACTAGATAAATAATTTCTCCCTGCTTTGTTTATAGGATGAATAGTTTTCAGTTTACTGAAGGAGACTTATAAAATAGTAATTTTATTGTTTGATGAATTTTTTCAGTATTACTTTAATCAGGCAATGTATTAAATCCTATTAAACTTACAATTATATGCAATTAATGATAATTAACAAGAATCCAGGAGATAACAGAAAAGGGCCTGGTATGCTGTGGACCATGGGATCATGAAAAGTCAACATGACAATAACTGAGCAACAAAAAATTTCACAATTAATGTTAATGTTCACAATTAATGTTGTTTCCTATCAACCTGCATTATAAACAGAATTCTTTAACACCTTTCTTTAGTAGTAGCCACTGTAAGACTGCTTATGAATTCTTTTTGAATGTTGTCATCTACCTTGAAATTTTAGCAATTATACTTGTTTTAGGAGAAAAAATAGGCTTTTATGAGTGGGAAAAAATGTTTTGATTTTGAGCACCAAATTCTCTTTGGAGGCCAACAGAATCCTGTATTTTCATTAAAGGCAGATAAATGATCCAGTATGCTATTTAGTAATTTAATCCCACCTTCTGCTTTGTTTCCTGGTCTGCTTTTCATATCCTTAATAATCATGCCTTAGACCTTTCAGCATAAGAATACATCTGGAAAAGCTACAATTATGTGGATTACAGGCTACTAAACTGGAAACTTTGGAACAGCAGTTGCTGTTGTGATACAAATAGCAGAAAATCCACACTTAGATGGTAACTTTAAGAGCTGCTGGCTTTACACAACCCAAATGCTAAATGTGGCATTTGAAAAAGTTCCCATTTAGCAGCAGATGTAACAGAGCCTGCTTTCAGTAATCACTTGTGTCCTGCATATATTCACTGATGAGCCAGCCATTGACCTTAGATTAAGTAAAATGATTATATATACATATATGTGTATATACACATACACACATCTATGTGTATATACGTGTGTACACATATATATGCACAATACAATTTAAACAAATTGAATAAAAGGCTGCTATCTTTGTTCCAGGGATCATTAAATTTAAGAATTACTTAGAACTGAATTGATCTTTAGCTTCTAAAAACCAGTAATGAATGTAAATGTATATGACTCCTTTCCTTGTGCTCTGTCTTTAAGACTAGATCTCAAATGGAAGTAGTGAGGGTGATGCAATGGAAAAGGCATACGGCCTGGAGTCAGAGAATTTAGGTTCAAATGCCACCTCTGATGCTGCTTAATTTGGGGCAAGTCTTGCAACTTAACTTCACAACAATTTCCTCATCTGAAGAAGTGTGTATGTTTGTGAGTGGGGATATGGTCAGATTATGAAGCCTCCAAAGTCTTTTATCCTATATATTTACTCTTGAGTTCTGATACTTAAAGATATCATACATCTACTCTATTGCCCCTCTTCTACTTCCTTTATTATTCATGAAGACATTTATTTGCAGAGCTGAGACCAGGTGACAAAAGAATGGTAACCAAAGAAATGGGAAATAGTAGGCAGTTTAGGGCCAAAGATTTATGAGCAGGGTAATGACTATAATCTTTAGCTTTTCCTAAACGAGTGCTCTCCTCAGAGGATGGTTACAATTCCTAGAAATCAAAAGATGACCAACCAGCTTCACTAAAAACTTTGTAATGCTGTGTTTAGGACTAAAGGCCACATTTTATTTAAACTATTTTTGATATATTTGAATTTTACATCAATTTCAGTTCTTAATATTTTCTCCTCTACATTCCCACACAGACAGGCTTTTTGATGTGCCCAGATCGAAGGGCACCTAAAATGGAGGGATCCATGTGGAGACTGTGCCTTTGCAACTAACTGAGACAGTCTCCCTCTCCTGCAGCATGAGATCCCATTTATATACAGCATGGCCATCACGCGATGAGATGGATGGGGGAAGGGCTACATTTCAAAACTATAGGATCCCTCTGCCCCATCCCCCATTGTCCGAAAAATGGGGTTTTGGTCTGTTTTGTTTGTCTTTTTCAGTTCTAGGTACAGCTGAGACACTAAATTTCAACCATCCTTCTTGGGGCTAAAGTCAGCTTTTTCACTCTTATTTTCATAACTAACTAGAAATTAAAAATAAGATTCACTTTAAAATGAAAATTCACAAAAGATTACTATCTTTTCAAGCTAGGAAGTAGATACTGGTTTGTTCAGATCAAAAGTGATATCAGCTTACCAAAATAAACTTTTCCATAGCCTTAAGCTCTACCCTCCACTTTTCACCCCACCCTCTCAAGATACTTCCACCCCCAACAAATGTTAAGGGAAGAGTGAGTAGGCATTTGTCTTGACTTATTATTAGGTTTACCTTCTTAAATTTCTTGTATGCCATGTTCTGGTCTCCATATGCCAAGTCTGCTTTTCCAAGGAGACAGTAAGTCCTAGCTACTTCAGGACTGACATCCCCAAATGTTGCTACTTTGGCATCTAGCGATTCCTTCAGTATTTGAGCTGCTCTCTATAAAAGGAATAAAAAACTATTTTGTTGAAAAGGTTCAGAAGTTGATGAAGAATATTGACTGTTAAGAATATTATGTAAATGAGGTTTATTTTTATTCTTCAAAAGAATGAAGTTTTGTATAAGTGCCTTATAATATTCATCTAAACAAGAGATAGAAATGCACATCTACATTGAGTATGTGATTTAGGATTTTGGGATGATATAACTCCATAAAGAGAATGAAGCCACACAATTAGAAGGAAAAGTCCATTTTGAGATTTCATTTGTTCATTTGTATAGGGAAGTGAAATAATTTAATAATTTTAGTTGATGGAACTTCTTCCACTAACATAGGAAAAAACAACAACTCTAAGCTATCTTTCTAATTTGGAAGCTTTTATATAATCTAGGATGAATTCCAGAGTTTTTTTCTCATAAATAATTTCAGACATTAAAAGTAAGCACAAAAAACCATAACATGCCATTTTATTTAGTCTAATTTATTAGAATATTTTAATTCCAGTTGTAGAATTAAAAAAAAATTAGAGTTGGTCAGAAAATAATGAAATAATGCCTTTCAATCTAATCTCTATAGTCATTCACTCCAAATGCTAGAAAAAGCATTCTGACAAAAACATTCGAATCTCCTACATTACACCCTGGAACTTAACAAAATTCTGTTGAATACATTTGAATCTCCTACACTGACTACTGAAACTCCATTAAAAGAACTGTTAGACTGAAGATTAGCTATAAATTCTATAAACTGTCTACGGAATAATTTCAAATTCAGAGTCAGAAAGATTGGGGTTCTAGCCCCACTTCTGACATACAGTAGCTATGAGACTGTTAATCTCTTAATGCTTCAAGTTTACCAATGAAATTATAGATCTAGTCTGTCTCTCTCTGTCTACTCTCTATCTGTTTCTCTCTCTCTCCTCTCTCTCTCTCTCTCTCTCTCTCTCTCTCTCTCTCCCCCTCTCTCTCCCTCTCTCTCTTTCTCTCTCTCTCTCCCCCCTCCCCTTAATTTCAACTAAATTGCATGGGTTCAGAAATATGAGTAATTTTTTTTTTCTGAGATTTGCTATGTGTGTGATTTCATTTGAGTAAAAAGCTTCAGCTATGGAATTTTTTCTTCCAAGAAAGATCAGTCCTATCCAACATACAGTACATTAGTAAAAGGGGCCTTACTTCAGAAAAATCTCTGGATTTAAAGGTCTATTGATATATACATAATAGTAAAACAAATCATTTAATGCTCTTAATAACATCAGAAATTTCTGCTAAAAGAATGAAATAACCTCTTAAGAAAAATATTATGTTTGACTTCATTTTTTTTTCAGTTGTTCTTAGATTTGTCAGCTATTTTTCTTGCCTGATGTTATGTCTCAGATTTATTGGAAATAAAGGAATTTATTGGAATTTAAAGGAACTACAAGGAAAGAGTGTCATCTCCAAGTGTTTTCAAAGGAAATGACTAACTGGCTGTATATAGCCAATGAAGGGAACAGAGTTTAGAAGTCCTGTTTTCAAATGATTATATTCTTAACTTTTGAGTCACAACAAAGTAGGAAAAAAAAATTGAATAAAATTTTTAATTGACTAATTGTAATTCACTTAGTGAAGAAAGACTTGATAGGTGCTTTGCATTTGTTTTTCATCCTTCATTCTCAAAGAGAACCAATAACACCACGAGAATGATGTCTTGACTTGGCTATGAGATGGATTTAAGTGATGCAAAGCTAAGCAAAATCATCAACTTAACTTTTTTCTCCAGAGTTATCAGACTCCAGTGGCAAGACAAAAGTCATGGTGACCAACAATGGCCCTGCTGCTTGCACTTAGTCAAGAATACAAAGAAGCATAAAATAGTCTATGCCTTTAAATGGCTTGTAATCTCAATGAGTAGGTAAGTAGAAAAAGTTAAATAAGTACAAAATGTTGTAAGTAAAAACATAACAAAAGAGGAGTATATCTTAAGTTATGATTAGCTGCCAAATTAATTTTATAATCAACAAGTGCTACAGGAGTTTGGAGGAAATTAGAATTGTAATTAGGGTGTAGCTTGTTGGAAGACGAGGAAAGAGCAGACAGCATTTTCACTCTTCCTACAGCATGAATTTATTACCCAGTTATCAAGATTAGTTAAAACAGGAATCAAGCAGATGCCCTGTTTCTGTAAGCCAATTCCCAATCTTGTTGCACATGAACCTTTCCATAGCTTGTACTACAGGGCAGAACATGAACTGTCCCCTCTCCCCCCACCTACTGTTTCTCCCCTCATCCTTCCTACCTTTTCATACTCATCTGAATTAGTCACTGACAACAAAATTCCTAGTTATGGATTTACAGGAAGGAAAAATTACTTTTTTCTAGGATGATCGGGAAGTATTTCACAAAAGAAGTGAAACTGCACTGAGTCTTTAAAGATCTGGATAGAGGGAAATGGACAGAGATTCTAGATGGGCAAGTCCAATGAGTAAAGCACTATGAGTGAAGGAAAAGGTTTATGTAGAAAAGTTATGGGAGGAAAATCTGGAAAAGTAGGTTGGTGATAGAATGTAGAAAACTTTAAATGTAAGACTAAAAGAATTGATTCTATACAATTGCCAGCAAGTCACCAGTCAAAAATTTTGAGCAGGAGAATGATAAAATGACATTAAAAATTTGAAATCTTATGGCAGTGTCTACATATAGAAGAAAGATTTTAAATCTTTTACCTGCAGGATGATTTTGAAATGTGAGGGATAAAGAGTTCCAAATGGTTTATCTACCAGATTATCTTTAATATGTATTTGTATATGTAGCAAAATTTTAGGCCACAAGCTATTAAAAAGGATGAGATATCAGCATAACATAGAGTAGTCACTAGCAATAACAGATTCTATTCTAGAGACTGATCAAAATGGCATAGGTATAATCGGGTTAGATTTCATGGTGCAATGATCAGTGTAGACTGGTCCATTTTTCAAGTCTTATATGATAAAGACCAGTAGCATAGATAATCCAAAAGAGCAGAAAATGTAAAATTCATTTATATTTCACTTTGGAATGAATCTGGGGGCAGAAGTTTTACTTCACTAGCCATACATTAGTAGTTCTTCAAGGAATACAATACTGTATGAAAATGAGCTCCTCTTTCTCAAATGTGCACACATATACATGCACAACACATGTACACACACAGAGATTCAGACTTATTGGGAGGTATAGGCAACTCAAAAATTAGACAAACTAGCAGAGAAAGCCAGCTTGGTAATAAAAAATTATCATAGAAAATATAGATTTGTTTTCATTTTAAAATAAAAATATAATATGGATGTCTGGAAGTTGCTCAATTTTAGGGATTACGGTCAGCTGGTTCCCTATACATATTCATAATTAATAAAGAAAAATTCTAAATGTTTGCTTCATTTTCTTTTTTCTTTTTATTGCTGAGGCAATTGAGATTAACTGACTTGCCCAGAGTCACACAGCTAGGAAGTGTTAAGTGTCTGAGACCAGACACCAGGGCTGGTGCTCTATCCACTGCGCCACCTAGCTGCCCCTGATTCATTTTCTTATGTTGCGACAAAGCACAATCATGTAGTTGATTTTTAAGATTCAATGAATCAGAACTTCCACTCTTGTGATTTCTGATGAATGTAATTCCCTCTGTTGTCCCAAACAAAGAAGGTTCTCTTTTCATACTATTAATTACTACCAACAAACCACAACTACAGTTTAAGCCCTAGAGTGAAGAGAGATGCCATTATTAATTTACCCATCAAAGTCTGTTTTCAGAGTGCTGTTCTTACAGATATTTCTAACTGTTCTGAAACAATCTTTTGAAGATCAAGTTGATTTCCCATTGTAAATATCAGCACTTAAAACCTATCATTAAAAAAAAATTAGTCCTATTGCATCATTTCTTACCTTTAGCTTACCAGTAGTACGAAGAAAATGGCAAAATTCATCTTGAACTGCAAAGTATTTGTCATTAGCTATTCCTCTGGCTTTCTTAAGGATAATCATACTCTCTTGAAAATATTGCTCTGCCACATCTACCAAAAAAAAAAAATCATTAAAAAATGAAGACTGCTCCCAGATTTGAAAAGAAAAGAAAAAAACAATAGAATTAGATGTTTTTGGTACTGATGATCTAGTTGAAAATTAGTAAAGAAGCCTTGCCAATGAAATGAATGTGATGGAAAGATATAACAATAGTTAACATTTATAAAGTGACTTGATGGTTTGCAAATCACTTAAAAATCACATTTTAATAGTATTTTTTCAAGTTTTCAAATCCATTCTTATTCAACATCTCACTAGACCCTTACAATAATCATATGAAGAAGGCAGAGCAGGGATATTATTCCTATTTTAACACATAATAAAGAAGCCACATATCAAAGAAATTGAGAGATAAAGTGAATTGCCTCCTGATCACAAAGCTAGTATGTCAAAGTGGCTTTTGTAGGTCTTCATACATCTTAATTACTCTCCTAGGATGATATAAATATGACAATTTGTACAAAAGAAACAAAAATTTTCCAGGCAGGAAATCAACATGCACATTTTCTTTTTATACAGGATAGTCATTAGAATCTGACCATATAATATTGGTGTCTGCAATCCAAGAATCTGCTTATTTTTAATGAACCCTAACTTGTCTGATCACATAATATTATTAATCATTACTTCTGATGACCTAACTTATCCAGAACATAGCCAAGAATGTGGAAGGAAGTCAACAAGGCATGTGGACAGCCAAAATGAGTACACAAGTTCATAAAAGGTTGTAAAAATCAAGCACGTTTTTTATAGAAAAAATACTAAAAATTCACTACTTATCTTTAGTTACAGTAATTTTCACACTACTAATTGCCACACATAAACTACAACTACAATTTGAGCCATAGTCAAGAGAGATTACATTATTAGTTTACCCATCAATTTCTCATATGTTTTCAGACTGTGGTTCTTAGGAACACTTCTAATCATTATGATTAGGCGCAGTAATTTAGAATTGGTAAGGAATACAATTAGAGGCAGGCACATTGATAGCAGCAAGAAGTGACAACTGATAGAGGGATGAGAGAAAGAGAACTATAAAACACAAAACTCAAAAAGTATCACAGCCTAAAGCTATATAGTGTAGCAATAACCCCTAAGGGCATCACCATATTGGTTTTCAACAAAATGGTTTTATTATTATTTTTTTAATTGATGTTTATGATGATGGCTATAAGGAATCAAGCAAAGGTTTAGAAAGATTTCTAAAAAAAAAAAAAGATTAAAGTTTTGATATTTAAAGGGAGAATTTACATTTGACCTTATTCCTGAATTCTTTTAAGTCTCACAGAAGGATTAGCTTGAAGAGGGAGAGAGGAAGATAAAGTAAATAGTTCTTCACTCCATGACCCCAGTATTAGCTGATACTGTACTTTTTTCTGTTCTAACTTTTTAGACTATAAAAGTTTGTAACTGCCCATAAAAAAAGGTCACAAATAAGAATTACATATGAAACTATAAATCTATTATATAGAGCTTGTTTTAAATATATGTAGTACACACACACACACTAAATTGCTTTCCAGAATAGATCTCCCAATTTATAGTTCCATCAATTCATTACTGTTGCTATTCCCTTACAAACCTTCCAACAACTGTCATTTTCCTTTTTTGTGATCTTTGAGAATATGATAAGCATTGGAGAGAAACCCAGAATTGTCTTTTTCACTTCTGTTATTAATTATCTGGAGCATTTTTTATTTGCCATCCATAATTCCTAATTGATTTTTTGAATGTTTTTTATTTAATGTTAAAATTTTTTTTATTTAATTAAATACAACAAATATTGAGTATCAATATAGGATCTATTCAGTGGTTAGAAGAATATATCTATAAAGTTATATTTAACAAGAATAATATGCATAATTGAATACTTAAACTAACTCAGATTTAAGTATTGATGGACTATCATTTTCTTGTTGATTATTCAGGGTCTTTTTTAGTCTTTTAGTGTCTTCATTCTGAAGATTAATTTTAGTGAACAGTACAATATAAGTCAATGTAGAAGTCGGAGGAATTTGATTAACATATTAAAACTACCTGGTTAGATGAAGGTTTTGTTTATTCCAGATTTAAAGTGATAGCACTAACACTGTCTTGCCTAGCTATGTCCTCTTTTAAACCATCTTCTGCTCTCTTTTATGTATCACATTTTGGGGACATTAATTCTCTCTCTCTCTCTCTCTCTGTCTCTCTGTCTCTCTCTCTGTCTCTCTCGCTCTCTCTCTCTCTCTCTTTTGGTCTTTTCCTTTGCACCACTATCAGGACCTTTTCACACCATCATTAATGTAAAAATGGCTTGTGTGCAAAAGTTATTTTATACACTGCCTATCTGGAACTTGGAACAAATTCTTTCATGGAAACAATGTTATAATTAGGGCTTATGTTTTCAGATCAGATCACAAATATTTATCTAATCCATAATGTAGATGAACTATATAAAGAACAAAAAGTACTAAGCCTGAATTTTAGAAGCAGAAGAAAGAGTCAGGTTGGAATTATTCTCTTTCCTGCATACAGAGTCAACTCATGGACAAAATTTTGAAACAGGCAATGTTTGTTTTTGGGATACTTCCATCTTCTGCCTTTTATTTTCTCTAATCTCCCATGTACTCTGAGTCCTTACCCTTTCCTAAAGCTTGAATTATGGCATCTCAGGAAGATCCACCTTTCCAAAAGGTTCCATGTCTACAATTACCTCCCTCTTTCCCCCCTGCAATAAATTATGATATTCTCTTTGAACTTCAGTTTTTTTATCTGAAAAATGGTACTCATAACAGAACCTATCTCATAGGAAGGTTGTAAGGATCAAATGAACTAGTATTTACAAAATATTTTGCAAATTTTAAAGTGTTACATAAAGCCATCTATGTATTATTATTTTTATAATAATAGCAAATTTACATAATATTTTAAGGTTTAAAAAGTGCTTTCCATCAAAACAGGTGATAATAGCTAGGTTTTTAGGAAGGTTATTCAATCTTATTGAACTAATTTGAACTAAGATGTGAGTGAATGACAATTCTCTACTTTAACCATATTTTTCCCTACATTTTTCTCTCATTCTTTTTTATATTTCTTTTTGAGAAGGGTATGGCAGAGGCATTAAAGTAGATTGGACAGGCTTGCCTATGGACTTGCTCTAAGGCAGGGGTTGAGAATCTCTTTTCTGCCAAAAGCTATTAGGATATTTATAACATCATTCCCAGGCAACACATAATTATCAACTAGAGTAGTGTTAGATTGTATCTAGCTTTCAGTTCATCATTGCCTGTGGTTGTTGTAGCCCATGGGCAGAATGTTCCCTAATCATACTCTAAGGAAAGCTAAGTTCCCCAAAGTTTCCTATTATCATGATTTATTTTATTTGTCTACTTCCAAAATCACAAATTCTCCAAATTTGTCACAGTGGCAGCAAATATAACGATTCTATCATTAGGCGAGAAAAGTGGAATGAGGCCTGTGACAATTAGTTTTATGTATGGGTCACTGGTAATTAGACCATTTGTAAGTCTTGGGCTACCTATTTATATATTAAAACAAATCAAATCTTATATCTAGAAAATGGAATATAATCAAGTCCTCTGACACTAAATACTAATTGCTCTATGGAAATTAAGTAAGTATCATTTCTGTACTGTAAGGTAGAGTAGAAAAAACATGGGGATTAGAATGAGAAGACCTAGATTTGAGTCTTGGTTCTGCCACCATATAGCTTTATGACTATAGGTAATTCACTTTGTCTGTTTTATCCTCTATTACTTAATCTATCATAATTCTTTTATTGCTTGGCTAATGGGAACTAAATTGTGAATTATCTTCATCCTTATCATTTGAAGGCCACAAGTAGCCAGAAAACCTTTAAACTTCTTTTACATGGTGTCCAAGATGGGATTTTTCCAACTTTAAAAAGCTGATCTTGAATCATCAGCAACTTGATATGGACCTCTGCAGAAGGTTAGATCATTTTCTAAAATATAGGATAGTGAATCAGTCTGTAAATCTGAAATTAGCATCCAGAAGGGCACAGGTGCTTGAATTGCCTCCCAGAATCATCATGCTTTCCATGTTTTCATTCCAACTACATTTATAACTAATAGGTATTGAGAAAAAGTAACTGCATGAAAAATCTGTGTAGTTCTTTATTTCCTTTTCCTATGAAGTTATTTTCAAGTAAAGGGAACTGAAGCTTGCAATGCAAGTTAAAATGAAGCAAATATGTTTTTTTTTTGTTCCTTTTGTTGGGGGTCAGAGGAAGATCAGGGAAAGGTTTGATGAAGTGATGAAGATAAAGGAAAGAAGATAAAACTAACTCCCATTTTGCTTGTTTTCTTTATTAAGAAGAATGATGCTGATGCAGGGATAGTTATAAATGAAGCTGACTATATACTGGGAATGAGGATAACAGAGAGCCCCAAAGTTGCACTCATTCATATCTGCAACATATTAAAACTGAGAAGGAATCTAGAGTATAGTAGGGAGTCTCTCTATGGAGAATTTATGAAAAGACAACAGAAAGAAATTGTACAGGATGAAAAAACATGGAATAGGGAGTAACATGTGCTCAAAATGGGTACCTAAGTGGTACAGAGGATAGAACACTAGTCCTGAAGTCAGGAAGATCTGAATTCAAATTCACCCTTAGATACTTATTAGTGTCAGACACTTCTAAGTGAGATTATAAATCTATAAAAGTATTTTCAAATAGGAAATGGTAAGAGAACATCAAGTCATCTTCACACTGATCCCAAGAGATTCAAAGATAAAAGGGAAAGAGAGTCCTTGCTCTCAAGGAATTTACAATCTAATGGGGGAAGACAACATATAAAAAGAAGCTGAAAAGCAGGATGGGTGTAAGATGTTATCTGACATGATGGTATACTGAAAAAGTCAGAAAAGTCCCAAAATAAGTCAGCCAGGTAAGAAATGAGATGTTCTGAGCTAAGATCCCTCCTTAAATAGCAATTTTGGAGCTCATGGCTCTACCCTTCAAGCATAGAGACAGAGGATGATGATACAGTGACAACACTGATGAGATCTTGCTGGGTATCCTAAGAAGGTTTTCCCATTAATGAGTTTCCTGGGGCATGGCCAAAAAGTCAGAGAATTTCTGACGTCAGTCAGCCTGGTGAGAAATGAGATGTTCTGAACTGAGTTTCCTTTTTAAATAGAGGCTTTTGAGCTAATGGCTCTATCTTCACACAGAAGATAAGGGTGATAAGGTAGAGTACCTAAGTTGATATCAGGTAAACTATACTCTAGAATACTGAATGATTTTATAAGCATGATTGTTAAACCACTATCTATGTTTATTAAAAAGTAATTTTTTTAAAAAGACCTGGAAATAGAAAACTATGGAAGAAAGTGGGTTCTTTATAAAGAAATGAGTTTACAAGCTCAATTTCAATTTCTAGCAATGATAAAAATCATTATTAAAGGAATAGTGAGAGCTTAAACAGGAAAGAGATAATTGAGTGGCTGATTAATGAAAAACTATTTATTAAGCACTTAATTGCTAGGCATTGTGACAGCACTCACAGTCCTTGCTGCTATTCAGGCCCAAACTTCCTTCTACAAACTTTACTCACCCATATATACTGGAATGGGCAGTTTATTGTCCCATCCCTTCCAGAAGCTATGCTATCACTGATTTGGCAAGATGTCCAGGGCAAAGTTAATGGCCATGACCATGTCTCCTCCGTACACAAAAAAATACTTACTGCTGATTATGCTGATTATACATGCTGATTATCATTCTATATCTCTTCTGCTTTTTTTAAAAAGCAAAACTTCATAAGAAGGCTGTCTATAAAGGTGCCTCAACTTTCTCAATCCTTATTCCCTTCACAACTCTTCACAATCTAGCTTCTGAACTCATCATTTTAATAAAATTGTTCTCTTCAGAGTTATCAGTGATTTCTTAATTGTCAAATCCAATTTACTTTTCTCAGTCTCCATCCTACTTAATCTCTTTGTAAACTTTAATACTGTCATTCACTCTCTTCTCCTTGAGACTTTTCTCTCTAGATTTTCAGGATACTGCTCTCTCCTAGTTCTCTTACCTGTCAGACTGCTCCTAAATAACCTTTGCTGAATATTCATTTAGGTCATCCCCTTTAATAGTAGGAGTCCTAAGGGGCTCTGTCCTGGGCCCTCTTCTTTTATTCTATATTACTTCACTTAGTGATATCATCAGCTCCAAAGGAATTAATTATCTCTATGCTGATGATTCTCAAATCTGCTTATCCAGGCCTAATTTCTCTGCTGACCTCTAGTCTTCCATCTCCACCTGCCTATCTGGTATCATGAACTGGATGTCCTATAGACATTTTAAACTAATCAGGAACTCATTCATTCCTGCCCCCCAAACTCCAAACTTCATTACTATGGAGTACAATGCTGTCTTCCTTATCTTCTAGGCTTGTAATATATTTATCCTTTATTCCTTACTATGTTTCATATCCAATCCATTGTCAAGGTCTGCCAATTTCACTTTTATAACATCTCTTACATATGCCTCCTTTTCTCCTCTGACACCGTCATCATTCTGATGCAGGTTCTCATTCTCTCATGCCTAGACTATTGCAATAGCCTATTGGTGGGTCTGTTTGCCCCAAGTCTTTTCTCAAGTCTCTAATGAAGTCCTCCATTCATCCACCAAAATGCTTTTCCTAAAGTGTAGATGTAGCTATGTAACCTCTTTATTCAATAAACTCCAGTGGTTACAAGATCAAAAAGTTTTTAAAAAATGATTTTTTTTTGATTTGGCATTCAAAGCCTCTCTATGACCCCCTTTCAAGCTTTTTATACTATGTAGTCTGTGACATGGGTCTTCTTTCTGTTCCTCAAACAAGATACTCCATGTCCCAGCTTCAAGCATTTTTCCTGGCTGATTTCCTAGAATGCCCTCTTCTCCTATCTACTTTCTTTTGTCCCTAGCTTTCTGCAAATACCAGCAAAATTCACATTCCACAAGAAGTCTTTCCTATTTCCTCTTAATTTTAGTCCTTATGTTCTTTATAGCTTGTTTGTATATATTTGTTTGCATATTGTCTTCATTCAACTGTGAGTTCTTTGAGGATATGTACTGTCTTTTGTTTATTTTTGTATTCCCAGCACTTGGCACAGTGCCTGGCATATAGTAAATGCTTAATCAATACTTAGTGACTGACTCTGAGATGGCATAGGTAAACCAGGAAAAGGACATGCTAGATAAATGTCATTTAATTTTCTAGCAGTTATTAGGTGAACAAAAAAAAAAAATTAGCTTGGCTAGAGTGCATCTAGTTTTCAATGTGGCATATGACCAGGTTTTTCAAGAGATATGGGCAAAGTGGGGGCAGCTAGGTGGCACAGTGGATAAAGCACCAGCCCTGAAGTCAGGAGGACCTGAGTTCAAATCTGGTCTCAGACACTTAACATTCCCTAGCTGTGTGACCCTGGGCGAGTCACTTAACCTCAATTGCCTCAGCAAAAAGAAAAATAAATAAATAAGAGATATGGGCAAAGTGGTTGTAAAATAAAAGAACTGGTTGACTGACAGGACTTAAAGAGTGGTGTTTAATGGATATTCACCTGGAGGGAGAAGTCCAATGGAAGATCTCTGAGCAAGTCCTTGGCATTTCTATTAAATATTTTTGTCAATGAATGAAACTAACAATTGAAACTGCCAATTGTATTAGATTGAAAATGACAATATTTTATAAAATTTCATTTGATAAGTATCTGTAACTCTTGGATTAACGCAGTGTTTAATTGTGGCATATTTTAGAAAGAACATTGATAAACTAGAGCTCATCAGCAGAGAAATCAGAGTGACAATGAGAGTAGAAACTTTTTGTCCCAGATTCTCAAAAGGAGAGGATAATATTCAGGAGGAAGTAGACTTCAAGTATTTGGAGACTTGTCATATGGAAGGACTAAACTTGTTTTGACTGTTACATGCAGAAGTGGAAATAAACAAGTTGAGACTGTAAAAGCACTTATTTCAGTACAACTTAAGAATCTTCTAAAAGAGAAGTGTGAAAAGTAGAACAGGTTTCTTAAAAGAATAGTGAGTTCCCCATTAATTGAATTCTTCAAGTAAAGGTTAGATAACAACTTTGGAGGGAGAAGAGGGATGTTGTACAGGAAATTACTATTTAGGTCTAGGTTGCACTAGGAGATCTTTAAGGTCTCTTCCAACTATGAGGATCAGATTTAAAAAAAAAAAATTAGGCCCACTTCAGCAACTACAGGTTGTAAACAAGGCCCAGTTTTTTCAGGGTAACAGCAATGCCATCCCATTTCAAAGTATACTTGTAGATGGTTTCATCTGAGATTTCAAACCTACTTAATTCCTTCAGGGGGTTTAAGGGATTCTGCTTTAAATGGACATATATAGACAAAATAAAGAATTGTTTCATTGAATAAGTATTTAGGTATGATTACAATTTGGCAGATCTCTGGTCAGGTGGCTTTTAATTAAAATAAATTCCAGTAACACAGTGTTCATTTTTCTGGGGTTATCCTAAGGCAATCTAAGGCAGGAAAAAAAATAGAACAATGGGGATAGTTTTAATTAAAAGTGAACCCTTCATGTAAAATTTTACAATCATCTTTTGTAATTGTCATGAAAGTAAACTCTCTATATACTGAAATGAAAAATTCTTAATAACACTTGGGGATTTAAGATAGAAAAAAATCATATCCTAGTATGGCATTAACCTGAGTACTCAATCATTAGGCAATAGGAAAACTGACAAGTTGTACTTAATGTAAAAGTCCCTCACACAGGGCTGCTCTGATAGTTGTAGAGAAGCAAATTCAATTTAATATTAGGGAAATCTTCCTAACAATTAAAAATGTTCAAAAGGTTAATTAATACCTTGTGAATCTGAGGGAAGTGATAGGATTTTTGCTTAGATATTGGTTGGAACTACAATGTGTAGTAGTACCTCTGTGGTCCTTTCGAATTCTGAGAGGACTTGCAGTGGCAGCCTCAGAAGGAGCTGGTAAAACCAAAGCTGGGAATGAGCCAAAAATAATGCTTCTTTATAAATATAAAACCAGTGAATTGTAGGGCTGGAAACTACATATTCCAGAAAGCAGACACTAAATTTCATTTAATTTTTTGTATTTTCCCTATTGCCTATCACAGCATTCTCCTGACAGTAGAAGCTTGAAAAATATTTAGTGAAGTATGCTCTAATCAATTAGGACAGGAAACAAACAAAAAGACCATTTTACTAAGGTAGAAATGGATCTTCTAATTAACAATGCTGATCAGTTTTTATGGTATTTTCAAAGATATAAAACTAAATGCTTTTTGTTCCTCTTCACTAATCAATATTTATCAACTCTTTATATTTTTATTCAGAACTTAGTTCCTCTTGAGAACTTTCTTAAATGAATGCCATCCCACTTTGATTTCTTTTTACTCTATAATTCTCTAATCATTCATTTCTGCAGTTTACACCAAGTTATTTCTTATTTTTTGATATACTGCTTTTTAGCTATTCTCATTTCTTGCATTTATGTTTTGAATGCCTAACTATAATGTAAATTTCTTGAGTTCAAGTATCATATTTTCTAATATGATATGAAACAAGGACAAAATATGTATTTATATCTGGGGATTAGAAAGGCCATAGTAGTGATGGTTATAATGATAACCTTTTCTCTACAATGAAAGTAACATTTACTTTACAGGTGAGGTGCTCAAATATTTCAGGAAAGCAATTAGCTTTTAAACTAACAACAATAACAATAATACTAACATTTATATAGTGCTTATTGTGTTTCAAGTATTGTGCTAAGTGCTTTACAATTATTACCTCATTTGATCCTTACAACAACCCTGAGAAGTAGATGCTACTGCTGTTACCATTTTACAGAAGTAAAACAGAAGTAAGCAGAGGCTAAAGGACTTGTTAAGGATCACATAGCTGGTAAATGTCTAAGGCCATATTTGAACTCAGGTCTTTTTGACTCTTGGACCAGCCATCTAGCCACTGTACCGCAAAGCTCTATCACTTGAAAGTGAACTGAAATCATCTTTCTAAGCAATATCTGAGCAAAAAAAGAATTGCTTAATGTCAACCTGAAATAATGTATTATATCTCTGACCTTGTATGAATACATAATAGCTTGACTTAACCAGTTCTTAGATGACAGAGCTAAAAGAATAATTAATATAATGGACAGGCAGTATAGTCTAGTGAAAGTCCCACTAGATTTGGAGTCAGATGGCCTGAGATTAAATCACAGTTCTTCTTAATTATCTGTATAACCTTGGACAACTCACATTAACTTTCTGGGTTTTCAATTTTCTGATCTGCAAAATAACAGAAGTGGTTTTGAGTCACCTCTAGAGATTATTCCAATTCTAAACATACGATTTATGATCCTGTGATTGTCTAATTGATAGCTAACAGAAATCATAGTAACTAGATGTATATAGAGTTTACAAAATGAGGTTGTTGGTTTTACTGATATTCAAGATCTCATATTTATTCTATTTTTTAATAGGCTGGAAAGATGGAAAGAATTCTGTTCAATTCATCAAGCATGTATTATATGCTATGTACTAAGAATACAAAAAAACCTAAATGAAATAAACAAAATATTTAATAAATGCTATAAAACAGCATGGGAGAGACCAGGCTTGACAGAACTGCACATGAAAAAACAAACAAAATTACATACAACGAACCCATGGGCTTTTAATTTATCTTGAACTCAATATGAGCCAGAAATGTGCAATGGCTACCTAAAAGCCTAACCCTTTGAAGGGTTTGCATGGAAGACTGAAAGCCTGCTATGCTGGCTAGCAATACTTTATAAAGTGCTTTTAGTTTGGAAAGAATTTGATTTGCAGTAAGAGGAAATACTTCCAAACAAGGTTGACTGTGAGTAGTGTTGTTTAGTTCTCAGAAGGTTTATATTGAAATGTCCTTGGCCTCAGAACTATTTTATTTTAATAGCCTTTGTGAGAAAAGTTATAAACATAGGGCAAATGTCTTGAATCCTTGACAGTGTTGGTGAGATATGTTAATAAAAAGTTTGACAAGGGTTGCTCTGGGAAGCCAGCCAGCTTCAGGTTAGTATTATACTGAAAGCCAGAATTGGGCCTTACACTAAATCCTTATACAATCAAAAACCTACAGCAGTTTTGCCTGCATAAGGAATGAAGAGCAAGACTAAAGAATAAAAAAAGGAATTGGATTGAGTTCAAAGCCTTAAAAATTTTTGGGTTTGGGGCAAGTATTGTACTTTCAAAAGACATTTAACAAGAGGTGGGAGGGGAATGGGCTGGAAGGCTCATTGAAAATTTGAAATGAGAGGTTATCTCATTAAAAAATACATTTTCAAAACAAGATTTGGGCAGTACACAGTTTTCTTTTAAAAGACAAATCAAAAGAAGTATTGACAAAGGAGAAAACTTATTTAATACTTCAACGTAAATTTTCTCAGGGTTCAGAAGAATATTCTGCTTTACTACAGGGAGGATTGGCAGAAAATTCTTAGATGGAACCCACAAAAAAACCTTAAGCCAAAGAAAAGAGATTTGTAAAAATGCTTTTGCAGACAGGGGATTTCCTTAGGCTATTTTTTCTTCTCATGGCTACATTAGAGAGACAACTTCATGTAATAGGATAGAGGGCTGTTCTCAGAATCAGGATAATCTTGGTTCAAACCC
This sequence comes from Myrmecobius fasciatus, assembly GCA_023553655.1. NCBI lineage: Eukaryota > Metazoa > Chordata > Mammalia > Dasyuromorphia > Myrmecobiidae > Myrmecobius > Myrmecobius fasciatus. The sequence goes on along the minus strand of JAJPUD010000009.1, from coordinate 168,890 downwards.
TTCCTCTGAAACATACTAACTGTATAACATACTATGCTGCATGACTGAGACAAGTTGTTGATCTGTTATTGATGGAGATTAGATTGTTTGTAGCCAGTTTTTTTATATTGATGAAATTATAGGCTTAAACCTCTTATTATCCACCCTATTTATCCCACTCAAAAAAAAAGTTTTTATTTTATTTCTGGACAGTAAAAAAAAAAGTTCATCAAATTCCATTTCCCCTGCTATGAACTACATGAAGCTAAAAGGATAGAACTGAACACAGTGTTCCCAATGTGGTCTAAATTGTCACCTCCCTCAAACAGAATATGTCAGTACTTCAAATTTATGTGTTTTATAGTCAAGGATAAAACTGACTTTTTTGGCTGTCAAGAGTTCTTAGACAGAAATGTATAGGAAGGAACGTATCTATTTTTAACCAACTCATATTCACAGTACAGAGAGAAGGTGAAGGGAAGAAAATAAGTATTTATAAAGCATTTATTATGTGCAACCCTTTGAAGTAGATACTATTATTACCATCTTTTACAGTTGAGGAAACTGAGGCAAATAGAGATTAAGTTACTTGCCCAGTAATGACTTGCTATTAAATGTTCAACACATTTGAACTCAGACCTTTCTAACTTTCTAACTCCAGGTCTACCACTCTATCTACTATATCACCAGCTGCCTTATAGATTGATTTTATGAAATCTAGGCCTCAAAAAGTTTATCAGCATATCAAGTTTCAACAGCCCTTCTCATATCTTCAGAACTATGATAGATCTAGCATATAGGTAATATAGTTCCTAGACTTACACGTCTACTTGTTTCTTTTAGGTTTTAGGCCTATGATAATTTAAAAAGCTCCCTTTCACACATCTGTCAGAAGGACTAAATGTCAAAGAGTGAAAGACTTAGAGCTGGAAGGAATCTCCTTGTTTAAATCCTTCATTTTTCAGAGGAAAATACTAAGAATCATAAAGGTTCACTGACTTGCCCAAAGTCATACACAATATCAGAGCCAAGATTCAAATCCATACCCTTTAATTCCAGACCCAGGAGACATACTGTGCTATATGGTGATACCACAGAAACATGTATGATAGGGATAAACAGGCTACAACCCATTACCAGTGATAATATACAGAAGTGACAAGAAACATATGGCTAAAAATAAGGACATGAATAGAAGAGTGGAAAACGAGGTGATATCCACTTATTTAGTGAGAGTAATACTAAATGAACAGCTAGTGCTGTGCTGATAACCATGGATTTATTGATTAATCAATATTGATTAATCAATAAGTAGGCATTTTTAAAATCCTTACTTATATACCATACCATCAAGAAGTTCACATTCTAATGGATAAGACAACATGTAAACAACGTCTTACTCTATAAGATATATACAGAGGGGAAAAAAGATATGTATAGTACAATACTGAGAGATAGTTTCCAGAAGAAGGGAAGCAATGGAAGAAGCTGAGAGTATTAGGTCTCTAATAGCTAACATCAACATTGTGCTTGAAGGATTATAAGATATTTTATTTATATTATCTCCTTTATGTATATCATTAGCACAACAACCCTGGGAGGTAGGTGCTATTATTAACTCAGTTTCAGATGAGAAAAAATAATGCAGATAGAGGTTAAATGACTTATCCAGGATCACAAAGCTACTAAGTATCTGAGGCAGGGTTCAATTTTAGGTTTTCTTTATTCCAAGTATATAACTCTTTATCCCACAAGTCCACCAAAAACAAAAGACTGGATATTTCACTTTTTCAGGATTTATGTGAAACATTATGATAAAGAAAAATCCTTGGGTCTTGTGTTGGAGGACTAGAGTTCAATTTCTGTTTCTCATATCTTTGTGACTCTGGGAATGCCATTCTTCTCTTTGGGTCTCAGTTTCTTTGTCTAACATGAAAGAGCTGGGTCAAATGGTCTAAGGCTCTTCTAACTATCTGTAATCCTAAGAACAAGAATCACTTGGGTGAAAAGGCAAAGATAGTTTTCACAATTGGAGGGAAAATAAAATCACAGATCCATTGAAGTATCTAATTGTTTAATAAAAGGCCTTTTGTTTTGTTTTGTGTTTTGTTTAGTTTGTTCCTTTTTACCAGCCCAAAGAAATTCAGGAATCAGAAAACAAGTAGAAGAAATCTTTCAATTTCAGAGTGATCTAGATATTATATTAGACTCACATGGCTGGTCTAGAAGTAAACCTGTTTAGGGTGATTTGGACTCTTGTCTTCCTAACTCTACTTGCTCCTTGAGGAAAGCTAACAGTGGTCTTAATTCTGGAGCTCATGGAATAGGAAAAACTTGGTACAAAATCCAGGAGACAAAAAAACTTAAGAATGAATGCTGCCTCATAAATAGTTTTATGACCCTGGACATGTCATTTAGTTTCCTCATCTCTGTCCCTTTTTCTCTAGTTCTAGGACCTGAAGTCTACTCTTGCTGAGAATTTCTGCCTCAATCTTATTTTAGTCACTGTCCTAACTTTCTTTTTGCCCCAAGATTTCTAGACATTTATTTGGATTTTCTGACACTTGTGATTAACCAGTCAATAATAATACAATTTATATAACTGATTTTATATACACATACATACATATATTTTGGTTGGTACTTCTTCATGATTTTTCTTACCCTCTCCCCCCCTTTTTTTTTTAAATTTTAAAATTTTTAAAATACTGGAATATATCCCAATGTTTTCAAATTATTTCTACAAATAAAGTTTCAAATAAGTAAGTGTGCCATTGAAATTCACCCCCATTATCATTAACTCTCTATACTCATAGCTTCCTCTCATGACCAAATTCAAGAATTTTAAAAGTATAGCACTCTTATCACCCATGAGATTGGGTAAAAGCCAAACAAAATATGTCACAAGGAGCTTCTTTCACCCTTGATATCTTGGAACTATGATGGTATATCATAACTGAAAATTTAATTCTTTGGGGAATTTTGAGGCCAGAATTTCAGCAGGCAAGGAGTCTATCTGCTAGGTTAATTGCAGCTGTGCCAATAACACAATGATTTTTAAAAATAGATCCCTTTAGCAAGTAAAGCAAATTCCTCTTAAGTTCAACACTGAGCACACAGTTTCTGGGAAACTTTAGGAGCTGTCTCTCTTAATTTTCTGGAAGATTAACTCCTACTTAAAAGAAAAAGAATTGGGTAAAGGGAGAATACATAGGGATGTAAATCAAAAGCCTCCAGTGTATCCAGATAAAGAACATAATGTCATTGACAGAAAACTAAAACAACCAATAAAAAGACTCACAGAAATATGCACTATTCAGCTGCACTGCAACTTCGTTTTGCCTTCTGTTCAACTCATTTAAAAATTAACTTAGAAAACTGCATCATATATAGAGATATGCAACATGCATGTGTCCCTTACATTTTTAACAATCTTTCTCACCATTGTGCTCAGGTCTTGAAGAGGCAAAGGCAGCATGGGCAATTGAGAGTGCTGAATCTGCTTCTTCTTCTGCAGAAGGATTTTGATTCTGGGTGATGAGATGTGCCTGTCACCATAGACAGAGGGAACAGTTATGTTTATGTGATATAAATTTTAAAAGATGTGACAGTCCTTGCAGAGATAAACATAAAGCCAAGAATCTTAAGGCCATATATTCAGTACTGGAAGGAACTTACAGCTCTCCTAGATCTACCTTATTATTTTATAGATAAGGAAATAGGTTCAAAGAAGTTAAACAAATTGGCCAATCTCATATCTTGTAAGTGCCAGTGGTGGAATTTGAACCTAAATTTTTCCCAAACCCAAATCCAATTCTTTTCCCAAACCCAATACAATTACCGTAACTGCTTCATTTTGAAGATCTACTGTATGTAGTATACTGTAATTGGCTCTACAGGTGATACAAAGAAATGCAAAATAATAATTATAATAACAAACTTTCATTACTTTAAAATTTTCCAAATACTTTACATATATTATCTACTTTGAACTTGATACTCCCCTTTTATAGGTAATAAGATTTAGACAACTTAAGAGATTTGATCATCACATAATAAATGTCTGAGACAGAATTTGAAATCATATCTTTCTGATTTTGAATTCAATACTCTGTTCAGACACTGTGTCTTAGTTTTTGTCCTCAACAAACTTAATAATGTTGTTGAAAAAAAAGCAAAATTAAATTAGTTATAAGACTAGAGTTGAAAATAATTTAAGGTAACAATACAAGAGATGTCACAGGAGTAAATGACTAATTGTCAATTGAATAAGTAATCAATAAAATTATCGGAATAAATTCAAAGGGATGAGAAATCACTGTGAGTGGAGTAGTATTGGAAGGATTCATATAAAATGAATAATAATATGATAATAATGAAAAAGAATAAATTTTTTTATTAGCTCATTTGGTAGAAAAGTAGTAAAAAAGAGCAGGGCTAGTCCAAGTTAGATAACTAAAGTGAGCAGAGGCATGGTGAATGGTGAGTTTTACATATAAAAAGTGGTTTAAAAAATGAAAACCAGAAAGGTATCATGAACAGAGAGCAGGCTTCCAAGTCAGGAATCATTTGGAACATATCATATATGGGAAGGTAGACAAATGACTTAACCTCTCAGTACCCCAGACAACTATCTTAAGGTCTAGGATTGCAAAGCAGAGGCAAATTTACATAAGTTGAGGTAGTTTTCTTGCTAGGAAGTTCTAGTTTATACCCATGCTATCACAATTTTGGTCCCCATCAAATGGTTATTGAATTATGAATGAAGACTAATCCCATTATGACCACAAATGTATATTTTTGAGGTCAGTGCAAGCTAAGACATCACCAGGAATGTCACTGGTCTTCTTTGAAAATGAAGGATGATGTTTAACAAATATTGGACTACTTGCCATCTAGGGGAGAGGGGTATGGAAAGGGGGAGAAATTGGAACACAAGGTTTTGCAAGGATTAATGTTGAAGAATTATCCATGCATGTGTTTTGAAAAATAAAAAGCTTTAATAAAAAATGAAAATGAAGGATGAACAATATTACAATGAATAAGGTTAAGGGAAGCAGTTTATGACTCTGGAACATAGGATTTTAGGATTTAAAACTGGGAGGTATTTTAGAGATCATCTACTCCAGTATTCTCATATTTTAGAGTCAAGGAACTGAACCCCAGAGAAATTGTGTGATTTGTCCAAGAATATATGAGCAGAATGTAAAAGAATTGGGATTTAAACCTAAATCTTCTAATTCCAAATCTAGTCTTCCTTCCTACACCAGTGTTTTCTTATTTTAAGTGACGGGTTCAGAATCCCATCAATTCCACCACATTGCTGGCACAACCACTGTTTTTCACTCAGTTAAGCCAACTATCCTAGATTTTCAGAAATATAAAGTCAGAGTTATTAATAGTTTGTAAATGAGCTTAAAATCTCTAAAATTAAAAGTCTTTAATAATAATAGCTAGCATGGGGTGTGTGTGTGTGTGTGTGTGTGTGTGTGTGTGTGTGTGTGTGTGTGTTGGGAAGTAAGTTGCTATTATCCCTATTTGACATTTTCACTTAGTAAAGAGTCATTAAGTAACTTCTCCAAGATCACCAGGCTAGTAAATATCTAATGAAGAATGAGAACATAGGTTTTTCTGACTCCAAATCTATCATCAATTTGCTACCTCCTCCCCACAAAATGTTAACAGTGGATTTTATACGATATGCTAGACTTAATAGACTCTCATAATCTGGTGATATAACATAAATACATTAGATACCTTTAGATTAATTTATTATTTTACATCATAGAGAATGAACTAAATAGATAACTTAAAGGACCACAAAATTAATTATAGGTCTTTACTTGACCTTAAAAAGCAAATCTTCAGAAAAAAATTTTGAAATTCCTGACTGACACTAAACTGCAATTTATTTAGTCATTCTTCAAGTGATGGGTATCTACTTTGTTTACAATACTTTACTCTTTTCAGACATAGAGTGATCTGAAACAATTACAATAGATTTGTCATGGAAAATGCCATCCACATCCAGAGAAAGAACTAAGAAGGCTGAATGCAGATCGAAGCATACTATTTTCAGATTTTTTTTCTTTCTCATCAGTTCTCATTCTTATTCCACAAAATGACTAATGTGAAAACATGCTTAACATGATTATACATGTATAACCTGTATTAGATTGCTTGCTGCCTTGGGGAGAGGGGGAATAGGAGGGGGGAGAAAAATTCAGAATTTAAAATCTTTCAAAAATGAACGTTGAAAACTATCTTTGCATGTAATTGGAAAAAATATTGTTAAGGGAAGAAAAATTTAAAAAATAACCCCCCCAATACTTTACTATCATAAAAGGGCTGTTATAAATATTTTCTTATCAATAGCTGCCTTAGAATATAAGCTCAATAATAAAGTCTCTGGTTTGAGTGACACAGACATTTTAGCCACTTTATTTACATAATTCCAAATTGCTTTGCTAAAATGGTTGTAGCATTTTCAGTGGGACGTGAACCCTCAAAAAGTTTTGATTTGTATTTGTCTTATTAATTATTTGTATTTTACATAATAATAATAATATCATTTGTATTTGTCTTATTGTCTTATTATTAGTGACTTGGAGGATTCTTTCATTTGGTTTTGAATATTTTACAATTCTTTTGAGAAATTTTTATTCATATCCTTTGACCAGTTATCTATTGTAAACTGGGTAATTGTGTGTGTGTGTGTGTATGTGTAAAAATAAAAACTGTTAATATATTTTGGATACTAAACCCTAATTAGAGAAATCTGACAAAGATTTTTTGTTCACTTGACCACTTCTTTTCTTATTCAAGGTACATTAATTTTGTATGTGCAGAAGTTTGTAATTGCCTTTATCTCTTGTTTGGTTAAAAACATATCTCCTACCCATAGCTTTGAGAAGTGTATAATCTGTTTCTCTTTTTTAATACCGTGATCTTTATTAAGATCACTTAAATTATATTATGCAATGTGGTGTAAGGTTTGGTCTAATTTCTGCCACACTACTATCTAGTTTTCCTAGAATTTTTTAATCAAATAAGGAGTTTTTCCCCAGGTAATTTGTTTTCCATTTTATCAAACACTGGCTCATTGAGTTACATTATTTCTGATTCTCTCTTGTCTAGTCCATTTAATTAAACTAGCCCTTTGTTTTTAAACATAACAGATTATAATATGGTTTGAGTCCTAGAAGTGCTATTTTCCCTTTACCTCTAGTTCTTTTCATTTCTCTCTTGATAATCTAGGTCTTTTGTTTTTCCAAATGAATTATTATTTTGTCAAGCTCTATGAGGTATCCCTTTAGGAATTTGATTGGTATAGAATTAAAAGTGCATATTAATTTTGGAAGTATTGTCATTTTTATTATATTGGCACAGATTTGCACAGACTGAATATTCCTCTAGCTATTTAAGTTGTTTTTTATTTAAGGAGCACTTTGTAATTGAATCTACATTAAGTCTTTTGTGTGTTTTGGTAGGTTGATCCCAAGATATTTCAAACATTTTATAGTTTTTTCCTTTTCTATTTTTGCTTCATGGGTTTTATAATTATTATATAGAAATACTCAATATTTGGGGATTTATTTTGTACCCTGAAACTTTGCTGAAGCTATTGTTTTAATTTGTATTTTGATGATTCCCTAGGATATGTGACAAGTTTTTACCTATACTTTGTATCTCAATTCAGAATTCTGCTGTTTGCTGAACTGTGGAAATAAATTGAATCCACACACTTCAAAGACTCAGAATATTTTCAAGCATTTGAAATGATAAAATCTAAGCTAAAATATTTTTCTATTTCATTTCCCTCTAATATGTTACAAGAAAATTGATATGCTTTTACTGAAGTTAACTGCTAAATATACACACTAATATTCTGTAAGAAGAATTTTATGTAAAAACAATTTAATCAAATCACTTGCAGTAAAATTAGGAAAAGTTTTTCAATAACAACTCAACTTGAACCTGAATTCTTCATGTTTTCTAAAACACAGCAAATGATTATATCAAATATGTTAATATAGTAATCACATTATCAAATCAGTTATTGATTAAACCTTAGTTATCCCAATCATCAAATTAGGAAAACACTTAAAATCCTTATTTTTGTTATTGTTATTATTTACATTCATAAAATCTAAGAGAATGAGATGCTGAAAGTATTAATGATATTTATAGTACAAGTATAATTAATCAATCAATAAGTAGAAACAGGATGGAAATTTAAAAATCCTACAGTGAGATTATATATTCTTTAAAAAATACAATAATAGGGGCAGCAGCTAGGTGGCACAGTGGTTAGAGCACCAGCCCTGAAGTCAGGAGGACCCGAGTTCAAATCTGGTCTCAGACACTTTCTAGTTGTGTGACCCTGGGCAAGTCACTTAACCCCAATTGCCTCAACTAAAAAAGCAAAAAACAAAAACAAAAAAAAAAGTGAAAAAAGAAAAAAAAATACAATAATGAATACTGTTTTTGTATACTGCTTAGTCTGGAAAAAGAACAGAAGTACTCTGTGTTCATATGATAGGGTTGAATGATTTGTGACTGGAATTAATGTAAATAATTTTAATATTAATGTAACAATGAGTTATGGAAATGAATTTTCAAGTTGGATTTTCAAAGACTAATTTGTAGGGGTATTTGTAATGACTGCAGATATGATTATTGATTTTTTTGATTGCTATTATTAGCCCTCTAACTATTCACCACCCCCTCCCATTTTTTTGGTTTTCAATAACCTATTTATATTTCTCAGATGTCATCTTGAGATCTGGGTTGACCTTAGGATTCAAAATTTCTATTTTTAAATTGTATGCTGCAATTTTAAATATTCAATAGAATCTTATGGTTTGGGTTTTTTTTTTTGCACTTTTTCTCCAATTATATGTAAAAATAGTTTTCAACATTCAACATTTATTTTTGTAAGATTTTAAGTTCCAAATCTTTTTCCCTTCTTCTCTCTGCTCCTCCCTTCTCAAGACAGCAAGCAATATGATATAGGTTCTACATGTGCAATCATATTAAATATATCTCCACATTAGTCATATTTTGAAAGAATCAGAACAAAAGGGAAAAACTACGAGAAACAAAAAACAAACCAAAAAGGTAAAAATAATATGTTTTGATCAGCATTCAGATTCCACAGTTCTCCAGATGTGGATGGCATTTTCCATCATGAGTCTTTTGGAACTGCTTTGAATCACCATATTTCTGAGAATAAATTAATATAATATAGTTTATCATCATATAATGTTGCCATTACTGTATACAATGTTCTCTTAGTTCTGCTCATTTTACTTGGCATCAGTGCATATAATTCTTTCCACATTTCCTGCTCATCATTACTTATAGAACAATAGTATTCCATTACATTAATATACTACAACTTGTTCAGTTATTTACCAATTGATGGGTATCTCCTCAATTTGCAATTCTTTACTACCACAAAAAAGAGCTGCTACAAACATTTTTGTACATGTGGGTCCTTTCCCCTTTTTTATGATCTCTTTGGTATACAGACCTAGTAGTGGTATTGCTGGATCAAAGAGTCTGCTCTTTGGGCATAAGAACTCTATGATTTTGCTGTAGTTCAAACTTCGGCATTATGCTATTATTGGTTGAGGGAATTGGAGATGACAAGACTTCTTTGAGTCATGGTATCTCTCTTCATATATCTGAAGGGGTGTCATATGGAATAGAAGTTATTAGACATTTTTCTCTTGGATCCAAAAAACAGAACTAGGAGCAGTGGGTGAAAGTTACAGAAAAGGAAGTGCATGTGAGCTATATTTAAAACTCTCTAAAAACAGTCCTTCAAGGAAGAAAATTTCCCATCCCATCCCATCCCATTTTCCCCTTGAAGATGAGGTAGAAGCTGTATAAATACACATGTGGGAATTGTTGTAATGGATATTTCTGCTTCAGGCATTGTTTGTTCAAGGGTTCTAACTCTGTAGGGTACTTCCCAGTGAGCAAACTTCTCCTACTAATAGAGATTGGTAACAGTCTAAAATTTCTAGTCTTAACACTTTTGTCCATGGCACTGTGCCTTGCACAGAATTACCATTAGTATGTATTTTTGTGTGGCACTGAAACCAACTCATTGACTTCAAAATCTGTTTCCTCTCTGCTATACCATGCTATCTCCGCTTAGTTATATTATTGTTAAAATAGGCTCCTTTGTCCTGACCTATGAACTTAGTCACCATTTATAAAATGCAATTCATGGGAAATATTTTTCAACTTATAAGGTGACTTAAAATAAACTTCTGGAATACAATCCTTAGCAAATCAGGGATCACCTGTATGATATTCATCTCTAAGGACCTAGAAGTATTTCAGTATTATGTCATATCTCACATTTATACAAGATAAGTAAAAGTAAAATATTATATCCATTTTATACATGGAAACATCAAGATACAATCAGATCAATTACTTGTTTAATGTTTCAGTATATCCAATCAAATCCAAGCATGTGTATGCCTATTATTTATAAGGTAGTAAGGCTACAAAGACAAAAACAAAACAAAACCCAAACTCTACCTTCAAAGAGTTATAAGAAGTGTTACTTTGGCTTTTTGAAGTCAGATATGTGTGTCAAAAGTGAAAACACTTTGAAAATTGAGTCTAAAGGTTAGACTTCAAGAAAATTTACATAAACTCCTGAAGGAATATTCAACAGCCTGTTTATTTTAAGGTGTAAAAGTATTCAATAAACATTCAGCAGAAGTCTACTAAACTACTATGCAACAACTGTTATGATAAAGCCTTGAGAAATTTCAATATCAAGATAAGGCAAATAAAATCTTCTCTAACTCAGATGTAACTCTTGGTAAGTATTTATCCCTTCATATTTGTGATAATATCAAGGAACTGAATTTATATTGGAATATATGTCACATATCATTCAAATGTACTGTTAAGGAAGGAACCTAAGAATCAACTACAAAAAATAAAATTTAAATCAGATACATAGCTGGTTTTTGAAAATTATAATTAGAATGATTTCTGTAAAAATGCATTCTATAAGTTTTCTGTATTTTAAGAACCTGGAATAATACCTTTCCTAAAGCAAATGCTAAAGAAATGTTTGTTGAATTTAAACCATAAAGTAATTTATCTTAAAAATGATAGAGCTAGGGGCAGCTAGGTGGTGCAGTAGATAGAGCACCAGCCCTTAAGTCAGGAGGAAAAGAGTTCAAATCTGGACTCAGACACTTAACATTCCCTAGCTGTGTGACCCCCTGGGCAAGTCACTTAAACCCAATTGCCTCAGCAAAAAAAGAGCTTCAGGACATTTCCATAACATATAAGTTATAACTTCAAGCAATATATTGAGATAATATATTAATTCAATCCTTGAAAAAGGATTTTATATGTAGCAGTAAGCAATCAGGTCCAATCTTTCAAATTTCCCAAAGGTTTTTCTATTTATTATTTAGAAAGACTAAAGACAACAATCTTACAATTCAGTAGTAGTCAATGACTGATTTTAGTTAGTCTAAAAGATTGTGTTCAACAATCTAGGAGTTGCTTATTTTTGGTTTCCCACTGGTAAATTTGTCTTTAGGAGAAAAAAATTAAACAAAGAGAGGAAAAACCATCATTTAAATTCATTTACACAAATGCAAACTCATTTCTCTTTTGAAAAGTATCATAAAGTTAAAATATCTCTTTAATCACTTTCTCTTTAATTAATAGAATTATAGATATAGATATAAATATAGGTATAGAATAATAGAATTAATTAATCTCTTTAATTAATAAAAGCTTTAGGGGAGTAATGCAGAATTGGGAAGCAAAGAAGAGTCTGGAAATAAATCAAGAAGGAAACATAAGACAAATTTTTGAGCAGAAGATTTTAGAGGTATCTATATTAAGGTTATATACATATAATAATGGGCTTTTGGAAGAACATATTTATTGAAAATTCCTGGTTAATTATTTAAATTGTGACACATCACCACCAATAAAACAACTTCTCATAGAAACCCGATTTACCTGGGGAGTCATAAAAAGAGAGGGTTGCTTGCCAATGGAAGCTTTATTATTTTACAATTAAGTGGACTATAAGGGAAATATTTTGTTGGGAGGTCAAGATATCAAATTATGATGTGTAGATAACACTACTTTTTCTACTGATTATCAAGGAGGTTAGAATGTCTGGGGACTCGGAATTATGGCAGAAATTGAGCTCATCATCATGATTAACTAGCTTAATTTGTAGCTTCACTCTGACTGCCGGTTAAGCTGAATGTTTTTCAAACTTATCCTGGCAATAATCAGCTGGAAGCTAGCTTTGATATACAAGGGAAAGTCATTTTACAATCCAGTCACTGCTACATTCCCTCTCCCTTCTCTTCCTTGTAGGGAAACCTTCAATGAAACAACTTGAGCCTGGAGGCATGAAGTTGTCCATTTCCTAATTGAGTAAAGAAAGAAAGCTGGAAACCTTCAGTCCAATTAAATGAAATCACTCAAAGAAAAGCAATGGTGTGCAGAGGACATTCTAAAAGCAGAATAAGAATAAAAAGCAAAGCAGATTTCCTCTAGAAATCTGAGACAGAACTGAGGAAAATGTTCCTGAATCTCAATTATAGCTTTGCCGATGGGATAGTAAAATTAACTTCCCTATGTTAAGAAAAGTTAGCACCAAGAATAGACATTTTGGAGGCATTTCTTTTCTCTCCTAAAATGAACAAAAAGCACAACTATGTTCTGTCTTGTTTCTAGTTTTGATATTTTAGGGGGATATTCAGGAAAGCAAAATAATTTGGATTTGAATCTAGATCCAGTTCTTTAATCTCCTCAGAATCCATGACCAACTTAGATCTCATATCTAGTCACTTCAGAAACACAAAGTGCTCATCATCCCCCACCATATTCCACTTTCATGAACTTATTTTCTGATCATTCTAGCTCATCTTTGTCTCACCTTTGCCTTATCTGTCCTCACCACAATCCAGGACTTCCTCAAGCCATAACCCCTTTTCTGAATAAAATCTCTCTGCTTTCCCATTTAGACCAATTCAATTCCAGTCTTTCCTTTCCTCTAAAATTTTTTGCCTCCCTGTCCTTTCACTACTGATCTTTGATAAACTCTAACCAAAGATTATAGCCACTCAGGTAACTAGGCCCTCATTGTAGTAAAGCAATGGTTTTTACTCCTTTTTAATTCCACGTCCCACTCCCTAAAGAGGCTATGTTAAACTGTCTTCTTTCCTTAAACCCCTAATCCCCGTTCCTTCTCAGCTAAGGTTTGCCTAGAAAATAGAAGCTATCTCCCATCAGTTCCGTCTTTCCCACTTTTTGACATTTCAAAAATCCCATGATATTTTCCACTATCTTTTCCTTTTACTCCAGGCTCTTCTTCAAGACAAACGCCTCTTCATTTAGCCTTGATACTGTCCCTCTTCCATTGTTTTTGCAGCAGATTGCCCCTCCTCTAATCTTCAGCTTCTATCACTCTGCTCATTCCTTCCCTATTGCTGACAAACATGTCCAAAGCTCCTTTATTTGGGAAAAATACTTCACCAGACTCTCCTATACCCTGATGTTCTTTTATCTCTTTTCTTTTTTGCAGACAAACTCCTATAAATATCTGCCTACATTCATTGCCTCTATTTCCTTTCCTTTTATTTACTTCTTAAAGTGATATGAATAACTTTACTATTCAAAAGTAATTGCTGTCTTTAAAATTACCAATGATGTCCTCATTGCCAAATTTAACAATATATTCTCAATCCTCATTCTTCCATTGTTCTTCCACCAGTTTCTTGTTCTCAACCTGCTAGGATTACCCATAGAGAAGGCATTGCAAAGAGTATAGTGGCTGGCTTTAGAATGGAATTTGGGGGAGTTAAGTTGAGGGAGATGGGAATGAGAGAGCAAGATTGTAGGACAGAAAACAAGTGTATGAGTAATGACAAGTTGGGGTTCAGACTCAATGTGATGGGGAAGAATTTGCTGTGGTGAGATTTTGTTCATTGTTGTGGCTACAGAAAAGTGGTAAGTACTCTCTCAGGAACAGGCTCAGGAGAGGTAACTGATGGAGGTGGAGTTATGAGAGGGAAGCACAATGGAATAGTATTTCCCTCCTTCCCTAGCAGGGAAAAATCAGTACTTTCCCTTTAGAAGCTCATAATTCATTGGGGAAGACAACAAGCAAAGAAGATATACAAACATGCTATATTCAGAGGGGGAAATGGAAAAAATCAATGGGATTTTAGCTGTAGCTTGCCAGAGGCAAAGGACATCAGGAGGTGGAGATGAGGAGAGATTGCATTGGAAGATAGCTCAGGAAGAATGTGTGGAATTGAGATATGGAATGGTTTGTGTGAGGAATATTTATATTCCTTTAGGAAGTCAGTATAACTGGATCACAGAATACACTGAGGATGGGGAGAAGTAGGTTGTAAGAATACTATTAAATTGGAAGAGAGGGACTTTATGAAGGTTTTTGAATGCCAAACAAAGGATTTTGTAATTTGATCCTGGAGGTTAATTGAGAGCACTGAAATTTATTGAGTAGGAAGTAGACTTAGTTAGTTAGACCTGTACTTTAGAAAAACCACTCTGGTACTTGAATGGAGGATGGAATGGAGTGGGAAGAGACTTAAATCTTTCCAGTACTTTACATCTTACTTCCTCTCACAAATTATGCAATCCAGTGACACAGACCTTCTTACTTTTCTTCTCCAGGTATTTTCACTGGTTGTTTCCTGGGCTTGGAATGCTTCTCCTACTCATTTCTGTCTCCTAGTGTCTCTGACTTTCTGAAAGTCTCAACTAAAATCCTACCTTCTAAAAGAAACTTTTCCAACCACTCTTAATTCTAGTGCCTTGCCTTTATTGATTATTTACTATTTATCTTGTATATAGCTTGTTTGTACATTTATATTTACATGTTGTTTCTTCTATTAGATTGTTAGCACCTTGAAAGCAAGGACTGATGTCTACCCCTCCCCCCACCTTTCTTTGTATTCCCAGCACTTTGTACAGTACCCAGAACACAATAAGTGCTCCTCATTCCCAAAACCACGAAAATGATTTTCCTTAAGCACAGGTTGACCAAATCACTCTCTTTCACATGACACTAATACACTAATATCCTAGTGGGATAAGGCCTCTAGAGATAAACTCCTTGGTTTGTTTTTAAATCCCCTAGAATCTGATTCCATCCTATATTGTACATTATCCCCTTTTCCCCATTCTACAGTCTAGCCAAATATATTTTTTCTGTTCCTCTTATGACATGATATCTCATTTTTGGTACTAATACTAGCTGTCTTCCCTGCCTACTATGCCTCTTCATCTGACTGCTGAAATTCCTTACCTTCTTTAAGACTCAGGTCAAATATCACTCCTAAATTAAGGCTTTCATGATCCCCCAGCTGTATTCAAACTAGCTTTGTATTTGTTTTGTACTATGTGTGCATGTGTGTATGCATGTACATGTTGTCATTTCCACTATAATTTAAGTTCCTTTGGGATTGGGTCTGTTTCTTTTTCATCTTTATATCACTAGTGGTGAGCAAAAAGCCTGGCACAAGTGAGTACTTAATAAATGCTAATTAATCAACTAATGATAATAAGCTTAGGCACATGGAATCAAATAACTAGCAAAACTTAAGAGTCAGCTAGTAAAAATTTTGCACATAAGGAAACCCTGGCCCAAAGAATTTGTGACTTGTCCAAAATATTAAGTAACATGGATAGGATTTGAACCTATATTCATCAAATCCACTGTTTTTCTCACTGTCACTCTGCTTGCAAGATTTCATGAATCCAAATTCAAGATTCTACTGAACACTGATCCGTTATTGACCTTACAATGTTTAACATCCACTTTATAGATACACTCTAATTTTTCCATGTAAAGTGTAATGTAGGAGATTTGGACTTCATTTATGGTAAAACATGATACAGCCCATTCAATCTATAAATTGGTGATATAATTTAATGTGATCCATATTTGAAGTCAAATAACCTGATTCAAATTCTACCTCTGATGAAAAAAAAATCATAATGATAAAATTCATCTAGAGAAACAGAAGATCAAAAACAGCAAAGGATGTTGGGAAAATTGGAAAATAGTATGGCAGAAACTAAGCATTAACCAACACCTAACACTCTACACCAAAATAAGGTCAAAATGGGTTCATGATTTAAATGTAAAGGGTAATACTATACACAAATTAGGAGAATAAGGGATAGTTTACCTCTCAGATCTGTGGAGAAGGAAGGAATATATGGCCAAAGAAGGATGAGAGAACATTATGAAATGCAAAGTGAATAATTTTGATTATATTAAATTAAAAAGATTGTGTAGGAATAAAAACCAATGGAGTCAAGATTAGAAGGGAAGCAGAAAACTAGAAAAAAAAATTACATCCCAGTGTTCTGATAAAGGCCTTATTTCTAAAATATATAGAGGATGACTCAAAATTTTAAGAATACAAGCCATTTTCCAACTGATAAATGGTCAAAAGATATGAACAATTTTCAGATGAAGAAATTAAAACCATTTCTAGTCATATGAAAAAATGCTCTAAATAACTATTGATCAGAGAAATGCAAATTAAGACTGAGGTACTACTGCATACCTCTCAGATTGGCTAAGATGACAGGAAAAGAAAATGACAAATGTTGGAGGGGAAGTGGGAAAACTGGAACACTAATACAATGTTGGTGGCATTGTGAATTGATCCAAGCATTCTGGAGAGCAACTTGGAACTATGCCCAAAGGGCATCAAACTGTACATACCCTTTGATCCAGCAGTGCCAACTGGGTCTATATCCCCAAAAAAAATTAAAAAAAAAAAAGGAAAAGGACCCACATATGCAGAAACATTTGTAACAGCTCTTTTTGCAATGGCAAAGAATTGGAAAATAAGCGAGAGAGATCACAGAAGGCCATACCATTTTTTTTTCCTACATAGAATTTTAAAGATTTTATAGGTACAAAATCAATGGAGTTGATATTAGAAGAGAAACAGTTAATACATGTGGGGGAAGTGAAGAGAAACCTTTGAGCAAGTTTCTCTGAAAAAAGTCTGATACAATATATGAAGAATGATTTAAATATTTTAATAATAGGTAATGTTATTACCTATTATTAGATGGGCAAGTGGTTAAAGAATATGAACAGGCAGTTTTCATTTGAAGAAATGTGAGCTATTCACAGCAAAATGGGAAAAAAATGTTATAAATCACTTAGAAAGAAGAGACATGTAAATAAAAACTACTCTGAAGGTTTATTTACCTCAAATTTCAAGACAAAATGGAAAATGATAGTTGTTGCAAGGACTGTGGGAAAAAAGGCACATTAATATTCTATTGGTAGAGATGTAAATTGATCCAGTCCTTCTAGGTAGCAATAAAAAATGTTTTCCCAGTCACTAGACTGTACACATATACCCTTTGATCTGGTGGACCTATATGCCAAAGAGATGAAAGAAAGAGGAAAAGGACCTGTGTATATACATTTGTGTAGTAGCTCTTTTTGCTATTGTAAACAACTATTAAGTCAGAGGGTGCCTATCTATTGAGAACTGGCTGAACAAATTATTATATAAAAATATAATATATTCTGCATATAAGTTAAATAAATAAGGTGACAATATACAGTCTTGAATTCCTTTCCCAATCTTAGCCAGCATATATGTTGCTCAGGAGACAAGATGATCTCATATTCTCATCTCTTTGAGGCCTTGCCACATTTTGCTGTGATTCGCACAATCAAGGGCTTTAATGTAGTCAATGAGACAGAAATAGATATTTTTCTGAAACTCCCTTGTTTTCTCCATAATCCAGAAATGTGGGCAATTTGGTTTCTAGTTCTTCTGCCTCTTCAAAAACCAGTCTTGCTCTTCTCTTAAATATACATTCACATATAGCTCAAGTCTAGCATTCAGATCTTAAGCACAATATTTCTGGCATGTGAAATAAGCATAATTGTTCTGTAATTTGAACATTCCTTGGCATTGCCCTTCTTTAAGATTGGAACAAAACTGACTTTTTCCAACCCAGCAGCCACTGTTGAGTTTTCCAAATTTATTGGTATATTATTCAGGGAAGCACTTTAACAGCATCATATTTTGGGATTTTAATTAGCTCAGCTAGAATTCTATCACCCCCACTAGAATCATTGTTAGCAATGCTTCCTAAGACTCTCTAGACTACATTCTCCAGGATGTATAGCTCTAGATCAGTAATCATACCACTATGGTCATCTTGATATTAAAATCTTTCTTGTACAGTTATATTCATTCTTGTTAGCTCTTCTTAATGTCTTTTCCAGATGTTACACCATGATAATCTGGATTGACAGGCATTTAAATGAGTAAGTGAGTTAACATTCATCTCATCTTGGGGCAGCTAGGTGGTGCAGTGGATAGAGCACCAGCCCTGAAGTCAGGAGGAACTGAGTTCAAATCTGGTCTCAGACACTTAACATTCCCTAGCTGTGTGACCCTGGGCAAGTCACTTAACCTCAATTGCCTCAGCAAAAAGCAAAACAAAAACAACAACAACAACAGCAACAACAACAACAAAAAAAAATTCATCTCATCTTTTCCCCATTACTTCCTCACTGGGAGATTAGGAGTATTACTCAGTGAAAAGATTGGCCTACAGACAGAAGTATAGTAACCTAGAGCTCACCACAGTAATGAACTTGAATTCGAGTTAAGTGGATGGTGGTTGAAGAAACAAGAGTATGGAAATTCAATTCACAATAGATTTGAGTTCAGGAATGGAGCTAATAACAAGACAAAAACTTGGCTGTTAGGCAAGTTTCTCTGGAATATAGATAAAGGTTGAAGTTATAAAAGTAAGGAGTTTGGACTTAAAAAGCTTAAGAGAGTATTAAACCCATGTTAGCGTAAGTTCAAAACAGAATTAAAATCCATTTTACATTTGAAATACTTAAGAATTATGACCAATGCAATGATGAGATTCCAGAACTGATGATGAACCATGTTCACTACCTCTTAGTAGAGACATGATAGGAGCAGAATGAGACATAAATTTTCATACATAGATAATTTGGGAATTTATTTTACTTGACTATGAACATTGCTTTTCTTTTTTATGTCAAATTGTAAAGGAAGTTGGGGAGAGCAGAAGGCTATCAAAAAAGGTTGTCAAAAAAAAAAAAAGCATCATTTTAACATTTCTTAATGCAGAGAACAGAAGGAAAACCAGAAGGAAATACAAACAAGCAAGATAGGTTTGAAAATCATGTCTTGGATTTATTATATATTTAAAAGGAAAAGCAAATTATATATAATATTCAGTTTCATATGCAATCCTCTTTTTCTGTTCTATTTTGTATAAAAAATGCTCAGTTTTTTGGTGTTTGGTAGATTCAACATTTTAAAAATAAATGTAAAATGTTAAAAAAAATTCTGTTATTAAAAAATCAGATTTATTTGTATTGGAAAGGAACTTGAGTCATCTAGTCTCATCCCTTCATTTAAAAATTAGAAAACTGAGGGCTAGAGAGGTTAAATGATTTTCTGAAAAGCAGGAAGAAAATAAATGCCAGAGCCAGGATATGAATAAAGGTTCTGAGGCTATAGATCCAAGTAATCTGTTATTAAATAAGTAATTATTTAATGCTAGAGTTAGGTATTATGCTAAATCCTGGGGATACCAAGGCAAAAGTAAGATAGTCTTTGTCCTTACAGAACTTACATTCTAATACAGGATACAACTTATGCATATATGCATAAGTATATCTATAACATCTATGGAATAAATACAGGGTATTTTGGGAATGAACCAGCACTTGATTAGCAAAGGCTACAATAGAAAGTGCTATTTGAACTCAAGCTTGAAGGAAACCAGTAGTTCTAAGAGACAGAACTAAGAAGGGAAAGCACATGGTAATCATGGAATCTTTTTTAAAAAGAAGGAACCTCTCTGCAAAGGTATGGAGAGAGAAGACATGCATCAGAGATACAGAGGAGGGATCAGTTAAGTATAGTCAGATCATGAGTATGTTCCATAATGTGGAACAAACCTAAAAAGGTAGGAATAAATCAGATTATGATGAGATTCAAATGACAAATTAAAGAACTGATATTTAATTCTAGAAGAGGCTGTTTGTTGAATAGGGGAAAGAAAATGTGCATGTACTAGATGCTTAGATATCAGTTTCCAATCTGTTAAGTCATTATGAGTACTTTATCAATACTTGTAGAGAAAAAAAATAATTTTTTATAGGATGAATTCCAGAATTCCTCAGCATTTCTAGGATGGAAGGTAGGCTAATCCCTACTTTGAGGCTCCCTCAGAAGCCACAAATCCCTACCCTGATGCCCTGGCATTAGCTGGACAGGCAGGGAAAACTTCTCTTAGGCCCATGCCACGTTACAAAGAATGCCTTTTACTCTCTTATGAAATCTATTTTCACTGGTCACAAGCTAGGAGAAATTATTAGGCAAAATTATCAGACATGCCCAAGGTTTTATGCTGAAGTGACTCCTGAAAATTCCATTAAACACTCCTCTTCTAAAACCTATTCAGAGGAGAGATATTTGACTAGGAAAAGACTGGCAGAGACATTTTACACATATGCCTTATGTAAGGGTTTGGACTATTCTCTCTATATCCAAGTCCTGTTTTTTGACAGGGAATTGTTTTCAGATCCCTGTTAAGAAAGATGTTTCAAATTTGTAACGGAAAGCTATGTAAGGGTTATTGTTGAAGAATTACCCACACATATGTTATGCAAATAAAATAAAATTAAAAAAAAAAAAAGAAAGTTGTTTCAGTTAGTCTGGTGAGATCCTTCTTTCTGAAAAACTGCTTTTGGATTAAATATAATTTCACTCCCTAAAGTAATCTCTTCATGGGGATCTTGGGTACTCTCTTTTCTTGGCACCCCACTTTTATTCATCATCTCAGTCTTAAGTGGGTCTTTTGTCCTTAAATAGGTTTTTGGTAAAAGGACTTTTGGTGAAGGCCTCTGGAATTTGAGATCTCTGGATCCCCAGATTCACCCCCACCCTCTTCTCCTTTTAATTGTTACTTCTGGGCTTTCTTTACCGACTGAGTACAAGGTCTCTCCTGAGAGATAATGCAGTTTCTATTGAAAGAGATGATGCCTAACTAACTCTTTAAAGAAGTCTTCTCTGCCTGGCATATTCTATCTTCAGGGAAGGTAGAAAACATTGCCCAAGAAAGAGGTTCTACCTCTAAGAGTTCTCTCTCTGTAACTCTCCCTGACTCAACTTTTTGGCCAAACTACAGGCTATAAGATAAGCTTCTTCCAAACATTTTGAAGGACCTAACAAGAGGAATGCTTCCAAATGGAGACCCCTTCAACCAGCCATTTTCTGTCCCTAACACCTCTGCTTATTAGATTTGTTTTCTTCTAAGCTTGGTCTATTCACCTTCAAATTATCAGCACTAAATAGTTATAACTACCAGCTTCATGGATCTGACTCAGAATTCACTGGTAAACTCACTTTAATCAGCTCCTGACCTATCCCTCAAGCTCAGCACTCTCTAAGATAAACCATCAGATTGGGACCCTATAAGGGTGACTCAGCTCTATACTCATTCCCAATGGGAGGTAAATTCAGAAAATGAGATCATCGCCCCATACCCCAAAAGACTTTGGGCCCCATTTGTTTGGGGTAAACCCAATCTCTGAGTGGGCCCTAGCAAGGCACAAAATGACCCTGTGCTAATCTCTGCTATTGTGCCCTCGTAACCAATTTTGTACTCCTGTGGTGTCACCAAACTTTGGCTTCAGTTCATCTCTATAACACTTCCACCCCACAGACCACTCTGTATTCTCACTCCCAGTATTTAGACTATATAACAAGTGTCTCTGGATTTGGTCTCTAAAATTTCAGCATCAATCTGATAGACCCCCATCTGTTTAGGGACCCCAACCCAATTTTCAAAAGATTTCTTTACAAATTAAAAGAGCAGGGAAATGATGAGGTCCTGAGTAGCTGGGTATGGTTGGCAAAGGGTATTGAGGGAGGAGGAAGAAGCATAAAAAGAACAATATTCCTTTATGTGCATTTAATAAAATGCACACTGATTCAGAGATTGTAATCTTTTTTAAAAAGAAGGAACCAGGGGCAGCTAGGTGGTGCAGTGGTTAAAGCACCAGCCCTGAAGTCAGGAGGACCTGAGTTCAAATCTGGTCTCAGACACTTCTTAGCTATGTGACCCTGGGCAAGTCACTTAACCCCAATTGCCTAAGTAAAAAAAAAAAAAATTAAAAAAATAATAAAATAAAAAATAAAAAGAAGGAACCACATTGTGTTTTTATATGTATATATGTGTATGTATGTATATATATATATATATGTTTCTAACAAAAATTGTAGTTTTACTAAGTGCTTAATAATCAGTGTTCGTGTTTACAACACATTTCTTGTATTTTTATAATCAAATATCCCTTGAGGATAGGGATTTCTGTTGTTATTATTATTATTACAATTATTAATTGTATTATTATTATGTTTGTTTGAGCCTAGCTTAGTGTTTTACACATGGTAGATAAATATTTATTGAAGTGAATCAAATTTAAAATGTCTTTCTCCAAAAGGTCTTGTAAATTTTGGGAATTTTGCTATTTAAAAGCTTACTGAATTTTAACATAAAGTAGGGTAAAGGTGAGAATGAAACTTTGGAAGTTAATCTGGGAGCATCCCTTGAAGACTTTAAAGATAGGAGGAAAAAAGGTAGTCTATCTGTGGCATAATAGAAAAAATGGTTATCTCTTCCACATAATGACTTTCTACATTGTAGTTTCTATATATAGTGGATTGGTTTAAGAAATTAAAACAGGATGGGGAAGTTTTGCAGAAGTCGCAGATGACACAAAACTTATATCTAAATACTTAACCCAATTTTACAATAAAATTCTGTAAACACCCCCTAAAAGAAAAAGAAAAAAATTAAGACTTCTTATCTGGTAGGAAGAGAGGAACAAAATATTTTACCTGGATTTTCTAGATCACAGGAGCACTCATCACACTCCTAACTTCTATAATATGGAAGGGATAACTGTACTGATATGGCAGGATATATAGGTTTAACAAAGTTTTTCAGTATTCTATGGGTAGTTACTACTAGTCATTTCATATTCCAGATGAAATAACTGGAACTATTATTTTTGTGATCTCAAATTTTTAGCTGAACATAAAAATATCAGAGAAATACATTTTTATTTTAAAACATAGTTTAATGAGAATTGACATGAAGGAATGTTGTGACGAAAAGGAATATTCTTAAAAATCCCAATACTAAGAATAGAATTCAATTTATGGAGAGGAATAACTATAGATAAGCATGACTATTAATGTTCCAAGTTAATGTGCAAGAGAATATCTGGCAAATGCAATTTATAATTTAAATTTTATATTTATTATGATATAAAATAATATGGAACTTTTATGCCTCAAATCTTAATTCTTAATTTCTAAAAATGTTCTAAGCAAGCAGAAGTGTTTCCCATCTTTTACTAAATATGTAGGGATTCAAATCAATTTGATTAAATGATATTTGTTAGTTGCATATATTTTGCAGATAACTGGGCAAAACATTCTACACGTAACTTTCTTCAACTATAAAATGAAAAGGTTGGACTAGAAGATTCAAAAAATCCATTCCAGTTCTAAATTTTATGAATCTAATTATTCCTAACATAGTGTGATGATAAAATTATATGTTTTAAACTCCATTGTAATTCAATAAACATGTCTTGAGAGTCTCCCAGGTACAAAATGATCTCCAGGAACAGCCACTCTATAGATTCTTTGTGAATCTTTGTGGTGGTATAGTAGACAAAATTTGAACTTTAAGTCAGGAGTCAGAAAGACCTAAATTTGAATTCCATCTGGGATACTTCTGACTCTTGCTGACAATAGTCTCTGAGTCATAGTCTTTTTATCTATATAATAAGGATAATTAATGTTCACCTCACAAAAAGAATTATTATGAGAAACAAATGAGATGTTGTACGGAAAGAGTTTTGTAAATCTCAAAGTGCTATTTGAATGTTAACTTTGGACACTGTAACTACTTTAACTACTATGCTTAAGATATATACTTGACAGTAATTTATGCTTTTTACCTGTACAAGATGGTCAACGGCTGCATTATAATTTCCCAGAATCTGTTCAACATCTGCCATCTCCTTCAATACTGGGACACAGTCTTGACTCTTTTTACCTTTACTACTCTCAGTATAGTTTAGAGATTCTTCATAGTAGGACAGAGCTTCGTCTGATTTCTTTTGGAGCTGATACAGCCTAAAAAATTCAAAGTAATAAATAATTTATTAAAATGAAAAACACTGAAAAGAATTTTTTGAAAAAAGGCTGTATAGTAGTAGGCTAAGTTTTCACAAGTTAATGTGACACTGTGGAAACATTTCCAGAATTACTCATAATGAGAAGCTGTCATGTCAGAATATATTTCTAAATACAGTAACATCATATCCTGTATGGCTATAATAAAGCATTACAAATTCACTTTTCAAAATTTTCAAGGGCAATTAGTAACTTTTTTTGGCAAAGAATTCATAATGGCACAGAATTTATCTTGGTTTATTTGTTCTTACTGTAGATCTTTTACTAAAACAGAAAGCTTTAAAATGGGTAATTGAATCATGCATAAAGTAACATAATGTAATAAAGTAATGAATGCACTGAATTAAAAGTTCTGGTTCAATTTAATCACTCAGCATTTATAGTATAATATTCTAAAATTTCAAAACAGTTGGCCAGTTTTAGTGAAATTTAGTATCTAACTTACTAAAAAGTTTTAAGGTAAACTTTTAATTTGTGACTCAGTTAGCCAACTTTAAATAAGACACTAAATGGAAACACCATTTGTATTCTTACAAATATTTCATTTAAAATTGATGTATTATTAGAGGCTAGGAATAAGACTAAATGAAGGATATGGTTCAATTGACCACTAGACTTAAGATTATACAGCTTAATAAGGGAAATCCAGACTCTGGATTTCTTATCTTCCATAGAAAACCTGAGAACAATGTTTAAAAATTAGTGTTTTTGACAGTTTTCTTTTCTTTTCTTTTTTTTTTTTTTTTTGTTGTTGTTGAGGCATTGGGGTTAAGTGACTTGTCCAGGGTCACACAGCTAGGAAGTGTTAAGTATCTGAGGCCAAATTTGAATTCAGGTCCTCCTGACTTCAGGGCTGGTGCTCTATCTACTGCACCACCTAGCTGCCCCTTTTGACAGTTTTCTAAGGAAGAAAAGGAGTTTTTAATTTGAGGTTCATGGACTTGTTTTTCTAAAAAGAAAAATTTAATAATTATAATTCAATATAACTGATTTCCTTTGTAATCCTATGTATTTTATTTTATGCTTTTAGTTGATAAGCATTTGTTAAGTACTTATTACATATTAGGAACTGTGCTAAGCAGTAAAGACACAAAATGAGGCAAAAGACAGTTTATATTCTTAAAAAATTCACAAACTAATGGGGAAGACCATAAACAAGTAAATACACACAAACTATACACAGTATAAGCAGAACATAATTAATGGAGGGAAGGTACTAGAATTAAGAGGGATAGGGAAACATTTCCTGTACAAAACAGAATTTTTGATGGGGCTTGAAGAAAACCAGGGAAATCAGGAGACAGAGATGAAGAAGAATATTCCAGGCATGGAGGATAGTCAGAGAAAATTCCCAGAGCTAAGAGATTAAATAGAACAGCAAAGAGGCCAGTATTAGTGGATGAAAAGTTTATTCTTTTAAAGGGGTCCATAGGTTTTACCAGATTGCCAAAGAGGCCCATGAGACAAAAAAAGATTAAGAACTCCTTGCCTTTGATCTCTACACATTTTATTTCAACCTTTTAAGGCTTTTTCCCTTAGATTTATAATTTTTAGAAGGCATTGTAATGTATTGTATGTTTTGGGCTAAAAATTAATGGCTCAATTCAATTAAACTCACCACATAGTTATTAGATATTGACTGTATACAGGGCACAGTGCTAGGCTTTGAAGATACATATTAAAAAATGAAATAAGTCACAGCCTTTCCTAAGAAGTTTACCAGGAGATATTTACAAGGGGATACCTAAATGCAGGATAATTAGAAAAAGGAGAAAGCATTAACTTACTGGGGGATATCAGAGCAGACTTTATAGTCTAAGTCTTGATGGACTTTAAAATGCGTAGATGAGATGAGGCTGATGGACGTGAGAGCAGAGGATATCTCAGGAATAGAGAATGGCTGGGGAGAGTGTGCAGAGGTGAGAGATGGCATATTCAGTTCACTTAGTAATTTGGAATCCAGTTTGCATATATCCCAATATGTGAAAGAGTATAGTATAAAATATGATGGCAAAGATAAATTGGATCTGGATTATGAAAGATTTTTAATATTTGGCTGGGAAGTTTCTATTTTATTCATTAAATTCCTAATAGATAAAACTTCAAGGAATTCATAAAGAAAAAACCATATTATTTCAAAAATGAGTTTTTTGAGTTGTAATTTTTCCATATAACTAATTCAAAAGGAATTGAATTATTCCCTGAATATTTCAGTATAAGAAAAATTCATTTCCCCCTCTTCTTGTATCTATATAGATTTTGCAAAGGGAGTAACTACCTAAATGAATAGTTCTTTTGTTTCCAATGCTATCTGTATAAGTCTGTGCACTATACCAGTATAGAATACTGGTAACACAAATATAAAGAACAAAATGATCTTATTTGGGTAATTACACTTTTTTAAAATTAAAGAAATAAAAGCTCAAATCCTTGAATACAAAAAGAAGGGAAGAGGAAACTTTTTTTAAAAGTCAGAAAGACACAATATTGGCTGATTTACAGATCAGAATTTCTCCTTTTCTTAAGACAAGAGACTACAGAAAAGTGTAACTAGAATTTGGAATACACTTAGTCACACAGTAGTAAAGTCCAATCTCATGTTCAAATAAATTAGTCAACTGATAAATAATTACTAATTGATAAATACCAACAATAATAACTAATTGAAAATGATGAAAAGCTATAAACAGGCAGTTTTTAGATAAAGAATTTAAAACATTTATATCATATGAAAAATGCTCTAAATCATTATTGATCAGAGTAATGCAAATCAAAACATCCTTGAAATATCATTTTACACCTATCAAATGTTTGAAGGGGAAAGTGACAAATGCTGGAGGGGATCTGAAAAAATTGGGACACTAATTTATTGTTGGTGGAATTGTGAACTGATTCAAACATTTTGGAGAGCAACCTGAAATTATGTCCAAAGAGTTATTAAACTGCCTATACTCTTTGACACAGCAATACCACTGTTAGATCTATGTCCAAAGATGATTGGGAGGAAAGGAAAAAAATCTCCAGGTTCTAAAATATTTACAGCCACTCTCTTTATGATGGCAAAGAACTAGAAATTGAATGGATACTCATTGATTGGGAAATGGTTGAATAAATTGTGATACATGATTGTGATGGAATACTGCTGTGCTATATAAGAAACGATAAGCTTGATGATCTTAGAAAAACATGGATAGACATGCAAATTAATCAAGAGCGAAATGAGTAGAGCTAAGACATAGTATAACAATATGTACAGTAACATTATATATACAGTAACAGCAATACTGTTTTAAAAACAGCTTTGAGCAAAAAAGTCATTTTCATTATAAATACCCAAAGTAACTATAAAAAGCATATTAAAGGAGATTCTCTCTGCCTCCAGAGAAAGAACTGATAGATATAGAAGTATATATAGAATGCTTTTAAATATATAAACATATTTGTGTCCAATGGTAGCTACCTCTAAGTTGAGGGGGAATAAAAAGGAAAAAAGCCGAAATGTATATGACAAACTTATATTTAAAAAAAAAACAGCATTGTATGTAATAAATTTGCAGTTTTATGTGCAATCATTTTTTATTATACTGCTTATTTTATTCTATAACTTTTCTTAAAAAAGTAAACTACTCTATAAGTCAAGAATCCCTGGTTTGGTATATAGGAATTCTCTCCATTAATACAGATAACAACTAATCTATAAATTTAATATATGCAGAATTATTTCATGCTCAAAGAAACTAAGTAAGCTATTTGCAATGATCATCCAACTTTCAAGTGCCAAAAGTAGTACTTGAACCTAAAACTTCCTTACTTAAAAAGCGTAGTACACTACCCACTATCCCATGCTTCTTTTCAAGTTAACCCAAATGAGTTATAAATTTATTTGCTATCTTAGAATGGTCCTTCAAACATGACTCTTCCTTTTACCCATATGCACACTCTTCCTTTCATACACACACACACACACACACACACACACACACACTTAAAGAAAGATATGCTTGACCAAATGTTCTTGTTCCATAAAAGATCTACTAGTCATGTTGTATGCTTGTACTTTTTGTTTTAAATAAATAATACACTGTAATTTTTTTTGAAACCATTAAAATACTTTGTTACAACATATCATGAACATCACAACACATTTAGCTTTTTCTCTCAAAGATATACACAGTACAATCTGTTTGGTACAGAGGTTAGAACAGGAAACTAGGCAAGTCCTTGAAAACTGGCTGTTGTAAATCTCAGGCAAATGGGATTTGTTAGTGTTTCAGTGACAGCAGGTAGGATGTGATGGATGGCTTCATTAACCACTTCCTTGTGCCATTCCCTTCTTAAACAGTATGAGTAGATGATCCTTAATGATCTCCAAGTCTGAAGTCAAAAGGACCTTCTTCTGTTATAGAGATGCAGATAGTTTTCAGTGGCTCTGGGACTGGCTGTAACTTATTAGATGAACTACCCAGACTCCTGGCTTTTCTTGCAACCTTTCCCCTTGAAGCAATATTGTACAGCAGAGTGGAACAAGTACATGATCTGGGTTCAAATCCTGCCTTCCCACTTACTAGTTGTGGAATTATAAGCAACTCACCTAAATCTCTCTAGATTCTGTATCCTCTTTTAAGAAATGAGGGGGATGGATGAGGGGACTTCTAGGTACCTTTAGTTCTAAGATCTCATGATCCCAGTTTGTTCAGGTGATAGGACAGAGAGAGAAAAGAGAATTCCTATCTGCTCTGTTCTTGTTCTGTGCGGACCCATTAGAAGTTCTGGAAGGAGTTTGGTGGGAAGACTGAAACACCTAAAATGAGGGGTTAGGATCACGCATGGACCTCAGGATCCAAGGCTGTTTTTCCCAACAGCTATGGCTAATTGAATTAACTGCTGAGGCATGGATCAACTCAGTCATAGAGCTAGGAGAGATGGAGAAGATCATTTTACAGCTAGGGAAACTAGAGCCACAGGAGCTAAGTGATAATCCTCAAGAGTTCATTTTTCTGGAAAAAGACCAAAATGCAGCCCCATTCCACATTGCTAAGCATACTTATTACAGGAAAAATGTTTAAGAAGGACACAATCTGGGGAGAATCTAGAGGATGATCAAGTTGTTGAAGGGCTTTAATCCAATACATATGTGGATTAAAGTGACCAGACAGGTTTAGCCTGAAGAGCAAAAACTTTGGGGTTTGGAGGTAGGGAACATGATAGGTAACTTGGGGACTATTGTGTGGAACAGCAATTAGACTTGTTCTTGGCCTCAGAGGGTAGAACTGGGGCAAAGGGTTACAAGGAGACCAATTTAGGCTCTGTGTCTGGAAAACTGTTTAATCCTCAAAGCTGACCATGAGTAGAATGAGTTTCCTTGGGAGGTTGTGAGTTACCCACCACTGAAGGTCCCCAAATAAAGGCAAGATGGCTAATTTAACAAAGTATGTTGAAATAGGGACCCTTTTTTAAAGTAAGGGATGATTCAGATGAACATCAAAGGTCCCTTACAACTGGAAAATCCTACAATTCTAAGCTTGTTCTACAAAACCCAACCAGTCATCTGATCCTTTGGCTTAAAAAAAAAAAGTGCCACATTAAGTACTGCATCACACTTTGATGGTAGAGTGAAAACAGCTGTTCTCTGTAGTCAGAGATCCTAGATTCAAATCATCTTCGACTAAGCTCACAACCATGGGCACATCACTTACCTACTCAGGCCTCAGTTCCCTCACCTGTGAAATGAAAGAAGTAGATGGGGCAGCCTCAAGAGATCCTGTCTGGCTCTAGATCAATGGTTCTGTCACTGAGCAGATGTGGAGGCAGAAGAATTCAGTTCTGAGTCAGTCAGGCAAAGATTCTCTTTGTAGATCAGGAGGAGACAAGCCTCCCCTATTGGCTAATCTGCACATCACAAGATGTCCTTGGTTTAAAACCAAACATCCAGGGAATGATGTGCTATCTGCCTTATTTCCACAAGGGAGAAGCTGGTGTCTTGAGGATCATAGTAGTGGGTATCACAGAACAATGTACTTATAGAGAAAAATCAAATTCATGACTGTGCCAAGGTGATTACAGCCAAATGATAATAATATTTTTTTTATCAGAATCCACCTCTATATCTCTGTTGCCAGACTAACTATCTTATCAACATGTCTTCTAAAAGGAAACTTCAGGTTGCAAGGCACATTCCACCCCAAGTTCCAAAGAGGCAAAAGTCTAATCTCATCCTATCCTTATCAGATATGAAATTAGAACAATGTTAGATATTTTTTCCTCTATTTTTTTTTGGAGGGAGGAGAGATTGTAGAGAAAATATGTTAAGAACCATCATTAGAAGGTTCTTCTGCTAGAATCTTTTCTCCTGCTCATTTCAAATAGAGAATAAAATAGGAACTATGCAAACGGTATGAAGTAATTCCCATCCTACTTCAGTGCTATGGCAAGGAGAATATAGCAGCTGAATTTAAGGAAATGAAAGTTTTAGGTGAATCTTAGGGGTGAAAATGGATAGAATAGGGGCAGCGAGGTGGTGCAGTGGATAGAGCACCAGCCCTGAAGTCAGGAAGACCTGAGTTCAAATCTGGCCTCAGACACTTAACAGAGGCCTAGCTGTGTGACCTTGGGCAAGTCACTTAACCCCAATTGCCTCAGCAAAAAAAAAAAAAAAAAAGAAAGAAAGAAAAAAGAAAATGGATAGAATAGACTTGATATCCTGGGTTTTCACAGATAAGAACTTCCATGCTAGAACCACGGTATTTTCTATCACACTCTGGAATCTTTCAGGAACATTTTTGGAAATACTATTAAAAGACCAATGAATGATAATCTCCCCAACACAGTCCCAATTTTAACAACACAATAAAACCAATAATAGGAATGAAGCTAAAGTCTATATTCTCCCTCTTAGAGCTTTACCTTTTGGTTCAATGAGGATAACCTGACCTAGACTTGAACATGTTTTGTCCTAAAGTGAGAGGATCAAGTTACTAAGAAGAGCAGCACAAAAATGTGCTGTTTACAGGGGCTTTCTCTCACCTTCCTTCCTCTGGTTCCACAAAGAATCCAATAGGAACCCAAATCAAATGACTTCTCCTCTTGGAGGAAGGGCTACTCAAGGAAAAGTTCCTTCCCAACACAGCCAAACCCTAGAAAAGGCCTAGGGAGAAGGGAATCCTTGAAGAACATCACAAGGTCAGGGGTAGGTAGTGAAAATACAGCAAGAGTGTTATGACTGGGTTTGATCATTATGGAAATCACAACTTTTGTCAACAGCATTTGGCTTGAAAAGTTTGCAAGTCACACTTAATCCAGAAATGAAAGAAAGACAGCACTATTAAAGTGCATTCAGTACCAGGGAAAAAATGCTCTAAGAAAAAAAAAAATCTTGCTACAAGAGCAATAAATATGCTGCTGATCAGTCCGCATTTCTCTATCCACTTTGCATTGCTCTGCCCTGTCCCATTCAGGATTATTCCAGAGCATGCCCATTCCTGGGAATGGGAACCCAAACAGGAGTCACAATTTCTTAGAAGTCGTTTCAAGGCCCAGTCAGGAAGTAAGATGCTGCCACTATTTCTGGCTATTTTGCCCTCGTTTTGATGGGTTCTTCCTCTGGAATCTTCTCTGATGGGGATTCTGAAGGAACTTCTGAAAGCTCTATCTATTCCTGAATGATCACTTCTAGTTCCTCTGAGATAGCATCTTCTTGCTTAAAACTGCCAGCCAAGAGATCATCAATTTGCTTCTGGTATTCCACAGCATCCTGGGTTTCATTCATTATCCTTTCCACTTCTTCTATGGACATGACTTGAAACATTTTATTCAGATACTCATTTCCAAACTTCAGGCTTTCAATCACTTTCATTTCAATGTAGGTAAATTCAATATTCTGAACCATTGTTTCCAGATTTGTGATTTGGTTTTCTGTCTTATCCAAGAGCTGTTCCTGGTAACACTTCTTAAGCAGTAATAATGCTTTTTCTTTCTTTCTATCAAAAACCAATTGTCTAGCAACCTCTCTTTCCCTCTCCAGTTGGTGTCAATAACCTGAGGAATCATTGTTAATTCTTAGTGCTTTCATAGAGAGAACACAGTATAGTAGTCAACTTCAAAGCTAAAAAGATCCAGGTTCAAGTGTTTCTGTCTTCTGAGGGCAGCTAGATAATTCAGTAGAGTAACTGGACTTGGAGGTCAGAAAGACCAGAGTTTAAATCCAGTCTCAGACATTTATTACCTTTGTGACTTGACAAGTAACTTAATTTCTGCTTGCTTTAGTTTCCTCATCTGTAAAATTGTGTTAATAACAGCACTTCTTTATTAGTATTATTGTGAGGATTAGCAAACTTTAAAACATTAAATGTTAGTCATTTCTATCAGCATTATCATCACTATATCATTTTCATTATCCCCAGAGCTTAATCTGATATAGAGTTCCTCATGAAAGATATATAAGGCATAGAGGACAGTGAGTCTTTGAGTCAGGAAGATCTAGGTTTGAATCCTGACTTTGATACCAACTGGCTGGGTAACCCTGGGCAAGTTATTTAATTTCTTGATGCCTGAAGCAATTTTGTTAAGACTTTATATTAAAGAGATGATGCTGATCTCCACATTAGATTGTGAATTCCTTGAGTAGGATCTGTTTTTTGTCTTTGTATCTTCAGTGTTTAGCATAGAGCTTGACACAAAGTACGCACTTAATAAATACTTGTTAACTAACTTTCATTGAAGAAGGAATTTGCTCACATGAATTTCTTAAACTAATGAATTAAATTCTGGAGGAAAATTATTCTTTTTGGACAGAAAAGATTCTTAGGGCACTTCTAAAGTTCTTCAGTATTTCTAATCTTGAAAATCAAATTAACAAGAAAAACATTAAGTAATTTGATTGGAAGTTTTTCTGCTCAGTTGAAATATCCAGATGTCTATCTTAGGAAAAGGCACTGAGAAAGAGTCTGGTCCTATATCTTGATCCTACTTTGGTCACAATAGTTAAAAGATGCCCAGGCTCAGGATTCAAAGTAGAAATCTGCTCTCATTTTTCCCCCTATAATGTGATTTCCCACCAGAAACACAACATTACAAGAAAGGGAGTCTGAAAATTAAATTATTGGAATTCCCTTGGCTATAAGGGGTAGGAACAGATTTCTCTGTAAGATCATAACAAGCTCTTGTAAAACTTTAAATATATGAAAACCAAAATTAGCAGAGTTGAATGGAAAGGGATCTGAAGGCCCTGGGTTCACATGGATGACTAGTAAGTCCCCTTACTTTACCTTCATGAATTTAATTTCCAGTCATCTATAAAGTGGAAATAATAGAACCCCACCTCAAAAATTACTGTATGAGATAAAATGCACAAAGCAATCTGCAAACCTTAAAATATTGCTTACATAGTTGTGAGTTACTACTACATAGAGGAACATACTTGCTTAAAACCTACAATAATGCTTACATAATTGTGAGTTACTACTACATAAAGGAATATACTTGCTTAAAACCATCAGCACAAAACTTTCTTAAAAAGTGCTACATGTAGACATGAGCAGTAAGATAGATATTTTTTCTGATCCCTATAACCTCTCAAACATTTCAAAAAAATAAATTATGAGCCAAAGACAAAGCAACTTCAGCTGTTTCTATGTTTTAGGACACCCAGAATTCAAAAGAAGTTAAAACTCCCCTCTTTCAAAATCAAACAAAAAAACAAAACAACAAAAAAAGCTCATGAATTTGAGTGTAACAATCAAAGTTAAGACCTCTCACTATTGACTAGATTAAGGAAGGCCTGAGGGCCTAAATTTTGGTTTCAGGGGGGAAAGTATAAAGTAGTTTGATTTATAAGCTGTCAACATTCCAGTTCCTAAATGAGGAAAGTAAAGCATATATAACCAATTAGAATGTATGTAAAGGAAAAGAGGGGTGGGCTTGGGACTTTCTTTGTTTTGGACTGTATAAAAATCACAAGAATGTACTCGACAGTGGTTCTCCCAACTCTGGACGGCTTATTTGATCCATTGTGGGACCACCCAGCACTAGCAAATTCCTGAATAAAGCCTTTGCTCTGTACCTTGAGATGCCTCTGAAGTATTGATAATTCAGATGAGGGTCTGAATATCCCACACAAATTGATGCTCCCTAACTTTGAATTCATTTAGCACCCCTTTTCTATCTCCCATACTACCCACAGTGAAACTATTAGCAGACTCAAGGACCTAATACAAAACTGAACCTGACATCCCAGGCCCTCCTCCCTCTTTGTAGGGGTTGTGGGTTGCAAAAGTCTACTCAGCCACAACAGCCAGTATGGATAGGCAACTCAATGGTACTAGTGGTATAACTCTATGGATTATCAGTGCTGGGCCAGAGAACTGAGAAACAGAGGAGATGGGGATAGAATATCAGGACGTGATATCATTGTGTGTACACCTGTGCATGTACTAAGCCAAGCCAGAAGGAAAGAACTCAGGACCTAACAAGGGCCATTTCAGTTTATGCAAATTCATTTAGGGCAGATATTGGCTAGTGAACTGTGAATTGCTCAGTATGACAGGAGACAAGGATGCTTTGGATCCAACCCCAAAGGAAGCCACCATTAGAGGGGACAGTCAGAAAACAAGCAATAAGAGAAAATAAGGCCAGAGCAACTTAAGTGACCAAAAATCTTGAAAACTCAGAGACCTTGAACATAAACAGACAAATCAAAAGGGAAATCATTAAGAATAGGAGGAAATATTGCCTCCAGATCTAAAAAAAAAAAAAAAAAAAAAAAAAAAAAATTTTTCCTCAAAAAAAAAAAAAAAAAAAAAAAAAAAAAAGTTTAAATATTGTAGAAAGAAGGAAAATGATTCAACACTTGAGACAAAGGACCCGTGGGATATAAGGAGAATACGGAGTCATAATATGCTGTTCCTGAGTGGTTCAGAAAAGAAATGAATATTATGAAAGCAGAATTATTGCTTGCATCTCATAAATAATGGGCAGAATAGAAAAACACGATAAGGCTCAAAAAAGAAACAAAAGAGAGAACAATGGTGTAAATATAAGAAGTAAAGGATAACCTAAAAGAAGACAAGCAAAAAACAATGACATTAACAGAAAAATATGCTCACAATGCAAGTAAAACATATTGATCTTGAAGACAGAACATATAAAGACAATCTAAGGATAACAGTTCTTCTAGAGAAGCATGAAAAGATAAAAGCCTCAAGATCATAATGCAAGAAATAATAGAATTGAGAGAAAATGCCTAGAATTTCTGAATAAAGAAAATGAAACACTAACTGAAAAAATTCATAGATCATCTCCAGAAAAAATCCAAGGTTATAAATTCCAAGACATATAGCAGTTAAATTCAACTATTCAATTCAGAAATGAGTTCCACAAGCAATCAAGAGAAAGACTTTCAAATACAAAGGGAAAGAAAATTAAAACAATGCAAGACGATTCTTCATCTATCAGAAACTACGGAAGGGAATGGAATTATGTATTCCAAAAGGCAATGTGTCCCTACCCTCTATAAATCTGATTTTAAAAAATGAACATTCAATAAGAAAGATGTATTTGAAAAAATTTTAGAATGAAAAACTGAAGAGATTATTTGTTTTTTGAAATAAGAGAAATGCAGGAGTAAATAAATGTAGCAGGTAAAAACAACAAAAGAGTGACAACAGAGAGACCAGGCAAGAAACTTCTTTCTAAATGTACATACAAGGAGACAAACATGAAGGTAGAAGTATGATGGAGATAATAGTGAAGAGGTGGGCCTGGAATAAGGACAGAATCTACTGACAAACTGTGTACAATTTTTTTTTTCCTTGTTTGTTTTGTTGTTGTTGTGGAACTACATTATAACATGGGGAGGCACAAGAGGGGAGAAAATCAGGGGGATAGAGAAGAATGTGTGATGTGTTGGGGTCAAATTGAGGGCAAGCAATGAGAGGAAAATGACTCTTCTTGTCTCAGAAGGAGAAAAACCTGCAGAACAGTAGGTTAGGAGGAAGTGACAAGAATTGAAAAGATAGGGGGCCTAGGAGAGAAGGAAGGAGGTCAATCTTTGATAATGGTAGGGGATTCTACTGATAAAAGCTACTATGGTGAAGAGATATGGTTTGTGAAGAAAGATGGGCATATTGAGCTGGGTGAAGACTGGGGGAATTTGATATCTGAAAAGTCCATTAATTCTAACTTGCAGGTAAAGAGAGTTATATTTCCTGAGAGCAATTGGCACCTGAAAGAGTACAGAGGTATTATTCTGGGAGTGAGATAAAATGGAAAAAGGGAATCAGTGAGACAAATTATACAAACAATAGCACAAACTGCCCAGAGGGGAGAACCTAGAATGCATATCTTAAAGTCTTTTTATAGGAGTCATGAACCAGAAAATGCAGACCTAAAATAGATAGGAGTGAAAAATAAGAGGGGATTAGAGGTCAGGGAAAGAGAGATAGTAGGAACAGAGTTACCTTTAAAAAGGATTAAAATAAAATAAGTTAAGGAATATAGTACTGTGTTTACAGCAAAAGAGGGAAAAATAATCATTTGAAAAGAAAAAACAAGATTAGAAATAGAGGAAAATATAAACCTGACTCACAACTTTAAATGGGAATGGATTAAATAATCAAATAAGATAAAAAAGAGTTTGAATAAGAGAATAAAACCTTTTTATAAGACACATTTTAAAAATAAAAGTATACATAAAATAAAACTAAAGGGATGAGGAAAAAATTCAATCAAGTGAATAAAAAAAAGCAGGGGTTGCAATCATGCAGTGTGACAAAGCAAAAACACACATTCAAAAAATGAAAAAGGACAAATAAAATTAAACTAGATTATGCTGAAAGTGAAGACAACAAATGCCAGTAATAAACTTACACTCTCGAAATATATTAATATCCAAATTCATAAAGGAAACATCATTTGAGCTACAAGAACACATAAAGAGAAATAACAACAATAACAGCAGAATTTAATATCTCTCTGTTTTGGATCCGACTAACAAAGAGATAAATAAAAAGGAAAATATAAAACTAAACAAATTGCTAGAGAAACAAGTTAAAGGACTTATGGTATCTTCTAAATGAGATTGCAAAATACTTATTTCTCAACACCAATGGACTTTTACAAAAAGTATGACATACTAGGGCACAGAAATATTACAAAAAATGTAACAAGAAATAGTCAACACATCCTTCATATATCAAAATGCAATAAAAATAATAATTGGTTCAAAGACCACACACTTTTACACACACACACACACACACACACACACACACACAAAGAGATATAAATATTTGTAACCTTCAATTGGAAGGTTACAAATGAAATTCTAAATAATGAGATCAAAGAATAAATTACAGAAACAACTAGTAACTATGTAAAAGAAAGTTTAAAGGATGAAACAACAATGCCAAAATTTTTAGGATATAGCTAAACAATCTTCAGGAAAAAAATTATGTCCTTACAAATATACATTAATAAATTAGAGAGGATTAATGAATTGATTATACATTTAAAAAATTATAAAACCAACAAATAAACAAAACTAAATTTAAAATAAGCAGAAAATGGTAGATATTAAAAGTTAGAGGGGAAATAGATAAGTTGGAAACAAAAACAACCACAAATGATAAAAAAAAAACCTCTAAATGCTAGTTCTTTGAAAAAAAAAAACTAATAAAACTGAAGAATCTTTTGCTAATCTGACTAAAAAAAAAAAAAAAAAAAGAGGCCAGAAAATGGAATCAGCAAATTAGCAAATGAGCAATGCAAAATTACAACAAAACCAAAATAAAAAAGGTAATCAAAACAGATGCAAAGTTATGTGTTAACAAAACTTAGAACACAAAAAGAGGAATATCTTAAAAAATACAACATACTTTAGTAATAAGACGAGAAAGAAATAGAATATAATTTAACCTCTCAAAAAGAAATAATTCTAGATATAAAGTACTATCAAAGGGAAAAAAAATGCTGGTACTGATGAAATTACATTAGAATTTTATCAAACTTTTACAGGACAGTTAGTTAGTACCCATAGTTTAAAAATTATTCTCAAAAATTGAGAAAGAAAGCATCTTACCAAGTATTTGGAAACAAAATATATGTCCTTCACTTGGGGAATGGCTAAACAAATTGTGGCTCAGGAATGTAATGGAATATTACTGTGTTAGGAGAAATGATGTATATAATAAACAAAGAAAATGAAAAGCATATGACTTAGTGCAGAGTGAAGTAAGCAAAGCACAGAAAACAATATACACAGTTACTCCAACAATGTAACTGGAAAAAACAACTACATACGAAAAAAATCAAAAGTGAATGTAACAAAATTATAAACATCAAGTAGGACTTGAATGAAAAGATTTGAGGACACCCCCAACCAACTGTTTCATGGAAGCAGGAGAACCACAAATGTTACATATTGTACAGGTTTTCAAATTTTTCAATAAATCAATTAGTTCTGCTTACTTTTTTTCCTCTCTAAAAAATACTTTTTAGATGGGATGGCTCTGTGAATGGGGAAATTTAAGTCAACTATAATGGCATAAAAAATTGAAGTTATTAGTAAAAATATTTTTTAAAAATTAATATGTACTGAGGTTCTTTCAGTGCACCAAACTTTTCTTTCTATAAGTATCATATATTAATTTGAACATATAATCATGCTTTCAGATGAAAAGAGAAAATGACAATTTTCATTTATCACTTCAGTTAAGACAGAGAGAACAAAGGATACAAAAAAAAAAGGCAAGCAAAAGCTTATGATTAAAGTTAATCAATAATTAGGGGAAAATGTTAGCTATAACATGTGAGAAATATAAACTGAATTTGGAGATTGTTGATCTATAGGAAATAGAATACTTGAAAAATGAATTAACAAAATCTATTTAACAAAGAATTTCCAACTTGAGAAGAAATGAAACCAAATTTCCCATGCACATAAATGGCTATGAAATGTAAAACTATGTGATGTACATAAGTAATGCTTAAAGAGGAATTCTTCATTCTATTGACTGATTAAGATTCCAAGTCTTAAATTTCTCTTAATCTTTTATTTTCAAGACATTAAATTTATATGTGGGACAAACTTAAAGAAATAAGTATGTTTTTCCAGTTGTTTGAATACGCCCGGGGACAGTTCCTTTGACTATAACATTGAACAACAAATTGAATTTAACTGGAAAAGTCATGAGTGCAATACTCCATTCATGGAATAGCTATTTACAAATTAGTCCCCAACAAAATGCTTCATCTGAGTAGGGTCACTTTTTAATTTGTAATTCCAGTTCCTGAAATTACATAATACCTGGAACATAGTCCATGTTTAATAAATACTCCTTCACTGATTAATTAAAATTTGAATTTCTAATGTTACATATGTTTTATATTTTTTTTTCCATTAAACAACTTAGCTTTTTAAACTTTTTATTATTTACCTTTAAAAAAATACATGTTTTGCTGATGTTCTTCTAGTTACACTGATGTCACTTCTGAATGAATTCTCCTTTCCTCTACCCCTACTGAGCATTCCCTTGTAACAAAGAAGTATAGTTAATTAAAACAAATCAATATATTTGCCATGTTTGACAACATATATCTCATTTACATAACCTAAGTATTTTGGAAGTAACAAATTTCCCAATACTCTTTTATTTAAGATATGAAGAACCTGCTGAAATATTAGTAAAGGGAAAAAACAAAAGAATTTCTTTATACAGAAACAATCTAAAATATTAATAAATGCCCATAAATGAAATGCAAATGTATAACAAAGGCACACTTGAGAAGACTGGTGTGCTAGGAACAAAGTAGAGTAGATTAAGGGAAAGCTTTCCCTTTGTCAAAAGCACACTCATTCACATAGTAAACATTTATTAAATAGATATTATGGGCCAAACAGTGTGAGACAAACAAAAATAAAAGTCTCTGCCTTCATTGAGCTTACTTTAATTCTATTGGGGATACAAAACTGTAAGCATATGTTCCATGAATAGAAATACGCAACATAAAATTTTTAACCTGAATTTAGCATATTGCTAAAGAGTCAAGTGGTTAAATGAAATAATTACCAGGTATAAATAAAATGTAACATGATTTCTTGTTGTGCCTGCCCTAAATCAAGGGACTTTTACACAGAAGTTTCACAAAGCCTTCATTTCATTTCCAGAATGCATTATATCTAGGAAGAACTTTAGTGTATTTTCTTTTCAGGTTCTTAGGATATCTCTAGTAAGTATATAAAAGTTGGGATGATAAGGTAATATTAGATTTTATTATCATCTATTGATATGATATCAGTTTGAATAACTTGAAATATACTATTTAACTTTCATAGAGAAATCTTTCATTGCTATCATATTGTAACAAGGTTCTAG
Source organism: Myrmecobius fasciatus (assembly GCA_023553655.1). NCBI lineage: Eukaryota > Metazoa > Chordata > Mammalia > Dasyuromorphia > Myrmecobiidae > Myrmecobius > Myrmecobius fasciatus. Next base: position 128,182 of record JAJPUD010000009.1, on the reverse strand, counting down.
AATTAGTAGTGCTTCCAGAAACAGAAACATTGAGATGTCACCAACCATTATTTTTTGTCTCAATCAAAACACAATAATTAATTTAAAAAAAATTTAAATAGGCATGGAAAATATGAATGTTCTAGGTTTCAAAAGACTGAATGTTAGAATTAGTTGTTCAGTGTATAACAGGAAATCAATAAAGGCAAATTTAATTTCTAACTTAATCCCTGACCTGCTCAAATCAACAGAAAATGCCTTATAATCTTTTGACATTTTATTCATTATGTAAAACTGGGCGGTACTTTCCCTTAATATCCCCATGATACATGTATAAACCCACAGTGTTCATAATGTATTTGGGCAGCTCTCATACACATGCTTAAACAGATGAGAAGATAAAGATTTTTTTGAATAACAGAGCATTGCAGCATGTTATATTTAGCGAGCCCAAATTTTAAAGTCAAACATATTTTATTGAATGAAAATATAGCTGCAGTAGCTCTAAAGAGCATGGAATAAGAAGCTATCTTCAAATGAACCACAAAAAAATAATATGGCAGTGGCAGATTTGTTTCACTATGCAATAAACAAATATTTATTAATCTGTGATGGATTCAGTAATTAAACTTCATCACTGCTCTAATGACAAAAGTAGACTTTTTAAAAAAAAAGAACCTTAGAAATGTGTGAAAAGACTGAATATAAGAACAAAAAGAAAGATGTTTTATAGGATTTTCATTGATAATGAAGCAACAGAATTGAATAAATTAGAAATATAACAACTGAGATTTTTGTATGATGCAAATAAGAAAGTAATTAAAAACTGACCCCTTTCTCTTATCCAGTTATGTTAATGAAAGACAAGCTTTGCTTTTAGTCTGATTTAGTGAAAATGGCTTTGAGGCTTTCCTCTGTATTAAGGGGAAAAAATATCATTAATTGAACTGTAGTCGTATTTTGCCTGATGCACATCTAAATGTTTCCAAAAATCAAATCATCTCATACTCTTTAAATTTGATCTTTTTCCTCACTTCTCCATTTTTATTAATAGCACCACTATTCTCTTGTTATCCAGGCTCATTTTTCACTTTTCCTTCTCCAATATATTTGATATCCAACCATTTGCTAAATCCTACCAACTTTATCATTGAGGATATTTCTTAAATTAGTCACCTCCTTACCATTCCTACTGCTATAACTAAAGTTGTAAAATTCAGGCCCTTATATTTCAGAAAGACTATTGTGTTACTTTCTAATTGGCTTTTTTATTTCAAATGTCTCTTTTTACACTCACTTTTTTGTGACCTCCTGGACCAGTAGATTGTAACCTTTTTTTTAGCTCTGGGCCCTAGAGGCCCTAAGGTCCTGACTAATGAGTGTTTCATGTATGGGTTATTATATTAAGCCAGTTGCTCCAGCCATTTTTGACTTTATTTCTTTCCCTTCTTTTACTGTGCAAGGTAATCTGTGCATACCTTGTTGCTCCCTTTCCAGTTCTGAAATCATCATCCAATCAACTTTACCACAACTATTAGAAAGGGTGCCAATCTACACTTCCCCTTGGATCCATTCTTTATCCTTATAATTTTCAAATCAGAATGTACCTTCTCCTACATTGTTTCCCCATATATATGATGTTTTTCCTGATTAAATTATAAGCTCCACAAGATTAAGTACTGTCTTTGTTTACATTTTTGAGTTCTCAGCACTTAGCAAAGTAGCTCTGATAACTTTAGGTGAAAGTATAAAAAGTTGATAATAAGAATTCAGAAATTTAAAGGCAGATTTAGGGCTAGTGATTGGACAAGTTTAGGGACATAAAAGAAGTATTTGTTGGATAAAATACTATTGGGAAAATTTTCTAGAATATCTTAAATTTTCATAAAAAATTAAAGATTAGATCTTTTTAAAGAAGATTTAAAAGGGGCAGCTAGGTGGTGCAGTGGATAGAGCACCAGCCTTGAAGTCAAAAGTTCAAATCTGGCCTCAGACATTTAACACTTCCTAGCTATGTGACCCTAGGCAAGTCACTTAAACCAATTGCCTAGGCAAAAAAAAAAAAAAAAAAAAAAAAAATTAAAATCTTCCAAAAACTAAGGCACAAAAAACCAAGATTCTGCATCTTTGTAAAAAATCTTTGTCCAAAAAAAGTGTCAAAAGCCAGTATCTTAACAGTCAACACAATGTCTACAAGTAGAACAGTGCAATCCAACAAAATGATGACCTTTTCTAATTTTTTCTATTCCTTCTAATAGCCAAGACTGAACGAAAGAGAAATGTTCCTCCTCATTTCCTTCTTTTCTAGGGTTCTTGTCTTTAATAACTTCTTTTGTGAAATTGGTGTTTGTGCGATACTGTAAAACTCTTTCTCTTACTTGTATGAGGAAGGAAGAAGGTGGATCAAAATTTTTGCATTTAATTTTTTTCTTGTAAAATAGAATTATTTACTTTTCAAATCTTTCAAGTTTCTATTGCATAGATAAACTCCCTATTAATTTTTGTGTATTATGTGTACGTCTATATGTATATATACATGTATATGTATATATGCATGTATGTATATACACATAGGGTATCATACCCTTACCTACAGATTCTCTTAAAAACACTCTTTTTTTTCTCTTTTGCCCCTCTGAATCCTCCCAAGATATTTTGGAGTTTACTGGCTAGATTTCTTTCTTAAGACCAGGCCTTAAACTAAAACCAATCTGATTCTAATTGACCATCAATAGGTCCTATGCCATGCCCTACTTGATCATTACTTGGGTACCGATTGACTGACATTGAATGTAAATAGCAATCACTTCTGCTTTGGCCAGAAACTCTAAGAGTCTTCCCTTTCCAGATTTATTTGTTTGTTTGTTTGTTTATTTATTTATTTTTGACTAGGTCAAAGAGAAGATTCTTTAGCCTCAATAGCAACTTAATCTCAATCACTGAATCAGTGCAGCCTCAATCAAACTGAGACCTGTTGAAGATCTTAACTTAAAAAAGGCCAAGATCTCCCATCTCATCCAGGGTCATCTTCAGTCATCTGGATCTGTATCTTGCCACTGGACCCAGAAGACTCTGGAGGGGAAAGTGAGTCAGGTGCCCTTACAGAGTCTCCCTCACGTAAATACAATTCACTTGCATGTCATGGCATCACATGTCTTCTCTGAGAATGAAGGACAAACAACATACACATATGTATATATATAATGTGTATATGTGTTCCATATAGGTGTATATGTTTGTATGTTGTATAGGCATATAAATATATACAAATATATGCATGAGTATATATACATGCTTTTTTCACATATATACATATATATACAAATGCATATCCATATGTCTTGGCTAAAAGCCATTACTTAGTGACCAATCTTTTGGGGATTAGGATGAGCTTCTCTGTATTGAGATAAACTGGTTCTCTGATTCCAGATGTCCATTCCCTGGTACTAAGGGCATATTCAACTTAGCAAAACCAGACCTCCTACACTATTAGTATGCCTATAAGATCCCAAGTTCATCCACATCATATAAAATAAATATAACATTTTACAGGAATAAATTTTCACTTATCAAATCAATTTGTGAAGTATCTTCTATGTGCCAGGCACTTTTCTATGCAATTGGTATAAGAGGAAGAACTGGACCTGTGATTTCATTGTTATTAGAACTCCCAGATGATGAGACAGTATAGAAAGACATAGTGAAATATCAAATAGAAAACTGGCCTTGGAGTAAAGCACTCAGAAGACAAAAATAAAAATGAAATAATCCTCTCATACATGCAAAATAAGATAAGTAAATACAAGGCAATTTGAAGAGTAAGATTAAGTTTTCTCACATTCCAATTTGGTAGGGATATCCTCCTATTTTCTAGCTATTATGTTTTTCTTGTTAACACCAGCAAAGGCCTCTAACTGATAAGAAGGCTCTTTGCTTTTGTGATGTGTGACATCAATCCAAAGTCTATATTCATGGTTTAGGAAATATTTTTGATTATCATATTTATATATGCAACATGGTATAGTAGATACAGTTGATCACATAACCAAGAAGACTTGTATTCAAGTTTTCCTTCTGCTCCATGCTGGCTAAATAATAAATAAGTCTCTTAACCTCTCAACAATCTAGGCAACTCTCTAAGACTATAAAATGTAGAAACTACTGAGGTCCATTGATAGAGGGAATTTCCTCATCCAAGAATTCCCTTTATTAATGAAATAACATGTCTAGTATTTTTTTCTTTATAGATTGTGAAAGAGAAGCAACAACTGAGAGGAGTCTTAGGAATATTATATGTGTAGTTATGTGGAAAATGGATTAAAAGCAAAAAGACTGTAAATACAAATAATTTGGAAGGGTATTAATAGTATCTAAATAAGTGGGAATGGGAATCTGCACTAGGTGATACTTGTTGAGAAGATAAAATGAGATGAATATAAGAAATGTGAAGGTAGGAATGATATTACTTGGTATCTAATTTGATATAGAGAGGTAAAGGAAAAGGAAGAAATGCTCCCAAGTTATAAACATAGGTCATGGGGAGGATGATGATGCACTTAGGAGAAAAAGGAAAGTTTGGAGGAAAAATCTATGGAGGTGGAAGAATGATAAGCTCCATCTTGGAAATGAGTTTCAAATGTTTTTGGAACATTCAGGTAGAGCTTTTCAAAAGGGAGACACATTCAAGAAGGTTACTAGGAATACAATGAACAGACAAAAATAGAAAATATCTATAAAGATTTGTATGACTGCTCTGTTATACATTAATAACAATAGAGCCATTATATTTAGATTCTAACAACCTAGTCTTTGATGTGCTGCATAAGAAAGTAGAAAGCATTAAAGAAAGCAAAGATGAGAAAAATTAAGACTAGATCAAATACAAAGACCAAGACCAAACTGGATATGATACAATTTTGATTGTGCTGAGGAATCAATTATCAATAAGTTAACAAATACTTAATGCATACATTAACTGCTATCTACTAGGCACTAAAAATACATACAGAAATATGAGATAACTGCCTTTGAGGAGTTACATTCTATTAGATGTTTGAAAGAGAGAAGTATATAAATGCTTTGAAATTTGATAGTGAAAAAATTTCTAAAGAAGATACCCATAATTTCTGACCCATATGCCTATTTTCCAATTCTATAAAATCTTTGAGAAAAAGCTGTACACTAAGGACTTCCTTGAAGAAAGCTTATGAAGGGGACAGGTAGGCTTTTGCAGATGATATTCTATAGTAGGACACATATGAATAGTTTCAAAATTGACTGAAAGTGCAAAGAATACATTATCCTGATGCAGTTACTCTTTTACTAAATAAAAAAAATTGTTCGATTCAGTAGTGAAAAAATGCTACTTGAAATGTATTCTGACAAATTCTCTCTCTCTCTCTCATACACATATATGTGTACACATACACTTGTTAACATCATATAAGACTCCTTAAAAGGTTTAAGTACAGAGCTGACTTTTTTTTCCCAAAGAATTAAAATTGCAGGTCACTTAAAAAGCAATTGAGAGGAACATGACAAGCCTGAAAAAATTCAGTTGTATAATGTTGGTAAATTATACAATCTTTACAATACAAACCAGTAAAAGAGAAGTGTTACCAAGAACATCATCAAAGAGACATATGACTAGAAAAGGATGTGAGCCAGTAATACAGTGAATAAGGGATAACTAAAGCACAGTACTATGACTGCCACTGATAAAAATTACTTGTAATGTTAAAAGAT
>JAJPUD010000009.1:44717-122448 GCA_023553655.1 Myrmecobius fasciatus | reverse complement strand
CTATTACATAAGAAATGAGCGAACATATTATTCCAAAAAGATACAGAAAAGATTTATATGAAGTAGTACAGAATGAAGTTAAACAGAAATAGAACAATAATTCATAAAAACAAACCTATTTTGAAGTACTGGGCTTTGTTTACTGAATGAGGATACATTTGTGCACACAGCCATTGGGGAAATTTGTTTTGCTTAATTATATATATTTGTTACAAGAAATGTGCTTTTTTTTCTTTTCTTTTTTTTCCATTGGGCTATGGCGTAGGAAGAAGAAAAAAAATAGACTTCTTTTAATTTAAAAAAAAAAAAAGTTAAGTTGGAGGAGCTACACACTTGCAATGTTCCATGAACTCTCAATTGAGGTTGCTATATTATTAGTTTTACTTAACATTTTTTTTTACTTGGTCATAAACTGGAAATAATTCATAAATGTCTGTAGCAGAAAAACATGTTATAATAAAAACAAAAGTATTGAGGGAAAAACCTTTCAGTATGTTGGATGGGCCCCTTGTGGGAGATTTACAAGTTATGCATAAAAATTATTCAAGATGAGGAGTCACAGATGGGTTGTGAGCTGCATTATGGAAAAATACACATATTAATGAGATTAAAGATACATCAAAGTACTGAAATATAGGGGAGATAATTAAAGTTATTTTAAAATGGAACAGGTTGACCATGGAAGTAATAAATTCCATAAAAGTAGAGATCTTCAAAGAAAGGCTAAATTATTATTTATTAGCTAAAAAGGTGATTTATTCTTCATAGAGGTTTGACTATCCCCTACAACTTTTCTAGATCTGATTCTAATCTAATAATGATTCTAATCATATGGTAGTCTTAGGCAGTAAGAAGCAAAAATAATATCTGGTTTTCACAGCAGAGGGCAACAGAGAAAATTAATTTGATTAAAAACAAATTCAAAAATATTTGATGTCACCAGCAATCCCAATGTTCTAAAAAACACAAATTTTAACATGTAAAATTTTAATATCCAGTTTCCTAGATAAACCTTAAAAGAAAAATTCTGACAGACAAATTAGTAACTTATTAAAGATGTTTGAAGAAAACAAGAAAAGTGACTTAAATCAAACATACTTAAGAGCTAAAACACAAGATGAATACCATTCAAAGGGGATTCTCAACAACCTTTAAATACCTCTAATAATCAATGACAAAGAAATAGTATAAGGACCATCAAAAATTTTCTAATGAAATATGAAAGTATTACAAAAAAGGAATTGTTTTAGGAGGCTAAGTCAAGATGACAGTGAAGAAGGAAGAAATATAGCCTGGCCCTATCCAACAAATCCCCCAAGCAGATCTAGAAAACATATCAGACAAAATACTGATTAGGATATTCAAGAGAAAATAATATTTAGGAACTGTTTCAATGGAGTGTTTTGGCCCTAAAATTCTACAGGTCATAATTTTAAAATGCACAAAGGTGGCATACAAACTGGCCAACAACAACAAAAATTGAAAAAAGTGAGAGGGCAAAAATGTAAGGTTTTTTTTTCCTCCACTTTTCTCAGTTATTATTATTCAGTTACTGTGTTGAATTCTTAAGGCAAACAACAACAACAATAACTCTACTCAGGAAAAAATATACAGGTCCATGGCCAAGAAATATAGATGCCTCTCTATTTGTTTTCTAATGCTTATAATGATTTATAGAACTGAAAAAGCAGAGCTGAAAGAAAGGAAAACAAGTGCTTTTTATTAAAGCACAGAAGAACAACTGTAAACTTTAAAGCTGAATTAGATGGGAATTTAGTTTATGTATTAATTTTATTAATCTAAAACATTGTTCTGTGGCAGTTTTCAGAGGAAGAAATGCAAGCCATCAGTACAAATGAAAAAATATTCTAAATCACTAATATAAAATTAGAGAAATCCAAATTAAAATAATTCTGAGATAACCCCCATATCCATCAGACTGGCAAAGCTGACAAAAAAAAAAGGAAAATGGCAAATATGGGAAGGATTATGGGAAACAAGAACATTAATATATTGTTCCTACAGTTATGAACTGGTCCTGCCATTTGCAGGACCAATACAATTTGGAACCTTGTCTCCAAAGCTATTAAACTATATAACCTTTGACTCAGCAATATTACTACCAGGTCTATATCCTAAAGAGATCCAAGAAAGAGAAAGATGATCTATATGTACATATGGAGCTCTTTTCATTGTGGCAAAGTATCAGGAGCCAAAAGTCTGACCTTCAATTAGGGAATGGTTGAATAAGTTTTACATGTGTACGTGTGTGTGTGTGTGTGTGTGTGTGAGAGAGAGAGAGAGAGAGAGAGAATGCTATTATAATATGAGAAATGATGAAGCAGATAATTTTAGAAAAACCTTGGAAGATTTATACGAACTGATGCAAACTGAAGCTGAACCAATATAATAATTTATAACTTATTTGCACTGAAAAGACAAAAAAATTTTAAAAGCCAAGAACTCAAATGAACACAATGGAGCTAATTGTAGTTCCAGAGGACTCACAATAAAATAAGGTATTCATCTCCAGATAGAGAGATGATGGATTCAGAATGAAGAGTGAAAAATGAAGGATATTTTGTGGGAACATGATCTGTGAATGTAAAAATTTGTTTTGCCTGATTACATACATTTGTCACTTTTTTTTCTTTTCTTGATTTTTTTCCCAGTGGGTGAAGGAGGTAGAAATAAGAGGAAGAGAATTTAGAACTGAAAATTAAATTAAATTAAAAAAATTATTCTGAGAGGAGGTCTGTAAACTTCCCTAGATTGCTAGAGGGATGCATGAGGCAAAAATAGTTAAGAGCCCCTGAACTACATATCCTACCATCAGTAAAAAGACAAAGTAATCCTAATAAAAACCTTTACTTAGGGAAATCTGAGTTAAATCATGAATTAAGATAAAAATGAAAGGAGAGTCAAAGTTTGATAAATTTCAGCTCAATTTAAAGAATAACTTTAGCTGAAAGGCTCCAATTTTAGACCTGAAATCATTGAACATTTCATTATTTCCCATATAAGAATACCAGAGCACCATCTGGTGTCAATTCTAGGTATTATTGGTTATGAAACTCATATAGGACATAGTAGAAAATGAACCTGACAAATTTACTTTGAATCTAGTAGTAAGATATATTTTTAAGTAAAGTGAAACAAAAGGAGGAAGAAAAAAAAAAGATAGCATGTTGTTACTGGACACTGATTACCAATCTTAGGTCAAAGATGTGGGATCACCACAAGTGATAAAAAGATCTTGAAGAATTCGCAAAAGCCCGAAGAAGGGAACTGAACATATATACTTAAAATATTTTCTTTGGTGGTAAATAGCAGGAAAAGGACTCCATGTGGATTCTCACTAATATCTCAATCAGGTGCCACAGAATTCTTTGCTACAATAGGAAAACTTGAAATTGGATGATGAGTATATTTAAAGGCCTTGGCTAGAACTGCCCTGAAAATAGGCACAACTGTGATAGAGGATAAGAAGTGACTCTGGATTGGCAATGAGGGAAATGATAAGATGGCTTCCTATCTCACCAAGTATAAATATATCTGACAGCTCAAACAACTACTAAATGACCTTCTAAGGTACAGACCTTTAAGTAACATCTATCCTTTTTGGATTTAAAAAAATGCCTCATGATACAACTTAGATGTACCCCATCACAATTTAAGGAATTATAAGAACATAAATATAATTCCCTTAAAACAAAACAAAACAAAAAAACTAAACTTGGAATGTTGAAATTAAGTATTTCAATTGCTTGTGTGTATTTGGATACAAACTAGATCATAAATATATTATAAGGAAATGATCAAAACCATCTGGTATAGGCTAAGAAATAGAAAGGTAGATCAATAAAACAATAGAGATACAATTTATAGCAACAAATAAAAATAGTAACTTTTTATATGACAAGTGTAAAGACTTAAGATTTTGGAAGATGAATTCATCATTTGGTAAAAACTCTTAAGAAAACTAGAAAGCAATATGTATGACAAAAATGAGTTATAGACTAGTTTCTTATATTATTTACCAAGATAAGGTCAAAATAGATACATTACTTAAATATAAAGAGAGGTATTGCAAGAAAAACTGGAAAAACATGGAACATATTACTTATCAGATTTATGGATAAGAACAATTTATGAATAAATAAGAAATAGCAGAGTGAGCTATAAAACAGATAATTTCAATTACATTAACTTTAAAAGGGTTTGTACAAATAAAACAGATGTAGTCAAGATCAGAAGAAAAGCCAAAAAACTAGGGAAAATGTTATATACAGTTTCTAGGATAAAAGTCTCATATCTCAAAAATATAAAGACTGTGTCAAATCTATAACAACATAAGTCTTTCCCCAACTGATAAATGGTCAAAAGAAATGAACAGGAAATTTTTAGATTAGAAATCAAAACAATTTATTGTATGAAAAAAAAATGTCCTAAATCATTATTGATCACAGAAATACAAATTAACCTTGAGATGTCATTTTATGCCTATGAGATTGGCTAAAATAATTGAAGGGGAAAGCAACAAATATTGGAAGGGATGTAGAAAAATTAAGACACTAAATCATTTTTGGTAAAACTGATTCTAACATTTTGGAGAGCAATTTGGAATTACATCCAGAGAATTATTACTCTCACACCCTTTGATCCACCAATGCTGCTACTAGATCTATTTCCAAACATGATTAGGGGAAAAAGGAAAATGATCTGTAGGTTCTAAAGTTTTATTAACAGCTCTCTGTGATGGCAAAGAACTGGAAATTATGGGGATGTTCGTCAAAGGGGGAAAGACTGAACAAGCTGTGGTATATAATTGTAATGGAACACTACCATGCCATAAGAAATGCCGAGCTCAGTGATGTTAGAAAAACATAGATGGACTTGTGCAAAACAATGAAGAACAAAATGAGCAGAACCAAGAGAATGTTGTACACAGTAATAACAATATTGTTTTAAGAACTTTGATCTAATAAGTCATTTTAAGCATTATAAATACCCCAATTAACTATAAAGGACTTATAAAGAAAGATGCTATCTGTATCCAGAACAAGAATTGATAAAACAGAACTATGTATAGAATTGTTTTACATATACTCACATATTCTTGTCTAATGGTAACCATCTTGGAGTGAAGGAGAGAGAAAAAAGGGAAAACTCCAAAATTTATGCAATAATTTTATTATGTATTTAAAAGGAATAACAAATTTTACATAACAGATTTACAGTTTTCTGCAATCATCCTTTTTTAGTTTATCAACCATTTTTAAAAATTATGTTATATTATGGAAAAGCTTCTTTTATTCCACAAATTAAAAAATAGATAAAAAAGCAAACAGAAGAATTCCCTTCTCCCCTTCCTCTCTGGGTGCCCTTTTCTGAATACGGCAATGAGTTATCTTGAATTACAATTCCTTGATCTTTAATAAATGCCTCACTTATTTACTCATCACCTAGCTGTCTTGAGTTTTTCCATGTTGACAAGAGAAAAGTCAAAGATAGCACTTGCTCTCAAGAAACTAACAATCTTTTTTTTTTTTTTTTTGCTGAGGCAATTGGGGTTAAGTGACTTGCCCAGGGTCACACAGCTGTTACGTGTCTGAGACCAGATTTGAACTCAGGTCCTCCTGACTTCAGGGCTGGTGCTCTATCCACTGCGCCACCTAGCTGCCCCGAAACTAACAATCTAACAGGAGAGACAACATTCAAACAACTATATACAAACAAGACATATATACAGGATAATTGCATATAATTAACAGATGGAAGATACTGAAATTGAGGGGAATTGGGAAAGGCTTCCTATCGAAAATAAGATTTTGGGTAGAACTTACAAAAAGACAGGAAAGTGAAGAGGTAGAAAGGAAGAGGGAGAACATCCTAGGCACTAGGGCAGGCAATGACAGACACAGAATAGGGAGAAGTGTTTTGTTTGAAGAACAGCAAGGAAACCAGGGTCACTTGATTTCACAGTACATGGTAGGGGGGTGAGGAGGTGGGGGTAAAGGGTAAAGTATAAAAAGAATGAAAAGGTCAGGACTAGGTTTTGGCTTTGAATGCCAAATAGAGGATTTTATATATTTTAACCTGAAGGTGAAAAGGAATTGCTAGAGTTTACTGAATGAAGGTAAGGATGGGTAGAGGGTAGAGATTAGTGATTGAATTAGATCTGCACTTAAAGAAGATCATTTTGACAGCTGTATGAAAGATGAACTGGAGTGGGAAGCCTGGTGGCAGGGAGAGCTACCAGATTATTATTTCAACAGTATAGTTGTAGGGTTTTAAGGGCCTATACCAGAGAAGTAATCTTGTCAAAGAGAAGGGGGCATAAACTAGAGATGTTACAAAGGTTAAAATCAACAGACCTAAGCAATAGTTTGGATATTGGGGGAGTAATTGAGAGTGTGTAGAAGACAACATGAAACTTTTTACCTATGCTGTAAAGCTGGATAACTGGAACTATGATGGAACCCTCATCAGTAATACAAAAGTTAGGTAGAACTGAGTTTGCAGGGAAAGATAATGAGTTAAGTTTTGGCCACTGAATTTAAGATGTCTTCAAAAATCCAGTTTGAGATGTTCAATAGGCAGTATTTGATGTTAACTTTGGCAAAGTAAAGAGCTGTCTTTTCATGTGAAACCAGAGTGCAAGAGGAAATAGTGGGGGACGGTATTTCAATGATGAGACAATAAATAGGGGAGAAAGGGGAACTCTCTGGGAATTGCAGTTGAAAGGAATCAATTTAATAATCCTCATAGAAAAAACAAATGACTGAAGAAAGAACACTGTCCAGACCACAACATATAAATGAATGGACAGCCTATTAAATTTCTTTCTATCTTCAAATATTTGGGGTATATATGTATTTTTAAAAGGACAGTCACTTGAACACAGAATGCAGCAATATGGAGATGAATGGAATGGATCAGATCTGGGAAACTGTATCAACTCCAAGCTGTTCCCTTCTTCTAATATCCATATTTTTACCATCATTATTCTTTTGGTGATATTATATGGCTATGAATCATGGCACACAATAATGTTGGAAAACAGAACAGAAAATATAAACATTTTCCAGGACTTTTTCTTAAAATATAGAGAAGAAAGGAAGATAAAGGAGGTGGCAAAGTTATGTAAAGAGTATGACTCTAAGGATGCTAGTAAAAGAAGCATCTTTTACTTAAAAGTACAGGTGCACATCTGAGAAAGTGAGTGCAGGAAGGCTTTTAGCTGTCAATTCCCTGGAAGTATTTAGGCACACCAAAATATTTTCTTGATATTGGTGATTAAGGTGTGGCAGAAGAGACTAATCTCTGTGTATGAATCTTTGTGTCAAGAAGAAAACTGTAGTTTGAAAATCAATGCAGGATACAACAGGAAAAATAAAATGATAAGAGAGAACAGAGTGTGATTGTCACTCAGAGAGAATGTATGATGGAGTACTGAGAAGTCCTAATGGTTTATATAATAAACCAAGAAGATTAGTCTGGTCTAGAACTATACTAGAAATCTAGACTAGAGGAAGTGAGCTCTTGATTGGTACAGTGTGGAGAGGAGAAAAAGTGAGGAGGCTGACTTACCTTGTCTGTGCATTAAACCCTAATTAATTGTGTATACCTTGAGTCCTAATCTGCTCCTGTGATGATAGTTTGGAGGAACAAAAATGAGGGAACCCATTCAGTTTCAACTTATCTGCATGACATATTGCTCCTACATCACCCAGATATGTTGAAACTGAATGGGTTTCCTTATTTTGTTCCTCCAAACTATCATCACAGGGGCAGACTAGCACTCAAGGTATATATATATGTATGTATATTGTGCCTAGGAAGTACAAACAGACCAAGAACTTGGGGTATGAGAGAAACCAAGAACCAACAGTATGACTGCCAATGAATATATATATGAACAGCCATAAAATGTCTATGAAAGTGAGAATAGTGATAAGGCTGAGCAAGGTGCTAAATCTAATTTGTTTAATTGTTTCTTATGATCTATCATTAGCTCTAACTTCTGGGACATATTATATAGATTGACTCAAAAGTGCAGTCATACATTTCTACATAAAAGATAGAAACAACATAATGACACATAATGATATCACAACACCAAACTCAGGTACAAAATCTGGCAAGGATCAGCTAATTATGACCCATGAATCTAACCTGGTGCCTCTTTTTCGTACTGCCAGGTACTAAGAATGTTTTTTTTTTTTTAAATGCAAAAGACTCCATTTATTTAAAAATGTAAAAATCATTCTTAACTTGACAGCTGTATAAAATAAGCAAAGGGACTAAATTTGGCTCTTAGACCATAGTTTAACCCCTAGTTTAGAGTACCATTAGGGAAGTAATACAAGAGAAGCAAATCTGATTATCAGATTATGAAGTGGGTATTTTCTTTATTTCATCAAAAACACATTTCCTACCTCTTTGACTATGAGATATATGATCATTCAATTTCACAAGTACTTATTGTACTTATTAACAGAACTATGTACTATCCATTTCTAAACATTTTATCATATGAGGATGAAACAGAGAAGATGGGGGGGTAGAGAAATAGAGAAGATGGGAGGAGGTAAAAGAGGCTTTATACAAGGGTAATTTTAAGTCTAAAGAGTGCCTATAAACTAATGAAACTCTAGGTTTCTATTTACAATGCACTTCCTCTTTCACTGCTTGAATATGGCTCTGAGTTCAAGAATAATCTTGTAAGAAAGCATCAACTTTATGAAGATAATATTGCTGAGACCTTCACCAGCATAGTTATGATAACCCAAACTCAAAACTTACTGTGCAAAAGTCAACTTGATCTTGGCTTGAATTTCTATCCATTCTTCCTTTAAAAGTTTTCCATGGTCCAATAGTTCCTTTGAAAGTCTCTCAGCTTTTGTTAAATTTTGTGAGGCTTCCTTTAATCTGAATTGTGTTAAGGATAATTTTGGATTCAGTTATTTATTCTTGATCCCCCAATTCCCAGGATCCCGGCTCCTAGACCTTTATGTACCATTGTATGAATCATCTCAACTCTATGGTTTTAAAATTAAATATACACACTATGAACAGGGCCTCCAATTACAAAGAAGATGAAGAAAAAGGATACTTCTCAAGTGCCATTAGAGCTCTCCCCAAAGTATGAAAAAGGTCAATTGAACATTTGAAAACATGTGTGCTTTCTTCAGAGGAAGGCAAAAAGGAACTGGTGATAAGAATTTCCCTGGCTTTCTCTGCATGTTGTTTTGCTTGTAATGATAATCCTGTGAACACATACACATACACAAAGAGTAGTTTAAGTCTTTCTTTCGTATCAACGAGCTAGAATGTACATTTGTGAATGATTTGTGAATGGAATATTGTTTCTTTCCCATATTATTAAGTTTCACATAGTAATAGATTCTGAGAAGCAATGCTGAGTATCCCAGCATGCAGCATAGCTGAGCAGGTTCAAGCAACAATTTCATTATAGTTTATCTGAAAATAGTTTCATGACTATAAAAGAGAAACATGTTTCTCTAAGTATTCAAATGAAATTCTTCTAAAAAAGAATATATTTTTAAAACAATGCAATAAAAACAAGCTGGAATTGAATTTCTTTGATTTTTCTCCATAATTGGAGTTATGCAGTATTACAAGTTATTAGAAAATAAATGGTGCATTTAAAAGCCATAGCATTCTCAACAACAAATTGGATGTAAATTCACTCACATATAATTTCTTGGTAAAGGTTTCCAATATAATTGTGTCCAATCATTCATTCCTCCTCCCCCTAGAAACCCTGTTTCTACATCTATAAAAGGGATTTCCTATCACCAAGAGATTTTTGTGAGTCGTTAAAATATGCAAATCATCTGATAGACATATTTCTCTTTTTTATTAAAAGCTTTTTTATTTACAAAACATATGAGTGATTTTTCTACACTGACCTTTACAAAACTTTTTTTTTTTGTCGTTGTTCCAAGCTTTTCCCTTCCTTCCCCCCAACCTCCACCCCTAGATGACAGGTAATCTAATACATGCTAAATATGTTAAATTATATGACAAATACAATATATGTATACATATCTATACAGTTATCTTACTGCACAAGAAACATCAGATCTAGAAAGAGAGAAAAAAAAGCAACCTAAGAAGGAAAACAAAATGCAGGGAAATATTCACAGACAGCGTTAAAATGCTGTGTTGTGGTTCACACTCAGTTCCCTCAGGCCTCTCTCTGGATATATATGACTATCTTCATCGCTGAACAATAGGAACTAGTTTGAATCACATCATTGTTGAAGAGAACCATGTCCATCAGAATTGATCATTGTATAGTCTTGTGTGTAATGATCTCCTGGTTCTGCTCATTTCACTCAGCATCAGTTCATGCAAGTCTCTCCAGGCCTCTCTGAAATCATCCTACTGGCCGTTTCTTACAGAAAAATAATATTCCATAATATTCATATACCATAATTTATTCAGCCATTCTCCAACTGATGGGCATCCTTTCAGTTTCCAGTTTCTTGCCACTACAGAAAGGGCTGCCACAAACATTTTTGCACATGTGGGTCCCTTTCCCTCCTTTAAGATCTCTTTGGGATATAGGCCCAGTAGAAACACTGCTGGTTCAAATGGTATGCACAGTTTGATAAATTTCTGAGTATAGTTCCAGATTGCTCTCCAGAATGGTTGGATCCATTCACAGTTCCACCAACAATGTATCAGTGTCCCAGTTTTCCCACATTCCCTCCAACATTCATCATTATCTTTTCCTGTCTTCTTAGCCAATCTGACAGGTGTGTAGTGGTATCTCAGAGTTGTCTTAATTTGCATTTATCTGATCAATAGTGATTTGGAGCACCTTTTCATGTGACTAGAAATAGTTTCAATTTCTTCATCAGAAAATTGTCTGTTCATATCTTTTGACCATTTATCAATTGGAGAATGGCTTGAATTCTTATATATTCGAGTCAATTCTCTATATATTTTAGAAATGAGGCCTTTATCAGAACCTTTGAATGTAAAAATATTTTCCCAGTTTATTGCTACCTTTCTAATCTTGTCTGCATTCATTTTGTTTGTACAAAAACTTTTTAATTTGCTATAGTCAAAATTATCTATTTTGTGATTAATGATGATCTCTAGTTCTTTGGTCACAAATTCCTTCCCCCTCCGCATGTCTGAGAGGTAAACCATCCTACATTGTTCTAATTTGTTTATAATGTTATTCTTTATGTCTAGATCATGAATCCATTTTGACCTTATCTTGGTATATGGTGTTAGGTGTGGGTCAATACCTAGTTTCTTCCATACTAGTTTTCAATTTTCCCAGCAGTTTTTGTCAAGTGAGTTTTTATCCTCAAAACTGGGGTCTTTGGGTTTATCAAACACTAGATTAGTATTGTCATTGAGTATTTTGTCCTGTGAACCTAACCTATTCCACTGATCCACTACTCTATTTCTTAGCCAGTACCAAATGGTTTTGATGACCACTGCTTTATAATATAGTTTTAGATCTGGTACAGCTGGCCACCCTCATTTGCTATTTTTTTTTTCTTCATTAATTCCCTTGAAATTCTTGACCTTTTATTTTTCCAGATGAATTTTGTTGTTATTTTTTCTAAGTCAGTTAAATAATTTCTTGGGAGTTTGATTGGTATAGCACTAAATAAATAGATTAGTTTAGGCAGTATTGTCCTCTTTATTATATTCGCTTGACCTATCCAAGAGCACTTGATATTTTTCCAATTGTTTAGCTATGACTTTTTTTTGTGTGTAGAGAGTGTTTTGTAGTTTGCTCATATAGATCCTGACTTTCCCTTGGCAGATATATTCCCAAATATTTTATACTATCTAAAGTTATTTTAAATGGAATTTCTCTTTGTATCTCTGCTGTTGCATTTTGTTGGTGATGTATAAAAATGCTGATGATTTATGTGGATTTATTCTGTATCCTGCAACTTTGCTAAAGTTGCGGATTAATTCTAATAGTTTTTTTAGTTGATTCTCTAGGATTCTCTAAATAGATCATCATATCATCTGCAAAGAGTGATAATTTGGTTTCCTCATGACCTACTCCAATTCCTTTAATCTCTTTTTCTTGTTTTATTGCCAAAGCTAGCATTTCTAATACAATATTGAATAGTAATGGTGATGGTGGGCAACCTTGTTTCACCCCTGATCTTATTGGGAATGGTTCCAGTTTATCACCATTACATATGATGCTAGCTGATGGTTTTAAATAGATGCTACTGACTATTTTAAGGATAAGTCCATTAATTCCTATACTCTCTAGTGTTTTTAATAGGAATGGATGTTGGATTTTATCAAATGCTTTTTCTGCATCTATTGAGATTATCATGTTTTTTGTTAATTTGGTTATTGATATAGTCAATTATGCTAATAGTTTTCCTAATATTGAACCATCCCTGCATTCCTGGTATAAATCCTACTTGGTCATGGTGTATTATTCTGGGGATGATTTTCTGTAATCTCTTTGCTAATATTTTATTTAAGATTTTTACATCAATATTCATTAGGGAGATTGGTCAATAATTTTCTTTCTCTGTTTTTGTTTTACCTGGTTTAGATATCAGTACCATGTCTGTGTCATAAAAGGAATTTGGTAGGAGTCCTTCATTCCCTATTTTTTCAAGTATTTATATAATATTGGAGTTAATTGTTCTTTAAATGTTTGGTAGAATTCACATGTAAATCCATCTGGTCCTGGGGATTTTTTCTTAGGGAGCTGATTAATGACTTGTTCTATTTCTTTTTCTAAAATAGGACTATTTAAGTAATTTACTTCCTCTTCTGTTAATCTGGGCAATCTATATTTTTGTAGATATTCCTCCATTTCACTTAGGTTATCAAATTTACTGGCATGAAGTTGGGCAAAGTAACTCCTGATTATTGCTCTAATTTCCTCTTCATTGGTGGAAAGTTCTCCCTTTTCATTTTTGAGACTAACAATTTGATTTTCTTCTTTCCTTTTTCTAATCAAATTAACTAGTTTATCTATTTTGTTGGGTTTTTTTCATAAAACCAACTTTTAGTTTTATTTATTAATTCAATAGTTTTTTTTACTTTCAATTTTATTAACCTCTCCTTTTATTTTTGGATTTCAAGTTTGGTATTTGGGGGTTTTTAATTTTTTCTTTCTCTAGCTTTTTTAGTTGCAAGCCCAATTCATTGATTTTCTCTTTCTCTATTTTATGCAAATAAACATCTAGAGATATAAAATTTCCCCTTATTACCGCTTTGGCTGTATCCTACAAATTTTGGTATGTTGTCTCATTATTGTCATTCTCTTGGATGAAATTAGTAATTGTGTCTGTAATTTGCTGTTTTACCCATTCATTCTTTAGGATGAAATTATTTAGTTTCCAATTGCTTTTTGGTCTATTTTCTCCTGGCTTTATATTGAATGTGATTTTTATTCCGTCATGATCTGAAAAAAATATATTTACTATTTCTGCCTTCCTGCATTTGATTTTGAGGTTTTTGTGTCTTAACACATGGTCAATTTTTGTATAAGTTCCATGGACTACTGAGAAAAAAGTAAACTCCTTTCTGTCTCCATTTAATTTCCTCCAAAGATCTATCATACCTAACTTTTCTAACATTTTGTTTACCTCCTTAACTTCTTTCTTATTTATTTTGTGGTTTGATTTATCTAGTTCTGAGAGAGGGAGGTTGAGATCCCCCACTATTATAGTTTTGCTGTCTATTTCTTCTTGCATCTCTCTGAACTTTTCCTCTAGGAATTTCCATGCTATACCACTTGGTGCATATATGTTTAGTATTTATATTGCTTCCTTGTCTATGGTACCCTTTAGTAAGATATAGTTTCCTTCCTTGTCTCTTTTAATTAGGTCTATCACTTGGTCTGAGATCAGGATTGCTACCCCTGCTTTTTTTTGTTCACCTGAAGCATAATAGATACTTCTCCAGCCTTTTACCTTCACCCTGTATGTGCCTCTATGCTTTAAATGTGTTTCTTGTATACAACATATTGTTGGATTCTGGTTTTTAATCCAGTCTGCTATCAGCTTCCGCTTTATGGGAGAGTTCATTCCATTCACATTCACAGTTAAAATAACTAATTCTGTATTTCCTGCCATCTTATTTACCCTAGCTTATGCTTTTCTCTTTCCTATCCCCTTTCCCTCCTCCCTAGTATTTTGCTTTTGATAACCACTTCCCTCAAACAATCCTTCCCCTTTAGAGCCCCACTCCCTTTTTTACACCTTTCCCTTAATTCTTCTGTTTTCTCTTCTATTAGTCTATTCCCTTTCTTTTCCCACTTTCCCTCCTGTTTCTTTATAAGATAGGACAAGTTTCTTTCTGCTACCCAATACGTCTATTATTCCCTCAGAGCCAAATATGATGAGATGGAGATTAACACAATTCTCATTCCCCTCCCTTTTTTCCCTTCAATCATTATAGGTTTTCTTTGCCTCTACATGTGATGTAATTTCCCTTATTTTACCTCCTTTTCTTCTTCTTCCAGTATTATCCCTTTTCTACCTCTAATTTCTTTTTCAGATTATCATATCATAATAATCATAAGCTCACAATAATCATAAAATCACAATAATCATAAAATCACAATAATCATATCATAATAATCATAATGTAATAATAATATCATAAAATCAACCCTCATTCTATAAGTATCCATACCATAAATATAGTTCCCAAGAGTTTTTTTTTTCTTTTACCTTTTTATGTTTCTCTTGTGTTCTGTGTTTGTAGATCAAATTTTTTGTTCAGTTCTGGTCTTTTCATTAGAAATAAGCGAAATTCTCCTATATCATTGAATGACCATCTTCTTTCCTGGAAGATAATGCTCATTCTAGCTGGATAACTTATTCTTGGCTGTAATCCAAGTTCCTTTGCCCTTCAGAATATCTGATTACAGGCCCTTCGATCCTTTAAAGTAGAAGTTGCTAGGTCCTATGTCATCCTAATTGTGGCTCCTCGATATTTAAATTGTTTCTTTCTGGCTCCTCGTAATATCTTTTCCTTGGTATGACAGTTCTAGAATTTAGCCACAATATTCCTGGGGGATTTAATTTTTTGGGTTTCTTTCAGGAGGTGATCAGTGGATTGTTTCAATAAGTACTTTGCCTTCTAAGTCTAAAATATCAGGGCAGTTTTCTTTTATGATTTCCTGGAAGATAGTGTCTAGATTCTTTTTTTTCATCATGGCTTTCAGGAAGCCCTATAATCCTTAGATTGTCTCTCCTAGATCTATTTTCCAGGTCAGTTGTTTTTCCTAGGAGATATTTCACGTTTTTTTTCTGTTTTCATTTTTTTGTTTTTGTTTGACTGATTCTTGAAGTCTTGATGAGTCATTCACTTCTATTTGTTCAATTCTAATTTTTAATGTCTTGTTTTCTTCAGTTACTGTTTTTAGCTCCTTTTGTAATTGGCCAATTTGTTCACTGGAGTCTTTTTCCATTTTTTCCATTTTATTTTGCAGTGATCTCATTTAGTTTCCCCATGTTTCTTCTAACTCTCTTTTAAGATTCTTTATGCAATCTTCAAAGAAAGCCTTGTGGCATGGAATACAGTTTATGTCTCTCTTTGGGGCTTTTTCTGGAGTTGCTTTATCTTTAGGGACCTCATGATTTGAGGTCTGTTCTTCCCTCTCTCCATAAAAGCTGTCTATGGTGAGAGCTCTTTTTGGTTTTTTATTCATTTTTTTTTAAAAGGTGTGAGGTCTGTTCAAGGCAAAGGAGGGACAGCTGCTTTAATTTGCCCTGGGGCAGTTCTGCTGATTGAGTTATTTCAGGTGCTGGGCAGTTCTGCTGATTGAGTTATTTCAGGTGCTGGGCAGTTCTGTGATTGAATTATTTCAGGTCCTGGGCAGTTCTGCTGATTGATTGATCGATTTAGGGTCCTGTGTAATGGCAGCTAGGTCCGGTGCTTATTAGGGGGTCAGTGGTTCACAATCTACCCCCCCACAAAAGGCAGATTTTCAAACCACCTGCTTACAATCAGGACAGACTGGCCCAAGAGGCCCACAGAAGACTCCCAGGTGTGTGAAAAGCACAAAGTTCCAACTCCTGCTCCGACTCCTGCTCCGACTCCTGCTCGGACTCCTGCTCGGACTCCTGTTCCAGCTCCCTGCCCCAGTCTCCTTATGCTGCAGTTTGAGTTCAGCAGACCACCCCCCTGCCCAATTAAAACAGACCTATTTTGAAGTTCTTCCAGAGTATCTTCTTCTAGAAATGTGTTATCCTCCAGATATTGTGAATTTTTTTTTACTTCAAAATCAGTCTAGAAGCTTTATATGGTGTTGGTTTGAGGGAAGGTTAGAGGAGGTTACAGAGACTCCTGTCTGATCTCTGCCATCTTGGCTCCACCCCCGGAAGTTACGATAGACATATTTCTCACATTATAATAGGTAAATATGGCATAGACTAGCAACAAAAATACTACCACTAAATGCCTGGAATTTATATATCTCAAGTTTCTACTGACTCATTTTATAATATCAGAGTGACAATGTTATAAAGATGGCAATAAAAACCCCATTAAATTTAAGAGAAATAGCCATGATTTCTATCAAAGAGTCATGTTTTCAATGATCTCTGAGCTTTCTGTTCTTAATTATACAGAATTATACCTCTAGTCTCCAGAAGGGTGACAAAGCATGAAGTTAATTGTATACCCACATCTAGAATACATGAAAAGTATTTTTCAGAAGCCAAAAAAATTAAACATTATTATTATAGTGATTCTTATAGACTGTCATAAATTTTGTATAAAGTCCATATTTACCATTAAAGCAAAAAGTATTTTAATGAGAACCATTCTGTATTGAGTTTTATGCTAGATTCAGTGAGACAAAAAAAATATTATAAGTGACAGTACGTGCCCCCAAAGAGTTTATAAAATAGTTATGAGGCAAGAATATGAAAGCTAGAAAATAATACAAGAAAATATACAATCAGATATTAAGTGAAGTGGTGATGATTTTAAGAGAAACAGTAGTCATATTAAAAATTCACATCATACCCAGTAAGTTTATTCCTCCTAAGAATCTTTTTTTAAAAGACTATGGAAAAAATAACTAGAGCTGAACTTTTTACCTTTTTATTCCTAAATCTTCCTATTCTTCTTATATTATACACTCTTTCTCAAATTTCTTTGAAATGTCATCTCAACGTGTACAAAAAAATAGCTGACATTTAAATTTGAGATAACCCAAATCCATATTCAACTAGTTATAGGCAAGTCAATAATTTTGTAGAAGGGGCAAAAACTAGGTAACCAGCCATCTGCAAAGCTCACCTTTCAGCTGTAGGTATCCTCGAGCCAAGTTAACATGCGCTTCTGCTAGTTTCCAATGATGGTCTCCATAACAAATTCTTGTTAGTGCCACTCCACGTACCAGCTCTCTTATTGCTTGTTTATACTATAAAAGAGAATGCACACACACTTCATACATGTATCCTAATTTAGGTTATTTGTGTTTGCTTGGTTTAGTCTTAATCTTTTTTTGGATCATGGACTCTTTTGTCATTCTGGTGAAGTCTACAGAATGCTTATCAGAATAATATTTTTTAATTTATAAATACATAGGATTAAAGAAATCTATTGTTTAAATAAAGATTCAATTCTGTACCATCTAAGTTCATAGATCTCTGAAATCTTTCTATGCATACTGTGGTGGAAGAGAAGGGTTAAAAAAAAACTTCATGGCATGAAAGTTTTTGCAATATAGGAGAATTTGATATGGCATCCTATTGCATATGATTTCAAATAAAGAACTCTTTTTGAAGTTGGTAATGACAAAAAAGGCATGCTATAGTAGTGTGTCACTATAATAAGAACCATTGAAAATGTAGTTGAGATAAGAATTTTCTTGTTATGGTACAAACACCTTGACTTCTATAACCTTTGTAAAAATTTTTTAAAAATTTTTCTCCAAATATTTTCTATATTAGACTACTATGAGAGATTTCTGAGGAAAAAAAATGCTACAAATGTGAAAAGAATGGAAACACAGTAATTAATTAAAAAAAAAGTTACTTCTGAGGTTTAGCTACTTGCTCAGTTCTTGTTTTTCTATATTCTTTGCCTGATTTTGATGTCACCTTCTTATGAGTTAGAGATTTTTATAGATTCTTATCACTAAGCATCAACTATCTTTTTAACATTTAGGAGTGGGCATAGTGATGGACAGTTAAATATAATAATTTGGAGATTTAGAACTTTGATACTAGTAGACAAACAAGATCAGCAAGACCAAAAATCAACATTATAAGAGGACATCATGGAGATATTGTCTGAAGGCCTCTAATCTTTTAACTGAGTCCATTCTAAGCACTTTTCCTTAATACCATATTAACTCCTTTCGAGGTTGAAATGACTTGTCATTTCAGGGTTATGGTCTATCTGAGCAATATTCCTAGACTAACAGTCACTGTTTGACAGAAATTAGAGAGGGGTTTTAGACTGGTCAATGAAATAAAGCTAAAGTAGGAGTCAAGTGTGAGAGAAAGAGGGGTTGAGGCAGAGCTGTGGGAGGGTTAAAAGAGAATATATTAGCATATATACTATCAGAACTGCAACAATGCATGGAGCACCTTTTAAGCAAAGTTTGAAAACATTTCCGTATGCTACTTATTGCATACCAGGGCCACTGTGCTTTCAGCATGGCACACTACAATTTAATTTACCACAAAACAAATATCTATATGCTATAGAAAACAGAATTTTGTAAATATAATTATGCTAAAAAGTATCCCTTATTAACTAGTTATAGAGGGTATAGAGGGAACAAAGACTTAGACCTCAAAGAGGCTTCATCAGCCATCTAGCCCAATCCTCTACAAATAAGAAAACTGAAGCCAAAGAGGTTAAACAGATTGCCTAAGATTAGAAAGGTAATATTTTGTTTTGTTTTGTTTTGGTTTTGGTTTTGCTGAGGCAATTGGGGTTAAGTGACTCGCCCAAGGTCACACAGCTAGAAGTATTAAGTGTCTGAAACCAGATTTGAATTTAGGTCCTCCCTCTTGACTTCAGGGTTGGTGCTCTATCCACTGTGCCACTTAGCTGCCCCTAGACAGGTAATATTTAAGGAAGGATCTAGCTTAGTGTATGATCTAGGAACACTCAAATTTCCAAAATAACATTCAAGATCTGAGTCCAAACCTTGTTCCTCTACCAAATCAGTCTCATAGTCCATGTAACTGTTAAGGCCCGAAAAGTTATTGGTAGGGCTGGAGTGTAGAGCAAGAAAGAACAGAGATCTATGTTTGTAGAATATTTCCTAAACTTTACCCTGTGGTGAAGAAGAAATTGGGATTATGACTGGAGCTTTGAGGAATAATGGCAGACTAAACAAGAGGGCAGCTAGTGAGTAAAGAAGACTAGAACAAGCATTTGGGAGAGTTAAATTATAAAAAGGTTCAAATATTTCTTATAATGTTTAAATTTGTATTTAGTGTGTCCATAATAAAAGTTTCTAAAAGCATGAAAACAATGACAATAATAGACTACACATCAGAAGTTAAGAACTCTAGTCATGTTTCTTACCATAAGAAACTTGACCAAGACATAGAAAGACTTCACCCAAACTGTGTTCCCTGGTTTGTCTTCTAATGTAACCCAATTTTATTTTATTTTATTTTTTTAGTTCTAGGGGCTTTTGTGCCAACTGGACAAAAGCAATTATTGAATCTTAAAAAGTTAGAAGCTAACCTTAATGAGAATGGAAGCAAATGTGGTACAGGAAAATACTGATTTGCAGGCAGAAAATCTTGGTTCAAATTTCAGTTGTAACAATGTGTAGACTTTAGAGAAATCACTCAAACTTTCTAAGCAGCTGTTATTTCATTTGTAAAGTAGATATAATAGCCCCAACTTTATAAGGTTATTGTGAGGTTCAAATTATATATGTAGAGTGTTTTGTAAACTTTAAAGTACTTATATAAACTTTAGTTATTATTAGCTTAGATTCCTTTAGTAACCCATTATGTCTATCGGGTCAATGCAGTTTGAAATGGAAAGCAAATACTTCCTTAAAAATAAAATGTGCATTAAAAAGTTATCTTACTTGGTGAATGCTGAAATGAAACTTTGCTTTTTGTTCACACTCCAGAAGTTTCTGTTTAGGAGGTCCTAATAGGATTAATAGGCAGTTCATTTTGCATCTGTCTAGGTCTTGTTCGGAGGACATCATTGGATTCATTTAGGTGACTGGAATTTTGAGTTTCTTGATCTTCTTGCATTTTCTGTTATCTGTGTTCTAATTTTGAATATTATAAAAACATTCAAAGTAAAAAAAAATTACTCACCAAGTTACTTTTAGAAATAATTATTTACTCTTTAAATTAAGAGTTGAACACCTACAAATTTCACTAAGTATTACAATAAATAGGTGCTATTAAATTCCTACATAATAGTCACACAGAACATGATGACCCACTTTCTTGCTGGTCTTGATTTGCTTATACTACTTCCAACCTTACCTTATTGGCTTAAACAAAAATACCTTTTCATATTATTAAGATATTTTCCAACCTTATTTTGCCTTTTAGAATTTTTTAAAAAATTTTTTTGAAAAATTCAAATATTTTGGCTGCTACAGAAATCATAGGCTTTTTCTATGGCTGTCAAATCACTGTTAACCTCATTTTTACCTTAGCAAAAATAAATAATG
The DNA here is from genome assembly GCA_023553655.1 of Myrmecobius fasciatus. Taxonomy (NCBI): domain Eukaryota; kingdom Metazoa; phylum Chordata; class Mammalia; order Dasyuromorphia; family Myrmecobiidae; genus Myrmecobius; species Myrmecobius fasciatus. Next base: position 101,774 of record JAJPUD010000009.1, on the reverse strand, counting down.
TAGTCAATAAACATTCTTCATTCATTCAATAAATATTTCTTGATCACCTACTATGTTCAAGGAATTGTGTAGATGACACAAAGATCGATATAATACTTGCTTACTACCATCAAAGTGCTTAATAAGCTATTAGGGAAGAAAGATGTATATAGTAAATCACAGGATTCCAGAATTAGAAGGTTATCTGGTTCAACATGTACCTGATTTATCCAATCACTTCAAAGGCACTATGGTAGTTTAGACAGAAAACTAAATTTATAGCCAGAAGACCTAGGTTCAGTTCCTACTTCTGTCCCTCGAAATCACTGGCAAATCATGTTATAAAATTGACACTAGAGTGTAGAGGGCTTTAAATGCCAAACTAAGGATTATGAGCTTTGATTAATAATCAGTACAATACCATTTAAGATAAAGAGTGATGGGGTCACTAAGTGATACTGTAGGAAGATTGATATGGTTATCATTCAAAGAATGTAATACAGGGAGAAGAGATTGGAAGCAATTAAAAAAAATTAGGAAACTATTGCCATAGTGCAAGTATGAAGTACTTAGTAATAAGTAGTAGTAAAGATAATAAAAAATCTCATATTCTGAATGCTTTACAAAGTGCTCTCTCTGGAACAGTTCTGTGCAATAGAGAATGAAAGCATTATTATTCCCATTATGCATATGAGGAAATTAAGGCTGAGAGAGGCTAACTGCCATTTCAAACTTATGGAACTGTTAGAGAGGGTAGAACTGAGAGTTGTCTGGTATTTCTAGAATTGCAAGAGATCCCAGAAACCATATATTTAATCCCTTGCCCCACATTTCACAGGTAAGAAAATGGAGCTCCCAGGCAAACATTAGATATAGCATGTAATTCCAAGTCTTTTTTCTTCAGAGGTGGGACTCTTTCTCCTCTATGCTATTGCTTCCCAGGTTTTCAGACTGGAGCCCTAGTATAGCACCTTGCACAGAACAGTGCCTTAATAAATGTTTTTGAACTAAATTAAACTGCAAAGAATCATATGAAGAAGGATGTGTAAGATTAGATAAGTGCTTGAATGTGCAGGATTAGGGAAATGAAGAGTCTACCAGATCTTTCCCAGGCTTCCACCTCCCCAGGGAACATCTTGGAATGCTATATATGAATTTCAGGAAGTTTTTTTTTTGTTGTTGTTTTATTTTTTTGACAAAAACTTTCCCAATAGGTAAATATGGCTAAGTAGGACACTTAGGTCTATGTTTAGAGACAGATTTGAATTTTAGCTTTGCCCTTAGTCAAATCACTTAACTTCTAAAAGGCTTAATGGGAACTGAGCCCAAGTTTGGCTTAAGTGCAACAGCAACTCGTAAACTATATGTTAAAACAAAGCAAAATCAAAGAAAAACCACCCTACTTTAACAATTAAACATTAAAGCACACAAAAATAAAAAGGATATTAAAATGCAACTATCCTCCCAAGATTGCCAGATCAAGAGTTCATAGAAGTAACCAGGAGGCAAGGGGAGATTAGGAAAAGACTCTCTGTCAAGGGAGAAAAAAGTCACAGGGGACTTTGATTCAATTCAATTTATAAGCATTTATTAAGTTCTAGGTATGTACAAGGCATAGTGTAGGCCATTGTTCCAGGCACTGGAGATCATCTTTGCCTGCAAGGAGCTTGCATTCTTCTGAAGAAGTGGAAAGGAAGGAAAATAAACAGAGAAGTAAATACAAATTTAGACAAAATAAATAAAAAGTAATTGGGAAAAGAGTACTGAATAATAGGAGATCAAGAAAGGTCAATTAAAGTCAAGATTTGAATAAAGCAAGAGTTTCCAAGAGTTGGAGTTGAAGGAGTAAAGGACTGGAATGTCAAGGAAAAGAAAAGCAAGGGGGTGCTACTGTGACTGGAACTAAGAATCCCTGGGATGGAGCAAAGTGAGTCAGTCTAGAAAAAGAGCCAGTTTGGAAGGTCAAACATAAGATTTTTGTATTTTATTTTAGGGTCAATAGGAAATCACTTCTTCAGCAGGGGAAAAGACAGGAAGATAGAGACCCTAATTAGGAAGGAATTACAATATTTACATATAGTAATATGTAAACGGCAATGAGAATCTAAATTGGGGTGATGGCTATCAAATATGAAAGATGATGTGGAAGTAGAATCAAAAATACTTAAGTGACTATTTGGAAGGTGAGAAAAAGGGAAGGATGAATATGACTCAGTTTACAAACCTGAATGACTGGAAATTCTGCAGTTGGAGTTTCACTTACTTTAAAGCCTCAAAGGTCTTTTTTCAAACTACTCTTTTGAAGCAAATAATTTTAAGGATGCTATTGGTTTAATTTGAATGGTTCTAAAATACTTTTTCTAGAGCAGGTTTTGACAAGGGAATGATGGGGCCTACAGGTTGGAGGGAAAGGAAGCAGAGGAAATAACGTGAGTAAAGGGTCAAATGAATTAGGTCCAAGATCTGAAAAGAAATATTTATTATTTCATAATTTTTCCTTTAGCTGGCACTGCCTAAATAATAGTCTACAGTTTGAACAAGAGTACCTCATCACGAAATCAATCTTCTCGAAGTATGAGAGCTTCTTCTTTACTGAAATATCAGCAATATCATTATCCTGGACCAAAAAAAACCTTACATTGTAATTCTAAGGGGAAAGAAGAATGAAATTTATATTAAACATAAAAGGATATTTACCTGTCTCTTCATCTTGATAAAGATATTATTATTTTAACTTTATTATATGTATTTTTTTCTCATTAGTACTTTTTTTTTCCAAATACATGTAAAGATCATTTATAACATTCATTTTTGTAAAACTTTGTATTCCAAATTTTTCTTCCTCCCTCATTTTTCCCCTCCCCATAGCAGCAAGCAATCTGATACAAGTTAAATATATGCTATCTAAAGGTGTTATTTAAAAAATAAAAATAAACTTGTTTCTTTTCAATGGTAAAACATCAAGGAAGATGCTTTTGAATTTTTAAAAAATGATGTGTCAAGATTTATTTCATTCAATCGAGTGTTTATTAGAAGTATCTGCGGTTTTTAAACATTAAAACATGTACAGGTTTATATCAGATGTTAATCTGCCATGTTCTACAACTGCAATAATTTGTAACAGATCTCTCCTGGTTTCTAGATTTTCCTTTCCAACCTATCCTGTATACTTCTGTTAATTAAAACTGTTGAAATCTGTTATCATTATGCAATTCCTTTAAAAAAAAAAAAAAAAAGGAAAGATCAGCCCTTCCCCACCCACCAAAAACCCCCACCTTCAAAAGTTTGCCATTGTCTTAGAGAATAAAGTCCCAAGTCTTCATTCAGCCTGGCATTCAAGACTCTTCACAGCCTGAGCCTTGTCCACTAATTCACAACATGAAGAGCTCTTCACTCCAGCCAGTTGTCTTCAATGCCACCAAAGCTCATAGTCTTTCTTCTCACTTCTAACTCTATCCTGCCACCACTTCCCTTACCATCACCTAAACTGAAATGCCCTTCATTTTCCTCTCCATCTCCTACCCATTCATCAAGGCTGTTTATTTTCTAAACCAATTAATATTTTTTTTGTTTGTTTGGTTGGGTTTTTTTTCCTGAGCATTTCAAACTGTGTTAATCTTTTCCTCCCCTGATCTTTGTAGTATCTAACTACCCTACTATATTATCATTTAAATATTCTGTGTGTATCAATTGGACCATAAGCGCTGGAAATGAAGGATTGTTTTTAATCTTTATTTTGTATCTCTGTGGACCTAGTATATTGCTAAGAAGGCAGTAGACACCAATAAAAATTTCTAGAGTGAATGTATGTGAAATGTTTTTAATATAGCATATTCTAGGAGTTATAAATTGATTCAAGAAATAGCCTTATCTTTTAATAGTCATAGTTTTTGATATTAAAAAGTTAGTTATAACAACTATAAATCTGCTTCTGTCCTCTCACTGGTTTCCTTTTTAACTATTTGGAAAATTTGTCCTAGCATTTACATAATGCCAGCCAAAGTCACAGAAGAAAACAAAAACAAGTAAAAGCATGGAATTAAAGATTTAAAAAAAAAAAGACAATTTCAGGACTCAAGTCTTATTCTTACATTCATTTCTTTGTTTTATAAATTTTCAACAATGCATATTATAAATGCACTTCCTAAATATCCCCTTATTTTGTATGTGTATACACATAGATATAAATAATGCGACTGAATAGCAAGTCCAAACGAAAATAGTACGTTAAGGTGATCAAAAATAATCACTCTTAAAATTTACAAAATTGCTTTAGATAAAATATTCCCTACTCCACCCCCATCCCCACACTTGAATGTAAAAAGAAATTTGTACCTTCATAAAAACTTGTTACTTGATTTCCTTTGACTTCTGTCCTTTAACAATTCACTCACTTTGGTTTTTGTCGGATGGTGGTTACAGTTACTTCTTTAAAATTAGAGAGAAATCCTGACAAATTCAAGAAACAGGCAATTTTGCGATTTACCATTATCAACTCACATTGGATTCGGAGAAACTGCTCCACTTCTCTGTGAGGAAAATTGCACAGTTGTCTATTTGCAGCTTTCCAAGACACTTCAATTATTGTTTTCTTATTTTATACTTCTTTATGTAGATTAATATCCACGAAAATGACTAAAATCCAGAGCTTAAAACTAAATTAAGACAACCAGTTCCCAGAAAAGAAACTTGTTATTTTACAAACCTGGATCAGGGGAGTGATTGATGCAGCTTTAGCCAATAAGGAACAAAAGATCCAAGATACCCTTTTCGGTCACAGTTTGCGACCCAATCCTTGGGATCCTAAGGCGGGAATTTTAAAAAGGGGTTGACTCTCTTTTCCTAGACCTCTTCTTAAAGCTAATTCCCATCATTTGAAAGAATTAACTCCTTATATTATAAATTTAAAGCTTAGTAATCAAGATGTGTTAGGTGCTTTGTAAATATCTGATTATATCCTATTATGTAGCATTGTAAATCGAGATACTACGTGCCGTAAGAGCATAGATTTAAAACTGGAAAAGCGCTTCTGTTTCCCCCTTTCCCCCTTTTTATAAGCCCTAGACTTTGAGGCACAGAGATATTGACCTGCTTAGCTCAGGTTGTAAGTGGTGAAGCAGGCTTTTGAACTTAGTTCCTCTGACTTTGGATCCAGCATTTTTCCACTAAGGGAACCTTGAGTTGTTACTATTACTTATAAATCTAAACATAAGTTAATGCCATACTTTGATTAGCAAAAGCCATTGATTAATTGTGGTCAGTTTTAAAAAGTAAATTTCAAATAATTTATTTTTATTGATATGTTCATGTATTTAGATAGCTTTGCTACACACATTTTGAAATAAAAATGCTTTTGCCCACATCAGATTTTTTTAAATAGAAAAATGAGCCTTAATGCTTTGTTCTTTTAAAACTTTGATCTCCCTTCCACACCCCAGGAAAAGTGAAAGTTTGACTAACAATCGTATTTATCTATCAGCATTGGGGCACTATTCTTTATATGGAAGAATCTCAAGGTACTGGAAAGCAGTGGATTGGAACCAGTCTCTGGGTTAGTCTCTGTAAAGTAGCTTATAATTTTATATCTTTTGAACAAATCTCTTGATCTATGGGGGATTTTCCTTTCCTCGAATATTAAATGGGAATAATTTTACTAACCTCTCTAGATTGTTTTTGAGACTTAAATGATTTAATGTATATAAAGTTCTTATAGTCCTGAAGTATTATGCAAATATGAACATTGTTATCTTCCAACCTACAGCAAATTAAGTTCTTGGAGATAAGGTTGTTCAGAGTACTGAACTCAGGTTCAAATGCCATCTGTGTACCAGTGTGTCGATGGCTAAATCACTTATCCTTCCCGGACGTTTCCTCTTATATTAAGAGAAAATTAGATTAGTTAGCCCTTTGTTTCCAATCTGTGATCCTTTGTTAGATCAGTGAACATCACATAATAACTTGTTTTAAAAGTCCATAATAGGCTCCTACATATCCTTAGTCCTCATAACCACTCTTTTCAGTTAGGTAATCTAAATAGTATTCTCATTTTACGTGAGTCAGAACCGAGGCTTCAAGAAATAAAGCAGCTTGGCTAAGGTCACCCAACTATTAATTTGCTTTGCAGAATTCTGACTTCAAGTTCAGTGCTTTTTCCATTCTAAGGATTTTGCAGAGAAATGCTGCATTTGACATTCACCGGACATTTTTCCAGGATAAAGATAAGGACTGGACAAGCAACCTCATCCATATTACGAATTCCTTGGATGAGGAAAATCCCCTTACTAACATAGGTCCCGCAACTTCTTAATTTGTCTTACAGTGTTGTCCAGAGCACTGAGAAATGACTTGCCTTGGATCACAAAGCCGATATATGTCAAAAGCTCGACCTGAATCCAGGTCTTCTAGGTTCCCTAAGGAGTACAAATAATTAACATTTATATACCGCCTTCTACGTGCCAGGCATTCACTCTATCTCATTATACTAAGCACTTTACGGCTATAGTTCCTCTCAGGGAAGCTAGGTGGCTCAAGGCACAACATACCAAGCCTGGGGACAAGAAAAATCACGTTCCTGAATTCAAATGTAATCTCTGACACTAGCTGTGTGACCGTGGACAGTCCCTTCACCCTGTTTGCCTCGGTTTCTTCATCTGTAAAATGAGCTGGAGAAAGAAATGACAAACCACTCCAGTATCATCCAAGAAAATCCCGAATGGGGTCATGAAGAGCAGGACACAACAGCTTTGCGGGCTGTGAGCCTCCTTCCGGAGGGTCAGTGAGGGCCGGCAACTGTTGAGTTAATAGCCACCCATTCCCCAAATCTGCCTGTCGAATGAGCCCGGCCCAAACTCTCAGGCTTATCAGAGGGACAGGAACCTCTGATTACCGGGGTAATGGGGGATCAGGAAGGTAAACCAGAAAAGACCGCAACCCCTAGGATAAAGACAAAGACAACAACGGGGCGGGGCCGAAGCGGAAGCCTCGAGCGCTTGTCTGAGCAGATACCGCGAGAACTAGTGTATCTCGCTCTCGCGAGGCTTCCTTCCTTCTCCAGACCCGCCTTCTCCCGCCTAGCTCCACGCCCCGACTCCACCCCCTTCCCCTCTCCTTTCCTTCCCTTCCCCCCCCCCCCACTCCGGGCGCGGATCCGGGGGGCGTGAATCAATCGGAGCTGGGGCCCCCACCGCCCCTTCCCTCGTCCCCGCCCCAGCCCCAGCCCACCCGGCTCCGCCCCTTCCCTCCCCGCCTCCCTAGCTGAGGGGAGCTCAGCCTAGTCTAGGGGAGAGCCTGGGGCCGCGGGCTCCGGCCAGGAGTGGATGTGAGTATCTCCTCCTCTTCCTCTTCTTCCTCCTCCTCCTCTTCCTCCTCCTCCTCCTCCTCCTCCTCCTCCTCCTCCTCCTCCTCCTCCTCCTCCTCCTCCTTCTCCTCCTCGTTGTTGTCCTCCTCCTTGTCTTCATTTCCGCGCCCCGATCTCGGCTCCGCCGCCCCCAAATCTGTACCTTCGTCTCTGCCTGTCAGGACTGCACTCCGAGGCACCTGGGGCACCAGGTCTTAGTCGGCCCCGGCTCCCAAGTGTCTCCCACCGAGCCTGCGCCCCCACGGGGACTGACTGGAAAGAGCCGTTTCCAGGTCCCGTCTGTCCTGACCTCACCCGGCCGGGCCTCGAGGGCTGCTGTCCTCGCCCTCATCCCCGCAGTAAACCCCCATTTCCCATCCCGCACCCACCTTCCGTCCGAGTTTCCCCCTCCCAAGAGGCGCCCAGCCTGCTGGTTGCGGGGCTGTCATATGAAGAGGGGTGTGTGTGTGTGTGTGTGTGTGTGTGTGTGTGTGTGTGTGTGTCCATTTACACAGAGACACATGCTGACAACCCGCAGTTGTTCACTAGTTGTAGTACTGCTAATTTGAGAGACTGTGTATCTGTGTTTGTTAATGATTAGATACATGCTGACACTCCTGGAGTTGGTTGACTAGTTGTAGTAGTGCTAATTGAGGATTTGAGGATTGTCCATGAAGGTAGAGGGGTGTGTGTGTGTGTGTGTGTGTGATCATACACATACTGACATCCCTTGAGTTGGTTATATTGGTGCTAATTAGAGGGCTATCTTATAAAGTTGTGTGTATAAATTGTTATATAAATACTGATATCCCTGGAGTCGGTTAGCTAGTATAGTGAAACTATATAAAGGGTTGTCACAAGAAGGTGGATGTATGGATGTGTCTTGAGAAGTGTGTAAGAAGATACCCATTTTGACACCTCTTTTCCTGAATGGAGGATCTGGAGTTGGTTGGCTAGTGTAGTATTCCTAATTAAGAGGGGTGATAATCTTAAAATCTCTGGTGTGAAACTTCTTTCTAGGGAAGAAAACTCCTTTCTGAGGACCATCTAGGAAAAATAATCTTTTCCATTTTTTAGGAGATAGCTAGGTCTCAGATTGGATAAAGCCTAAAATCAGGAAGACCTGAATTCAAATTCAGCTTCATATTTCAAATTCAGACACTTAACTCTGTGATCCTGGACAAGTCCCTTAATTTCTTTCCACCTCATTTCCATCAACTGTAAAATAGAGATAATAATAGCATGTAACTAACAGAGTTGTAAAAATCAAATGGTAGGCACTCAATAAATAAATGCTTATTCGCTTCCTTTTCCCCTTTTAAATTGAGATCAGGGTTAGGATGAAAGGCTAATAGGAACATTCATTAAAGTGTCATGGTTTTGATTTTTTTTTTAAAGGATATAGTTTCATAGGATCACAGATCTAGACTTTATTCAAGCCTTTCATTTTATAGATGAGTTGGGCAGCAGCTATTTAAGTGCTTACCGTGTTCCAGAGTGTGCTAAGAACTGGAGAAACAAAGTCAAAAAGTTTCTGTATTCAGTAGCTTACATTCAAATTAAAGAGAACAGTAAGGTACAAACAAGATATATATAGATGGAAAATATTCTAAGAAAGGCACAATGAGGAAATTGAGGCCCAGAGATTTTAAGTAATTTGTCCATGATCACCTTATTAGTATGCATCAAAAACAAGATTTGAACCATTTTTCTGGCTTCATACCCAGTTGTCATCATCTAGAATGAGCTACATATCTCAGGGACTCAGGAACTTACCAGTTACCTTGTAAAAATTGCTGGAAAACAGGAATTAATTAAGAAGTTATAGTATTTTAGAACTATTTGGTAAACTAGTTCCCCTACCCTGGCCCCACATTTTAAACATGAGAAAAGTGTTGGTCACAATCTAGATATACAGTGAAAACAGGAACATTATAGCTTTTTTTTTTAATTACCTTCAAATTATTAGAAAACAAATTTATTTATCATATAGTCCTACTTTTTGACTCTGAAGTGACTAGCAAATTCAGGGGAAAATGACTCTAATTTATCTTGTCCTCAGAGACTTGGTATAAAATCATATTTCTTAGTATGATCATGGCATGAGTACCTTCTATAATTTTCTCATATTTGACCTCATTTTCAAATTTTAAAATTTGAGATTTCTATTCAAATCAATCAACAAAGAGCTATGTGCCAGGTAACTGTACTAAGTGCATTCCACTTTAAAACACACACACACACACACACACACACACACACACACAATGAAACATATTCATAAGACACAGTATTTGAAAACCACCTGGATTTTCATATTGTGGACTATATAGCCTTTTAGTGATCAGTACTACTATTTATTTATCATTAATAAGAACATTTACAGGCTTTTTAGTGGAATCTTTTGTTGTGCCCTTAAGCATATTTAAATGTAGCCATATATGAAAATAAAAAGTGGTAAAGTGAATGAGGTATATTTTTTTAATATATAAACAAAGGCTATGTAATGGCTGTGAATGCTATGGAATTATAGAAACAGAAATAAGTGTTATTAATGTTATATAATCATATTTTTTCCCTTAATCATTTTTAAATCTACTGATATGATTACTTTGTAATTGTAAAATCTTAAGAGAACTTTAATTAGGAATACTTTTTATAGGCACATAGTTACATGTTACTTTTGAGAGTCAGGAACTTAGGTTCTAGTCTCTGTTCTGCTTTTAACTTGTAGGACATTGGACAAGTCTTGTACCAATTGGTTCCAGTTGGATAATTCAGTTTAATTCAACAAACATTTAATTATCTCCTATGTGTTAAGAGTTTGTGGACACAAAGCATTGGGGAGTTAGAACAAGAATTAGTACACAAATGCAAAGGAGAAAGATAAGTACAAAGAAAAGGCCCAGGCAAAGTGCTGTGAGTAATTTTATGGGAAAGATCACTTTTTTTAGGGAGAAGAGAAGAGGATTAGGAAAAGTTTAATGGAGAGATGGTATTATGAGATAGACTTTAAAAAATAGGAAGGACTTAAATAGAGGGAAATAGTGAAGAGAGAATTTGTTCCAGGCATAGCAAACTAAACAGAGCTGCAAAGATAGGAAAGGGCAGAAATTAGAATGAACAACAGAAAGTAGTTCAGGTTTACTGGAACTTATGACTATCCAAAAGGAAATTTTATGAGATAACACTGAATGGAGCTAGATTGTAGAAGGCCTTGAATGGCAGAGTCAAGAATTTAAATTTTATTTAATAGATGCTAGGAACTAACTGAAGGTTTTTAAAGATGATAATTTAGCAGTGCATTAGGAAATTACTTGGCATTGATGTCAAAGACTGATTAGAAGGGGGAAACTTGGAGGCAGAAAGGCCATTTAAACATCTTTAACAGCAATATGGGGAGAGGAAATGAAAACCTGAACTATGGGTGTTTAGTGAGAGTTGAGTGGCCTGATATGAGTGAGACTTTGCAGAGATAGAAATAATAGCACTTTGCATAGTTTATTGGATGAATGTGGGTGACAGAAGAAAGAAGTTACTTCAGAGTTATTAAGTTGGAAAGATAGTGGTACCATTATCAGAAAGAGACAAGTTAGAGGATTATTGTTATTAACTTATTGGAGAGAAGAGTGAATTTAGTTTTAGACAAGTTGAGTTTGAGAGTGGAACAGAAAGACTTGAGATAGGGAAACCCCATGTGTAAGTTATTGCAGTAGTCCAGGGGTAAGCTGATAAAGATCTGTACCAGGGTCATAGCAGTGTCTGAGGAGAGAAGGATTCTTGTGTGACAATATTGAGAAGAACTTGAAAACTGATTAGTTATAGAAGGTGAGAAAATACGGAGTCAAGGATAATACCTAATTGCTAATTGGAAAGTCAGGAAGAAGGGAAGATTTAGAGAAAAAAATATAATTCAATTTTAAACATATTGAGTTTGAACGGGAATATTAACTTGAAGGTCGACAGGTGGACATGTAAGATTGATGGTTTAGGAGGTTACAGCTAGATGAGCAGATCTGGGAATCTTTAGCATAGAGAGGTTATTGAAGTGATAAGATTTACAAGATAAAATAGTATATAGAGCTCCAGGTCAGAGTGGTATGGGATACCCATAATTAAGCAGGTGTGACCCAGATGAAGTTGCAGTGAAGGAATGATCAGACAAGTAGGAGAATTTATTTCAGGTGCATCTATCCAACAAGCAATTGGAAACACAGCACTGAGTATAATGGGATGGTTAGGTTTGATTTAAGAGTCATCTGTATAGAAATGCTAATTGAAGCCATACTCAAGACTCATTTTTATCTGTGGAGATTATGTAGACTTATGTCATCTCAGATTCCTCTCTTAAAGATCACAACCTATCCATATCCATCCATCCTATGCAATTCTTATTGAACTCTTCCCAAAAATTCATCACGGGGGACCATCTAAATATTGTATGCCTTCCTTACATGAGGGTACCAATGGACTATTCGGACTGCCAACTTGTCATTACTTATATGCCACATGCCTATCCCATCTTCTCGTTCTATTCTAAAGTTTCTTGATGCCCTTTACTCCTGTTTTTCCATGAAGTTTTTCATTGTAGCTTGTATATAATTGCTTCAGAGAACTTTAAATAAACCATTCTATAATCTTAAGTGGTTAGGGCTTTTCGGACTCTATTTGGAATGGTTTTTGTTAATTCAGATAACAATATAAAGTAGTAATGGGCAGTAAGGTTTTAGGATGAAGTAGAAGAGATTTACAAATGTAGGTCAAAGGAAGAAAGGTCTGACTTCCCTCTCTTCTAATTTGAAATTTATTGTATTCTTTGTACGTGCATTTTGCAGTTCCTTGAGTGTTTATGTAGTTACGTGAATGAAAGTATGTGACAGAATATAAGGAGGTAACTGAAGCCCAGGAAGTCAAATGATGTTCTAACTTTACAAAACTAGTCAGTGGAGGTCACTTATGGTGAAGGTTAGAACTTTGATCTTTTGTCTCCTAGTGCAGTGTCCTTCTGTTTATTCAAATAAAAATAAGCAAACAAAACTATGATTCCCAGGATATTTGCTTTGCTCATTTTTAAGAATCCTCAAAATTAAGTAAAAGGGAAAACAAAAGTAAATTATAGTAACTAGATAGTTTTTAGGAAGTGAAAAACATAAGTGGGGTGAATAATTGATTACCTTCTATAGTTTATTATAATGTTTTAGACATATTAAGGGAGCTTTTTGAAAAAAGAAGTGGAATTTGCTGCTTTAATTTTTTAAGTTTCTTTTACACACACAGAGTGTTTGAACCTTTCAAAAAAGGTATCGTACATATTTTATTAACAAAAACCTTTCTCCAACTGCATTAAATGTACTAATCATTTTGTTTTGGTTAAGCTGTGACTTTATAAAACTGTGTTAAATGTACTAATTGTGTGTATATACATGAAAAGTGCATCTTTTAGTAAATTTTAGCGTTTGCAAAAACTTTGGATAGGATAATTGTTAGTTTTAAATTTTTTAGTTATCTTTATGTCCTAAATTGGATATATCACTTTATATATTAAATTGTATGATGATGTATTATAAATGTTTATAAGAGATCAACTATAATTTAAAATTTTTCTTGCTTTCTCTTTAGATCGTATTTTACAAGATGTAGTGTGCTGTAATGTGGCTGATGGGACAGGTTCAGTCATGGCATCAGAACTTTGTAAGACAATCTCTGTGGCGAAGCTGGAAAAGCACAAGAATTTGTTCTTAAATTACAGGAATCTACACCATTTTCCAATGGAATTACTGAAAGATGAGGGCCTGCAGTACTTGGAAAGACTCTATATGAAAAGAAACTCCCTAACAACCTTGGTATGAAAAGCACATGACAGTATTGCATTTTAAAATACTTACTCAAAAGTTAATGTTGACCAGAATCAGAGAGTTGTGTTCTAAGGATTTTTATAAAGAAATTTATTTCATGATGTACATGGTTAGTGTAGATACTTAATTCACAACATTTTCTTATTTAGTTCATAAGATTGGTTTATGTTGTCTCATTGTTTCCTTATCAATCCTTCCATTCTGTACTTACTTCAACAGATTGTTTATTTGAAAATTAAATCTTCACATCCTGTTATCTTTTTGCCCTCCTATTTGTGAGAGACTGTCTTGCTACATGCTTAATTTATATTAATAATTAAGATAATATATGTTAGATATCAATAGTGTCCTGAGAATGTCTTCATTACTTGATAATGAGGAAAGGGAACTGGCTACAGAGGATATACACTGGCTATGTATTCCAGGCTGTTACTTAACCTCCAAAGGTCCCTGAGCAACTCTTTAAAACTATAAGTTAAAGAATAGGAGAAATGTAGTAATTACAAGTTCTCTTGTACCAATGAAATCACAGGCCATTCCCACTCCCTTTACTTCCTTCCTATCTTTACTGTCTCAAGAAATGAGCATTTATGTATCTTTTATCTGCAAGACTTACTATATTATTAGTAGCATTATATTTTTAGCAAGTGTTATTTTGAGTTCTGGTATTAAAGTAGTCGTTTCAGGCTTGTGAATTAATTTTTCCATCCTTATGTTTTGAGCTTTTTCAGAATTTTTGTTAAATTTTACAAACATTTATTAAATACTATATGCTGGACATTTGTCTTAGAGAAGTTTATATAAAGAGAAATAGTGTCCCAATTATGTTGGCGTTTTAACATTCTAATGATATAACACATACACATATATGCAATTCAAAATAGATTATATAAGTGAGTGCATGTGAGATCTGTAGATGAAAAAAAGGTCCTTTCTGACTAGGATAATCAAGGTAGTCTTCATTAAAGAGGAAACATTTGGATTGGATCTTGAACACTAGAATTTCAGTAGACAAATGGAGGAAGGACATTTTAGGCAAAAAGAGGGGGTGGGCAAAGGCCTGGAATTACTGGTGTGGGATGTGTAAAGATTTTATGAGTAGTTCAATTTAGAGACAGAATACTAACAGGGAGATATTTTGGGATAGTTTAGAAAAGTAACAGTGATCTCATATATAAAAAGAATTCATACAAATGTCATGTGACAAACAATTTTTAGCCTGACAATCTTATGTTGAAGTGTTTATCGTGAAAAATGAAATATGAGCATAACAATATAGACTTTTTATTACTATTGAAAGTTCTGTGTTTGTCGGTGGAGGAAATAAAAAGGTTTAGGAAAGGTAATCCTTGCCTTCAAGAAGCTTATAATGTAATAGAAAGCTGTCATCAATAATAATGGGGTCAGAGAAGAAAAGTGTTGTGACATTAGTCCTTTAGGAGAATTGATGTTAAAAAAATTTTTTTAAAGCCTTCCCCTTTTCTAAAAAATTATTTCCCTCATCCTTCTATCCTGTATACCTTCTTTCTTTCTTCTCCTTCATTGTTAAACTTCTTGAAAGTTGTTTATGCCACACTTCATTACAATTTGGTCTTTCATCAGTGCTTCCATACTTTTCAGTTGAAGCTAGTTTCTCCAAGGGAATCTTTTTTTTTTTTTCCGGTTAGTCCTCATCCTCAAACTTTTTCATATTCTGACATTGTTAACCACCTCTTTGATGTTCTACTCTCCTTCCTTGACTTCAGGGCTTCTAGTTCTTTTATTTCTCTGACCATTTTCTCTTTCTCCTTCATCTTTGTATGTATACTGTAAGATGAAAGCAAATGGAGATATGAAAGATGCATGATAGTAAGAGCACTGACACCTAGGTTGAGGTTCTAGAAAGGCCTGGAGGGAATGAGATCAAGGGTACAGGATGGAGGGATTAGTTTTAGGGAGCAGTTGGAATATCTTTTCTGTTACCAAAAATAAGGAAGAAAGAAAGCTGAGAAAGTCTGAGAAATAAAAGATGGCTACTAAAGGAATTCATGTTAAATGTCTATATTTTTAGGAAGATAGTAGAGCAGGTTATGTACTCTAAATATAGGAATAAAGTAGTGTTTGATTGTAAAAGGAAATTTTTTTAAGTATGGAGTAATTTCTGTGGGAAATTAGAAAAGTCCATAAGAGTAGAGTAGAAGTATTTTGAGTAGTAATTAGGGCCTTGCTGAAATTATGTTATTATGAATTTGCAGCAGGAGAAATCAAGTCAGCTTGATGGGCAGAAGGGCAAGGGATTGCAGGGGAGTGGGTAGTAGAAATGAAAATAACAAATACTTAAGATCCAGGATTATTACTAATAGTGTTATCCAGCATTTATATTGCCCTTTAAAGTTTGCAAAGCACTTTACATGTATTATTTCATTTAATCCTCACAACATTCTTATGATGTAGGTGCTCTTATTATCCCCATTTTACAGAAGAGGAAACTGAAGACAAGATTTAAATCATTTGCCTAGGATCACTTAGAAAGCATCTGAGAAAGGATTTGAATCAGGTCTTTAACTCCATCTTTCTATCCACTATTCACAGTGCCTTCCATTATTCTGGTGAAGCTGGAAAAGACTCTGACCTCAGGAGGTCAGAGGTAAAGATAAGGATGAAAAGTAAATTTGGTGTGAATACAAGCTTTAGGAGACATAAATTAAATGTAGTATGGGAAACGGTAGTTAGAAAATAGAAATTAGAATTTTGTTCATCTTGAAATTGGTAAAATTGACAGAAAGTGGTGATGTTTAAGGTCAGATCTGGGCTTTGTCAATGGATTCCTAAAGTGAAGGAGGAAAAAAGAAAGAAAATCATTGGGATTGAAGAATTGTGCTGTTAGGTTGTCAAGAGAACTTGCCAAAGTGAATATATAAATTTTGGAGTATGGTAAGGGGGATTGAGATTAAGTAGAAGGTGTGAGCCAGGTATTCAGGTTGTTTAAAAAGTTGACAGAATGACCTGGAGGTTGGAAGATGACAGCATCGAGTATGGAGAGTAATACAAGTCAATTATATAAACCTTGAATCAGTCAAATCAATAAACATTAAGCACCTACTGTGCTCAAACATTGTGCTGAATACTTGGGTTACAAAGACAATCAAATAGGCTTGCCCTTATGGGAATTCCATTTTCTTGGAGGAGACAATATGCACCTATATAAATATATTTAAAAGTAATTTGAGGGAAGGGAGATCTCAACAGCTGGGAGGATCAGCAGTAGCCTCATGTAGGTATATATGGATTGTAAGAGTTGAAAATGAGTAGTGAATATATTCTGGGTATGGGTCGGTTGAAATGAATAGCCTGTGTAAAGGTACATAGATGAGGAACTGGATATCTTATGTGAGCAATAGCAAGAAGGCTAATTAAACTGGACTGTAAAATGTAGGTGTGAGAATATTGTTTAATAAGACTGGAAAAGTCAAATCAGTGAGCATTTTTTAAAAACCTACTATGTGCAAAGCACTTTGCTAAATGCTGGGGATGCAAAGAAGAAAAATACTTTGGAGTCAAATTGTGGATAGGTTTACATGTGAGACAGAAGTTTGTATATAAGGAACAGGAAGCTATTAGAGTTCATTATGTATGGGAGTGAAATGATCAGACCTTTGCTTTAGGAAAATCACAGGCAGCTATGCAGAGGATGGATTGGAAAGGAGATGGATTGGAGCAGTAGTCTTGGCTGAAGTAACGTGGAAGTCGAGATCATCTATTCATCCAGACCATCTTGTCCAGTTCTCCTGATTTCACAGAGGAGAAAACTGAGATCCCTAGAGTTGAAATGATGAATTAAAATAAGTAGCAGAGCTGGAATTCAAAAGAAGATCCTTGCCTTCAAATTCAATGTGTCCATCTCACTACTCATAGATGATATGTATTGGAGTAAAAAGCTTTACATTACCTTAAAAATGCTGTGTACTTGGAGAAAGCTGTGATACTGCATTCTTTTCTACAGTATTCTGAGGATGACAGGAAACCTTTGGTGGAAGTAACAGGTGATGATGATTAATAATCAGTTTTTATATAGTGTTTTAAGGTTTGCAAAGCACTTTGTTATCTGTTTGATCCTCACAACAACCCTTTGAGATGGAACAAACTTGGGTCTTCTGACCCTAGGACTAGCCTTGCATCTACACTGCTACCCAGCTGGCTAATTCAGGTCTATAAAAAGACAGAAAGCAGATGACTTGGTAAAGACAAGAGGCCTAGATTTTCCTGGTAAGAAACCCCAGTCTTTTTCACCTTCCTAGACCATATGTCTGTGCCTCAATTCTAGTTTTTTAGCTTCCATTCTAATTGAGCCTTGTCTTCACTAGTGCCTGGGATTTGGGGAAATCTCGATGTCATTGCAATGGGCAGTTTTCTGAATATATTTTCATATAGAACAATATTAATTATGATGGTAAGGCTTTACGAGGAGAGACAGCTAGGTAGTGCAGTAGATGCACTGGAGTGAGGAAGGCCTTAATTCAAAGTCTTTTTCAGACCCTTATGTGACTTTGGGGACATCTCTTATCTACCCTGTGCCTCAATTTCATCTATTGTAAAATGAAGGTAATAATAGCACCTACTTCGTTGGGTTGTTGTGACGATCAAATAAGGTAATGTTTGTAAAGCACTTTGAACACTTTAAAGTGTTATATAAATGATAGCTGCTGTTATTATTATAAATATTATCATTATTGTTATTTCTATGTTACTTCTATTTACTCTGTGCAGTGTGCAGATTAAGTGTTTATGAATTGACCTATCAACTCCATTTATGATTTTACTTCTAGAGGAAAATTTGTTCCAAATTTCAAGTGACCAACATGCAAATAAACTTTTGGAACACAATCTTTTATAAATTGGGATCTGCTCTTAAGGGTTTTCTTAAAAGTGTGTCCCCTGTAGCTGTAATATCAATAGATATATGGCATCTTTGCAAAGTAGTATAATTGAACAGAAGGCCCATAAACAAATACTATACAAATATTTCTCAAAAAACCCATTGTTCATCAGTAGCTATCATATATCAAATACCATTATATTTGTTAAACTAACAGATATAAAATATTTAATACCTACTATATTATGTACATGGTACTAAAAGCTTTAGAAATTGAACTTGGAGTCATCCCTTCCAAAACTATATTGTGAACTAAAGGAATATATCTCTTATAAATCTAGACTTTCAAATAGTTGGTCTAATATTATAGCTATTGCATGTGACTAAGTGATTTAAAATTTTTTTTTCTTTTTTGAAAAAGTACCACTTATCTAACCATGACCCTGTTTTTATTACCCAATTGATTATTTATATCTTATCAAAACTTTATTAACACCATATTCTTGTCTAATGGACTTGAATTCAGAAGATCTAATTGTGAGTCTCCACTCTTCCACTTAACTTTCTAGGCAAATTATTTCATATTTCATATAAGACAGTTAAATGGTCCAGTAAATATATATAATATATATATATTAGATAAATAAATGTATAAATGTATTTATATACATATATAAAGACCTGGAGTCAGGGTAATCTGAGTTCAAATTCAGCCTTAGACATGTATTAGCTCTGTGTAGGATATCTTAGACAAGTCACTTAACTTGTATCTGCCTCAGTTTCCTTATCTGTAAAGCAGAGGTGCCTCCAAGGTTAAGTAAAGTAAAGATCATCTGAGATATTTGTAAAATGCTTTGCAAACCCTAAGGTGCTATATAAGTGGCGTTTATTATTGTTATTGTTAATTGTAGATTTCAACTTCCTTATCTGCAAAATATAGACCTTTGATTGGATATTAAGGTAACTGACATTTTGTCATTATTTAATTTTAGAATTTTTTATAAACAGACTAATTGAAAAAAAACAAGAGATTTATCTTAGTTCCATCTGTGTGAGATGGTCTTTTTCCTTCAAATCACTTCAGCTAAAAAATAATTTCATTTTTAAAGAAATACTTTGTGATTTTCAAAATTTAGTTATTATAATTCTAACATATTATTTGCCTTTGATTTGCAAAGATATTCTTTGATTATTTTTCCTATTTTCCTGAACCACATGGATTTTATTTTTCATTTTTAAAGTATATTTGGATGGATTTCTGATTTCTCATTCATATGAGTATATTCTCTAATGGTTTTATTCATAATTCATTCTTGCCTTCTTATCCTGTGTGACTTGTGTTCTTGTTCCCCTATAAATCCTTCACAATGGTTCTGTTCTTTGTGTTGAAGACCTTCCTTCAGACCTCTTGACATTGCATGGATATCAGTGAAGCACATAATTCTGTGCAATAATAAATCATGATAGGCCTATATATTTTTTCTGGCCATACATAAAACACAGCTTCATTTCCTCAGTTCTTTGATAATATATTGCAGCGTTCTCCCATTCACTTTGTGCTTTTTCATTGTACATGGATGATTAGCAACTTTTATTCCTCAGAGATTGTGGTATTCCATGATTCATAGATATCCAGCGTCACAGGAAGAATTTTGATGTTAAAGAGTTGGGTCTTTGTTTCATAGAGAAGCTGAGGGTAATTTTTCGACTTTTCAACTCCTACTCAGTACTGAATTCAGGTTTTTGTTCATCTTTAGTACCTATCCAAGATATTTGTATTAATATCCTAGCTCTCCAAGTTGTCCATATAGCTAGCTGTTAGTCACTGTCTGGTTACAATGAAAAATATATTATGACAAAATGATGCTCTGTTAATAATGTTGAATCTGTAACTTTGTATCATTTTTTTTTTTTTTTTTTTTGCTGAGGCAATTGGGGTTAAGTGACTTGCCCAGGGTCACACAGCTAGGAAGTGTCTGAGCCCAGATTTGAACTCAGGTCCTCCTGACTTCAGGGCTGGTGCTCTAACCACTGCACCACCTAGCTGCCCCTTTGTATCATTTTTGATAGTAAAAATACTGACTGCTTTAGCAGTTATTTTAAAAACAATTTTTACATTAATATAATTGAATATAAAATTATTGTTTAGATCCTGAGGATTTAATAGTATAATAGTACCCCATAGTTATAATATCCAATTAGGTTTTTTTCAACATTTAAAGCTATCTGCAACATGACAGGGAAGAGAAAACTGCAATATTTTTTCCTTTTGTTGCTTAGGTTGTGGAAAAGTTAAACCAGCAGTTTGCTTTATAGTTTGGATAGTTTTCCTCTTATGTATGACTTGATAACTTAATATGAAATTTAGTGGAAATGAATATGAAAACAAGAAGTCTGTCATCTGATTCCCACTATAATGAAATGTAGGCACCTAGAAATAAAAACTTTACAAGGAGTTGTGGAACATATTTAAATGTTATTTTTTTGACAGAAACATATCCAACATAATCATCAAGAAGTTCATTTTAAAAGCTTATGATAAAGCATGTTTTTAGTGTTTCCCATTTTGTCTTGAATTTTGCAAAAATGACTTGTTTTGTTTTCCTTCCCATTGATAGGCTATTTTTATGCTCATATTGAATGACTGCTTATTGGGTACATTATAATAGGATATTCTTTTTCACTACTTGTTTGGGTACATTGTAATGGGATATTCTTTTTTTTCAGTTATGGATTGAAGTAGATGGCCACTAAGGGCTTTTACAACTCTGAAAGTCCATGACTCTATGATCTCCAACAGACCTTTATTTAGGTTTTAATGAACCTAAGACCCAAAATACTTGCATCATCTCAGTGGATGCAGTTTCAAGAATTTAAGTATTTGGGGTAGATTCTTCAAAGAAACTCATAATAAAAATCCAAAAAATTTTAAATATTGTATGTCTTCAATGAAATGTATTTATTTATATTATAAAAATTTACTCATGTTCTTTCCCCTACTACATTTGCCTCATTAAATATCCTGTGCTACTGGTGTCCTATGAAGTAATTTCCATTTTCCTGGCCTTGAAAAGCATCCAGAGGTTCCTTTCCAAGCTAGTAATAGTTTGTTGGTACTAAGAATAGTGGTAGCACCTACTTCACAAGAATATTATGAGATCCAAGTGAGATTATGTATATAAAGATTAAATCTTAAAAATGCTGTGTAAATTTGAATTATTATTTTAATTATCACATAGTGCTTTTACTGTTTCCAGGGGCCCTTTCAATATGTTATTAGTTTTTTTAAAGGTATCTTCAATCAAACAGTGAAGAGATGTAATTTTCTGTTTGCCTAGTTTGCAGATATTTTACAATATGATCACTTTAACTCACTATTTCTAATCTACTTTATTGTTGCTATTGTTAAAATAGGAAATATTGCAGTTAATTCAATCCTTTTCCATGATTTATACTTTTCCATTATTTGTATTTCCCATAGACATAAAGAATCTAAAATAGTAATTTTACTTATTTTGCAAGTAATATTTGGTTGTTAATTAAAAAAAAAGATTGGGAAAGGTACACTTTAGGAGTCAACAGCTTGTTCAACTTTTTTATTTTTATATGGAAATGGAAAAATAACCTTAATAAATGATGTGTCCCTACTATATAAAAAAAAGCCAGATTTTTTGAAATGTGAATTTCTTACATTAGATTTTTATTTTAGAGTTTTGAAATGGTCTTGATGCTTTTTAGGTCTGTCAATTACTTTGGTACTTCATGGATTTGTGGTTTTATTGATTGCTGCCTTTTCCATCATTGTAGATTCCAGCCATTAGTCAATTTAACAGATGATTTTTCTGTTTGTTTGAAAAATTAAACCATTTAGCTAAACTAATCACAATCTTCTCCAAATTTAGCTAGGCAAGCCCGCTTATAGGAGAATGAAATAACCTATTATCAGATCCGTACTTGTACCTTTTACTACTAGAAATTATGTTTAACTGATATACCTGTAAACTCAGGATCACTTTTATGACTTGGTGAGTCATTAAAAGAAGACTTTAATAAAGATCTTCATTTGCAATAAGTTTATAACATTTGGTGGTCCTTTTTTTAATAGCTGTTAATAAATGCTGTTCTACAACATTTAGTAGAACATCTACTAAGGTAGAACATTAGTAGCCATAATTATAATATATTTATATGCCTCCTTTTACATTCAGAAAATTTTGCTAGCTCTGTTTGAAATTTTCTAATACTAGAGAATTTTAGAACTTTAAGGCATCTGGCATAGTACTTGATTTACACTGCTCTTATGTTTTAACATTTTGTATTATAATTATTTGTTTATATATTCCCCTGCTAGATTGTGAATTCCATGAGGGAAGGGACTTTGTTTTAATATTTTTATCTTTTCCAGCACCATCACAGTTCTCTCTATATGGTAAGTGCTTGGTAAATGAAAGAAAGCTGAAGAACTTCTGGACATCTTAAATATCTATATAGTTATATCTATATACGCATATAGATATAACTATATGTTTATAGTTATATCTATATGCGTATATAGATATAACTATACATTTATAGTTATATCTATATATATATTTGATTTCTCACTTTTGTTTATTTCAGTGATTTTTGTCTGTCTTGAAGTCCTATTTTGAATCAACAAATGAGAACTTTAGTTCTTTAGTATAATGTTCTGTAACTGGGATTTTTTTTTTTCCTTTTTTGATTTGGCATCAAATGCTAAAGGTAGACATTAGAAAAGAAACAATTCTAAAGTGTAATTTGATCATGACATCAGGATTTCCTAATCTCAGATATGTCAGATTGTTGTAAATATGATGTTCTGTGTTTTAGAACTAAAGCATTTAGCTTGCTCTTGTTTTCTTTTCTGTTTTAACAAATTATTGCTTAATAGTTTTTAAAGTTTTTATGTCAAAAAGATATAACTCTTCCAAATTTTATTTCCTTATTGAGGGAAAGAAAAAACCTTAACTTAAAAAAAAAGCACTTACTTGTGCACATGATTTGACTACATTATCTGGAAGGTATTCCTCCTAGTAAGAACTCTTATTTTTTAATTCTTTATATAGTTAGAATTTAATATTGTCACAACTACTTAAAAGTTCTTGTGAATTCTTGTATTTACTAGGACTTTTTTGAATGAAAGTAATTATTATGTTATACTTTGAGTTTTGAGAATTTCAGATTAAAAATTAAATTACTTGGGTCAAAATTAGAATGACTAAAACATTACTGAAAGGCATCATGAAGGAAAAAAGTGTTAAATTTGAAATTAGGAGAGTTGGGGATCATTATACTACTTTTGATGTTAATAAGTGACTGGGTAAATCAATTAGCCTCTTCTTAGCTTCAGTTTTCATATCCATAACACAAGAACATCCATATTGCAGCTAGGGAAATAGGAATATGAAATAGGGATATTCTACATGTAGTGTCTATCATTTATAATGTAAAAATTTTTATTCTTGTCTTGAAAAAAACCATCACAAAGTTGCCAAGATGAGCAAATGAAATAATGTATGTAAAATGCTGAGTAAAAAATAAAACATGAGGGGCAGCTAGGTAGCACAGTGGATAGAGCACCAGCCCTGAAGTCAGGAAGACCTGAGTTCAAATCTGGTCTCAGACACTTAACATTCCCTGGGCAAGTCACTTAACCTCAATTGCCTCAGCAAAAAGCAAAATAAAATAAAATAAAAAATAAAACATGAATGTTAGCTGTTTTTACATTTGTAATCCAGCACTTTATTTTTAACTATAAAATCATAATTACAAAGAATTCTATCAATCTAGTAGCTTCCAGTATGTAATTTTAGTAACTTTTATTGAAATGGTTTAAAGAAGCAGTGTAGATATTTCCTCCATGCTAGCTATATTTCTATTGTAAAGAACTTGAAAGCAATAATGCAAAATGTCAGCAGGTGGCAGTCACAGCTTAGCCTACTTGGCTTCCTATACGTGTTGCATTCTTGGCACATAGGCTAGTAGTTTAAAAAAATTAAAGCAGTAAATAAAATTACATTTAATTAAAGTCAATAAACTGATCTTTTAAAAATAGAATTCTGCTCTCTGCTTAACTGCATAGTAAGTAATCATTCTGCTAAAAAACATGAGTGTCATAAATGTCAAACCAATAGCTAACTAAAAAAGGGCAATGGTCTCTGAATTGTCCAGATATTTGATTTGTGTAGCGACAGTATTTGAAAGTATATCCTTATCAGAAGGTAGGAAATAGGTGCCAGATATATCCTTTTCCTTTCCATGGACAACTTTCCTTTTTGATTGGCCTAAGACCTAAACTTTTTTATAACTCTTGTATTCATTTTTCTCAAATTTTTCAAATTTACCTAGAGTCATTAGTAAATCTAAATGCATGGGGGCAGCTAGGTGGTGCAGTGGATAGAGCACCAGCCCTAAAGTCAGGAGGACCTGATTTCAAATCTGGTCTCAGACACTTAACACGTCCTAGCTGTGTGACCCTGGGCAAGTCATTTAATCCCAGTTGCCTCAAAAAAAAAAAAAAAAAAAAAAAACAAATGGAAATCTAAATGTATGACCTGCAATAAATACACACACACACACACACACACACACATACATACACACAATGTGAGAAGTAATGGAAAAATATTCTGTAGAATTAGATAAAATGAATAATAGTGTCAGTATCTGAGAAAACTAATTGTCATGAAATTTTAGTGTGTATGTTGACAGCAAAGAGAATTTCATGGATAAAAGCACTGGTTTTAAGGTGAGAAAGACATGGATTCAGGCTCCTTTTCTGGAACATACTTAATTGCATAATTTTTGAAAAGTAAAGTCAGCTTCTTAGTATCCTTAATACACCCTCTAAAACAATTATTTGCAAATGTGCTGCAAATGTACATCAAGGAAGAGTGTTTCCACACTTGGATTATCCAATGCTAATGAAATTAAAAGTCTTCAGGACAAAATGCTAAAACACTTAGGAAAAAATAAAAAATAACAGCTTTCAGAAATATAGAATTTCCTTCAACTTTCAGAAAGCTCAGAAACAAAAAGCCTGTACTTCATTTATAAATGTTAACTATAACTATATTTTTAACTACCACCTTAGCATAATGCTTTGTGTTTAGCATAATTCATTGTAGATAGTAGGTACTTCGTATTTGTTGAATTAAGAATCATCTGAGTTATCATTGTTAGCAAGAGTGAGGTATCTATGATTGTCCCCAATAATAAATTCTGATTATTATATCTTTCTAAAATACTGGACTGATCATTTAATTTATTCCAAAGTCTCATTAAGTATGTATGTAAACAAGCAATCCTCTCAGCTCAGACTGAAGCTTCTGAATCATGAAAAGATAATATAGAAAAACCTAATGCACCTGCCTTCTTAAGTGAAATATAGTTACAAACAGTGTGAATAATATAACCTTTATTCTCTGATACTACTTTTGATTAAGTAACCCTAAATATTATGTGTATCACTGACATAGATAATTGGGAGGGAGAGGACAAGATTAAAGAGCCAAGGGGCCATTCAAGCCTTCTTAGGTTTGCCCTAAAAATCTCTCCACTCAGTTCTTTAAAAAAAAAAAAAAGACAATCATTGTCATATTTTGTCTTTCAATAATTGAGCAAATTGTAATAAATCATTGATAAATCCTTTTGGACAAATAATTAATTGCATATGTCTTTCCTTCCCTCCTTGGCTTAGAAATTCCTCTCCTCTCCATCTTCATTTGTGAATGTACATAGAAATCTGTAATTCTACTACTTAGTTGATAGTGTTCTGTTTAATCCATTGTAACCATGGTGGGAATGAAGAACCTATTTCTATACTTTACCCATTTTATTAATTATATTTTAAGTAACCATATTTGAGAATTCAATTAAAGAACTCCAAACTTGTTAGACTGCTTGCAGCAATTTTTTCAAATCTTAAAGGATATGAGATAATTATCCAAAAGCTTCTGTATTTTGATGACTATTCTTTGGAAGTTTATGTCCACAAGACGACATGCAAAAGATTGTGAACAGTTTTGCAGTTTTAGAACATTGCTATGGAATAGCAGTGATCTTAAGAAACACAAGATTATATTTTAACCTGCATTAAGAGAACTATACACAGGAAAAACATGTTGTTTTAGTCAGTAAACCAGAAGTGATAATTTTAACAAATTTAAGTAGATAGCTGAGTATTCATTAGTGTGCTCAAAAATAAATTAAAATTACATCAACTTAAGCAAATTTTTCACAAGAGTAATAAACAGGGCAAGTTATTTATATTACCAAATTCCAGTGGTATTCGATTTGCTTTGATTGGAGTTACTCAGATATACTTTAGTAATTGCCTATAGGTCAGTCAATAAGCATTTTAAAAGTACTTAGTATACACCAGACATCATGCCAAACACTGAAGATACAAGAAAAGGCAAAAATTTTTGACCCTTCTAGGGAGAAAATATGTAAGCAGCTATGTACATATTATGCCTATACATATATACATGCATATATATTTTATATATTTTGTGCACACAAATATATGGTGAGAGAGAAAGAGAGACAGATAGAAGAAGGGAGAAAGGAAAGGAGGAAGAGAGAGCATATGGAAAGTAATCTCAAGAAGACATTAGCATTGATTAGGGTTGGGAAGGAGAAGGAAGGTCATGAAAGGGCTCTGTCTTGCTTTCCTATATAGGATTTGATGAGTTTTTAAGGAGGTCATAAAATTTTATCATTCTGTCTTTGCCCCTGCTTTAACAACTTCTAAATTTGTTCTTCATCCTCATCATGACCTTCTATCCTTCCACTTATCAGACTTTTTCAGACCACCATCTGTACCATGTACATTCCTTCCCTATTTCAAACCTTTGGGGAAATCTCAACCTTCTATTACTCCTGCCATCTACATCCTTTGCTTCTCTTCATATGCTAGTAAATGAAAGTAGAGGAAATCATAAAATCGTTCTGAGCCAACTATGATTAACATCACATAACTTGAATTGAGCCTCATTGTAGCAAGGCAATCCTTCTACAGCTTCCTCATCAATTTGCTTTCCCACTTAAGCATGGCAGCTGTTTCAAACTGTCTTGTCTCTCCTCAGCCTATTTTTCTCTTCCCAAAAAACTTTTCCCTTCCCAAAAAACTTTTCCCCTACCCTCTCATCTGAGAATCTTATACTTCCACTGGAAAATTGTAGCCATTCTCAAGTGTGCTTCATCATTTTCCTTCCTCCTCATTATTACATTATTCAGATGTCTTCCGCTCCTAAATCCTCTTTCATTCTTGTTTTCATATGAAGAGATAACACTTTTTGCTAAGGCAGACTCCTCAAGATGTACTCTTATTCTTTCTACTTTCTTCGTCAAATTGCCTTTTAAAATCACTTCCATTCTTTAATTTTTATTTTCTTATCAACTCTTCCTTGGTGCCTACAACTATATTCATGTCATCTTCATCCGTAAAAACAAAAGCAAAAATCCTCTCATTTGAGCTAGCCATCTTCATCAACTATCTTTTCATGCTATATATCTCTCCTTGCTGACTGAAATTGAGAAAGCTATCTATATTTGGTACCTCTATTTCCTCTCTACTCATGGTCTTGAATTCTCTGCATTCTGAATTCTGACCTCGTAAATTATTTGAAAATACATTCTCCAAAGTTATTACTGATTTCTTAGTAGCTAAATATAGTGTCTGTTTCCTAGTCCGCATTCTCCTTGGTCTCTCTGTAGTCTTTGATACTGTTTGTGATGCTGTTTTCTCCTGGTACTCCTACCACCTATCACACCTTCTCATTCTCCTTTGTTGTATATTTTTCCAGATTGTGTTTACTGTGAGTGTCCCCTAAGATTCTGTCCTGCTCCTTCTTTTCTTCTCCCTCTGTATCACTTAGTGTTCTCATCAGATCCTTTGGGTTCAGTTATCATCTCTACTAATATTCCCAGACTATGTATTTAGCTAAAGTAAAGTCTCATATCATCAGCTGACTTTTGGACATTTTGAGTCATATGTCCCTTAGGCATCTCAAACTGAGATTGTTCATAACAGAACTCATTAGCTTGCTTTGTAACCTTTCCCCAGCTTTCAATATATCATTATAGAGAGCATCATCCATTTCCCCAGTACCCATGCTTATAACTACTGTGTCATCCTTCACTCCTTTAAAACACCTACACTTAAATCTCACTTACACAAATTTTTCTCAAGTATGGTTGTTTCTACCTTCACAACATCTCTTTATATGTGTTATTTTCCCCCTACACTGCTACTACCCTGTTGCAGGCCCTTCATTGCCTCATGCATGAACAATTGAAATAGCTTTTTTTAACATTTTAATTCATCATTCACTTTTTTTTTACATTTTAATTCATCATTCTCTCAGCTGCCAAAATAATTTTTCTAAAGTATAGGTTTTATCATATCACTTTCCTATTCAATAAATGTAAATGGTTCCCTTTTCCTTTCAAGGTCAAATACAAAGGTCTTACCCACCCCGCTCCGACATTTAAAGAGCTCCCTTTCCATATATTCTATGATTCAGCTACAGCAGCCCATTTGTGGTTCCTGGCATGACACTTTAACTCCCTACTCCATGTTTTTTTCGCTGTCTCTCATATTGGAATGTTGCCAATCCTCATCTCTAGTTTTCTTGGCTTTCTTTAAAACTACCCAAATCCTCCTTTCTTCCAGAGGCCTTTCCTCATCTGTGCTTCTCCCCATCCCCAAATAATACTTCCCTCTGAGATTACCTGCCATACATATTGTAAATAATTTATATGTACATAGTTCTTTTGCATATTATATCATTAGAATGTATACCGTTTTCTTTGTATCCCTAGGATTTAGCACAGTGTCTGATGCATAGTAAGAACCGAATAAATGCTAGTTAACTTCTATTATAGTTTATAAAATGGAGATAATGTCTACCTCCCATGACTGAGATATTAACATATGTGACTTGATTTATATCATATGTGTGCCAATCTTGAAAAATGCTACTATCTAAAAGGCAGCAGTTATTATAGTGAATTTGTTACCTAAATATTGTACATTGAAAAACAGATGGGAACATTAAAAATGAAGTTTTTCCATTAGTATAAGTGTGATGCTTCCCAGCATATATTTTTGTTGAATGAGGTTAGCAGTTTTTTTTTCTGTATTTTAAAAGAATATTCCATTGTCTGATTCAGATTATAACCTTCCCTTATTTAGAGATGCAATGCATACCATATTATACTTTTAAGTCAAGACTTTTATTTAAACCCTGCTACATTCTGTGTGACCATGTATAAGACATTTAACTTTTTGAGCCCTAGTTTCTCTAGCTATAAAATAGATACAATGACGTTTATTGTCCCATCTCATAGGATTGTTTATGAGTGGCTCAAATGAGATAACATGTAAAGAATTTCACTAAATTTAAAACACCATATAAATTTCAATCATTATTTTGTAAGCATTTCAAACCATATCCAAAATATAACTATCTTATTTTTCCTCCAAATTTCCTAAAGTTATTCTTCCCCACTCCCCCTTTCAAACTTCCTTGTGTTGAGAATTCAAAGGTATTTTCAGGCATCCAAATTCAAGACTTTGGAGTCATCCTTGGTTTTCCTTGCTTTTCCCCTGCATTGATGACCACATCTAACTAAAGCATTTTTGGTTACATCCTTCCTATTCACACATCTCCTACTCTAGTTCAGATACTTACCACTTTATTGCTTGTACTATTGTAATACCTTCCTAATTTAGGTGTCCCCGGTTCCTGTCTGCATTCTGTAAATCACCTTCCACAACTGCCAAATTAGTATTCCTAGAGCACTGGTGGGATCATGTCAAGTCTTCATCCAAAACACATGTACTTTTCCAGAAATATAATATTGTTCTTTTGAATTTTATATAACACTCCAACAGGGTTAGTTGCTGTTTCCTGAAATTAACATCTGATACCCTATCTTTGCACTACTGTACTCTATATGTGGAATATACTATTCATCTCTGGTTTTTAGAAGTTCCTAACGTCTTCAAGATTCAAGCTCAGGTACCATTTCCTAAGAAATACTGTAACCCTGTGGAATGTGGAAGCATAAATCACTTAGAAAAGCAGCAATCAAGATGACAGGAAAGAATAATGATAAATGTAGGAAGGGATATGGGAAAACTGGGACACTAATACATTGTTGGTAGAGTTGTGAACTGATCCAACCATTCTGGAAAGCATACCTATTGATCCCACAGTGTCTCTACAGGGTCTGTATTCTAAAGAAATCATAAAAAAGGAAAAAGGACGCACCTGTGCAAAAATGTTTCTAACAGCCCTTTTTGTAGTAGCAAGGAAGTAGAGTGAATGCCCATCAATTGAGAAATACCTGAATAAGTTATGACATGTGAATGTAATGCATTATTATTGTTTTATAAGAAATGATTAGAGGATGATTTCAGAAAGGCCTAGAGAGACTTGCATTAACTGATGCTAAGTGAAATAAAAAACCAAGAGAACACAACAATATTATGTGATGATCAAATGTGAACCTCTTTTTAGCAATGAGATGATTCAGGCTAATTCCAATAGACTTGTGATGGAGAGAGCCCTCTGAATCCAGAGAGAAGACTATGCGAACTGAATGTGGATCACAACCTAGTAGTTTCACTTTTTTTTTTCTGTAGTTAATGTTTTTCTTTCTTTTTTCTTTCTCATTTCCCTCCCTTTTGATCTGATTTTTCTGTGCAGCATGATAAATGTGGAAATGGATTTAGAAGAATTGCACGTTTAACCCATATTGGATTACTTGCTGTCTGGGGGAGGGTGGTGTGGTGGAAAGCAGAAAATTTTGGAATACCAGGTTTTGTAAGGGTGAATTTTGAAAACTGTTTTCACATTCATTTTGAAAAGTAAAAAGCTATTATTTAAAAAAAGAAAGAAAGAAAAGTAGCAATCAGGTTAAAGAAGCCCTGATAACATGTAAATATTTATGGATCTTTGAAACAAATTATAAAATATGGTTTAAAAAAAGTTGTTATGATTTGCTGTTTTTCCAAACATTGCTTCATATTTTCTTCTAACCTTGTTGTCTTTCATACCCCTTTTCTGGTCTGGAATGCTGTCTGTCTCTCATCACTGCATATTAACATCCTTACTGTTATATAAAATCTAGATAGTATGTTACATCTTTATACAACCCATTGGAAGGGATCGTTTCTGCCTCTGAACTCTCATAGTTTGTACTTGAAATTATACCACTCTTAAATACCTAAACTAGGTTGTAAAGTCCTTAAGTTCAGGTACCATGCTTTATGTAAAATTTGTTTCTGCCCCAGATCCAAATTGTAATAGTTTCTTTAAATTTGAATTTGAATTTGTTGACTTCGAATCTCTATCAGTACCTTATATCATTCTTAAAGCTTAATATTTTCCCCCTGAGGCAATTGGGGTTAAGTGACTTACCCAGGGTCACTCGGCTAGGAAGTGTTACGTGTCTGAGACCAGGTTTGAACTCAGGTCCTCCTGACTTCAGGGCTGGTGCTCTATCCACTGTGCCACCTAGTGCCCCCTAAAAGCTTAATATTTATTTAATTGAACTCAATGAATAAGTGAAACAACAAATGGTAACAGTAACCATAGTTACAAACAAAAAAATGGTTTTCACAAAAACATCATATGAAAAGGGCTATCTTTTTAGTCACATTTCATATATTGATAATTTATGTTGTAAAAAGTGTCATTTTTGATAAAACATAGTATGCAAATTTAATAAAACTAGCATCTTGAGGAGTCATAATTCAGTTTTTCTATAATATGTTTATTATTTTGATATTTGTATGGTAGCATACATTTATGATAACTAGAAATTTTATGTGCTTTTTCCTCAAACTAAAAATCATAAAGTCTGATTTTTTTTTTCCAGCCGGAAGATCTTGCTCAGAAGCTTCCAAATCTTGTGGAATTGTAAGTGTTAACTTTCTTTTAAAAAGATAATTATAGTATAAATAGTTATGTTAATTTTAATAATAGGATATATTACTTTAATTATTTTAATGATTTAGTTTTTTGACATCTAGTTCTGATGGACCTTGAAATAAATGCCCTTTTCAAATGTATTTTCTTTGTTTAACCATAGACTCATAAAATTTGGCTTCTAAAAGAATCTTGAGGTTTCCTATGACTTAGAGAAGGTAGGTATTATTTCTAGGGCAATATGTCTTTTAGAATATCCACTCCCTTTTTGTTATATAACCTAAATTGGGATCTTTTTTTGCTCCTCCAACCTACTCTTTTATCGATGATGATGATCCTTCTCCCTAAAATCTGCAGAGTTGAAGTAGATGTTCTAGTTTCCTATACATTGAGAAGATTACTACCATCCAGTATGAATTCCCTCAGTTCTACCTCCATTCTTCAAAACTTCTCAGCATTCTCATAACTTTTTCTTCTTCTTCTTCATGATTACACAAGGAAATAAGCTGATATTCCACTTCCATCTACATTGAACTCCTCCAGAACCTAACTTCAACCTATATATTTTGCTGGTTTCAATCACTGGTTGGTTCCTTCTTACCTACTATAAATATGTTAAGGATTCTGAATCTTCAAAAACCAAAGAAAACCCTTTGTTTCACCTTACTAGTTCTTTTTTTCTAACACATTTTTATCTTGCCCATTACTGCTGGATTTCTTGAAACTAATATCTATATTCAGTGCTTCTACATTCTCACTATTCCTAACCCCTTTCATATTGGCTTTTGCTTCTACATTGAATTTAATTGATTACAATTAACAGATTTTGAGTTGGAAGAGATATTAAATGTCATTTAATCCAAGAGTTCTCAACCTGTAGTCTCTGGACCCTATCTATTATAGATTTCAGTATTATCTTTGAACTTAGATGGGGGAAATTTTAATTTTTATTTTCAGTAACCATTATTGAAGGAAATTTAGTATTTCCTTCAGTTTTTAAAAAGAATTATTCTGAAAAAAGAGTTTGTGGTCTTGACAAAGACTGCCAAAAGATTCTAGGATACAAAAAAAACTTTTAGAACCCCTGACTTAATTTGGCCCCTTCAAATTAAGAGATGTAATTGAGAGAGCAAATGACTTGCCCACATATAGGTTACTGTAAATAGCAGAGTTGTGATTCAGATACATGGACTTTTATTAAATCAAAGCCTCATCTTCTCTCCTCAGTTTCAATCTTGTATCATTAACTGCCTGCTCTATATCTCCACATCTCCAACTTAACATTTCTAAGAAAAAAAGGGAGAGATAACTTATTTCTTCAGCCTCAAACCCACTCCTCCTCCCGGCATTCTGTTTCTATCACTATCTTTTCAGTGACATAGATTTGTAACTTTGGAGTTATCCTTGAATCTTCACTCTCAGTCTCCAGATCATTCAGTTGCCACATCTTGTAGATTCTATCTCCACAGTGTTTCTCATATCTGTCACTTTCTTTCTACCTACATGGTCACATATTAAAAAAAAAAAAAAAGATAGGAAATAGGTGAGGAGAAAGTTTGGCTTACCCTGTTGTTCACTTTGTAGGTTTTGGAGCCTTTTCTTTTAGAAATAGGTGCTGGCTTTCATGGCCTTGCCTGGACCCTGAGAAACTTTCCTAGAGCCCAGGGCCTCATTCCTCCATGAAGATAGCCATTACCTCATAAGGGGCTTCATAGCAAAACAAAGAACAAAGATGTCATTGAGTGTGTCCATGACCTGATTTTCTGATTTAACTCTTAATCATCCTTATCTACTCTGTAGGTCTCAACATTATACTATAGTTATTAAAATTCATTTGGGATTTTTTGTAGCTGAGAGGTGTTTTACATCTTTAAAACTGATTAAAAGCAATTACTAGGGAGCCAGAATTAGACCTAGAACATAGTCATATTGAGGAAGTTTAGGTTGAGGAGATTATATTTTATTCTAGAGTCATTAGGAAACTACTGAAAATTTTTTGGGTTAGGGAATGACATGGTTGTATCTGTTTTGGCATCTCTATGTAAAAAGGATTATAGAGAGAAGCATGTAGATTTATTAGGAAGCTTAGACATAGTTCAGTCAAAAAGTTATGAGGGCTGAAACTTGTTTAGTAAATTTGTAAATGGAAAGGAGGAGATGGTTTTTAGAGATGTTAATAGAAGTAGAATTAACAAAAGTTGACAACTATTTGGGAATGGAGGGCAAGAAAGAGTCAAGGCTAACTCTAACATTGTTTACCTTGGCATCTGAAAGCATGATGGTAAACTCAATAGAAATAGAGAAATTTGGAGAGATGGATTTGAGATAGTGGTGAAATGAGTTCCATTTATAACATGATGAATTTGAAATGTCACTTTACCTGTTGTAGTCCCTCCCATTCTTTAATGCCCAACTCAGATATTCTGTCTTCCTTGAAGCCCTCTTTGCTTCTCTTATTTTTCTCTTAAATATTCCTCCTCCTCACCCCAAATAAATCCCCAACACAAAAGACCCCACACAAAAGTGCTACACAATTGCTTAATATATTTAACATGCAATTTAAAAAATTATCTAGATTTGTGTCTTATCCTAAATCCTATAAATTCCATAAAGGAAGTGACTATTTCTATTTCACATTGATCTTGGGCAAGATCTTTGCCTCAACTTCCTCTTTTGTAAATGAGAGAATTAGATTAACTAAACTTTAAGGTCCCTTCCAATTATATAATCTTTGATCCAAGAAAGAACTCTGAGAACAAAAAACAAAGCTTTAAAAAAAAATTTCCAGCACTTAACACAGTAATATTAGTAATTGTTTAATAGATGCTTGTAAAAGAAGATCAGGGATTGCCTTATTTAAACTTTGTATCTTTCCCACTGTTTAGCATAGGAATCCACATACAGTGTGAGCCTAATAAATGTTTATTGAATGAATGAATGAATTTGAGATATCCTAAAACAAATTGACATTTCCTCCTGAAGTAAGGTATAGTGTTTCCTATGTCAATTGATTTGGGTGCCTTTTTATAGCCATGATACTATAATATTTATGACTTTGACTTTTAATTTTGCAGATTTCAACAAATTCAATTTAGTAACCAACTATAATACAAAATATAATGTTATTTGTTGAATAGAATTTATTGGGTTCTATAGTATTAAACAACAAAACTTCATAATATTTCCCAAAATTATAATGCTGAGATTGGATAAATGTAACACCACCAAAAAGCATTCTCATAATTACAGTTTTTAAATACATATACGTGTGTGTATATGTATATATACACATATATAGATAGATATAGATATAGATGTAATTATAGACATGGAAGAAAACAATGTAATGTGTAAAATAAAAACTTTTTAGCATTCTAATAACATTGTTTTAATTGACTTACTGGATAAAACTATCCATTTATATATCTTCCAGTTTGGGCATTCCATGTTGATTACATTAAAAAATGAGAGTTGTTATGTAGAAACTTTTCTTTTCCTTTTTTTCACTGATCTAAATGAGCTTCTCTCTTATTCTGTGCTGAATTTTTTTTATTACTTTCTTGGCTGTTAAATTCTACATAAATTCTTTGTGGGGTCAGTGCAGGATCTTGAATTGCTCTTCCATGAATAATTGAAGCAACCTAAATGGTAAACTACCACTTCTCCAGACAAGTTCATAGTCTCATAGTTCCAATTTCCTAGGCATCTCTGCTCTCCCTGAAAAAATGAAAAAACTTCAGTAAATATGTTGCCATTTTTAATACCTACGCTGCTTTGCCTGTTGCTTATCAGCTCCTATTGAGAACCCTGACTTAGACTCTCCTATAACTATTATTAAAATTACTACTTTGTATATAGTTCATAGGTAATTACAAAACCTCTAATTTTTCTCTAAGGTATTGAAGATTCAGATATAATAGGTTTTAGGTCTGGATCAGTTAGGGCCTTCCAAATGTTTGGTTATTCTTAGAAACTTTCTTCTTCTATCTAATGTTTATCATGGTTCTTTTCCAGTGTCCAATCCAACCTCAAGAATTCTTTGTAGCTTTTAATCAACTTAATATCTGTGCTATGCTGTTTCAGACTCTTGTGCATTAACTTCTAATTGGAAAGGCAATGTTGCTCAGGGTTTAGAGACTAACTTCAAGGCAGGAAGACTAAGATTTGTGATCCCAGATAAGTCAATTAATCTTTTAGTGCCCCTGGTAATTCTCTGACCCTACATTGTAAAGAAGGTACTAGACTATGTGAGTAGAGGAAGTTTTTTCACTAGAAGATCTCTTCCTCAATGAAATTGCAAGACAGGCTTATGAATAATAATTCTGGAAACTTTTCTCCTTGTATTGGGTTTAATAGCTCACTTTATTGTGTCTGTCTGCATGTGTGCATATATGTACATGGACATGTGTAAATATACATCTTTCTAACCTCAGGCTTTTCTCTTTTCAAATCTTTTTTTCATATGTCCTATTTGTGTTTTTGTTTCTCTTTTTCCCTCTATTTCTCCTATTCCCTCCTTATCCCTTAGCATTTCATTTTCTTTAATGGTCTAATCTTTCATATTTAAATACACAGTCCATAATGCCCAAATTAAACATTCATTTTTAAGAATTCTTTTTAGTTTGTTAAATATTTCCCAATAATATATTTACAAAATTTTAACAATCATTTTTTTTTAATTTAAGTTCTAAATTTTTTCCCTCCTTCCTCCTTCTCTCCCCTTCCTGAGAATGCAAGCAATTTGATTTCTATTATATATGTGAGGTCATGCAAAATTTTCTTATTAGCCATGTTGCAAAAGAAAACACAAACAGATTAAAAATAAAAAAAAGTTTTAAAAGTAGACTTTAATTCTGCAATCAGAGTTTATCAGTTCTCCCTCTGGAGGTAGATAGCATTTTTTATCATGGGTCTTTTGGAATTGCCTTTAGGCATAGTTTCAAATTGTTTTCCAGAATGGTTGAGGTAGTTCACAACTCTACCATTAATGTATTAGTGTACCCATTTTACCACATTTCCTCCAGCATATTGTCGTTTGCCTTTTCTATCATGTTAGTCCATCTGATGGGTGTGAGGTGATAACTCAGAGCTGTTTTAATTTGCATTTCTCTAATCTTTATATAGTCCTTTTTCAATCTTCTTGCTGCTTCCATTCATCTCTTCTAATCAGTCTGTGGAATAAGTCCTTGGAGTTGTTTGTGCTCCTTTTGTTTCTACTCTGTCTTATACTTTCTTCTGTCTGACCATACAGTTTTCATGACTGGAAATAAGCATTTATTGAGCACCTTCTAAATCCAGGCACTGTGCTAAGTGCTTGACGAGTATCTTATTTGATCCACACAACAATCTTGGAAGGTAGTTGCCATTATATTACCACTATACTATAGTTGAGGAAACTGAGGCAGACTAACTCCCAGGCAGTCCCAGAGTCACACAAAAAATGTGTGCCTGAGGCCAGATTTGAATTTTGGTCTTACTAAACTCTAGACCTAGCTCTCTGTCCATTGTGCCATCTAGTTTCACTATGGTTCCTTGCTGAGTGGAAATTCTAGGAAGAAAACATAACTAGGTTTACATCTTTTCTTTGTCATCTCTGCTTTTCAGGGTCTCTATAGCCTCCTCCATAAGTGACCACTCTTTTGGTTGAACAAATTCATTATCCTCTCCCTATTAAGGGGTACAAGGGAAATTTGGGAAGAGTGAGGGTACAGAAGAGAAGCTATCACAGGCAAAGCCTATCAAGCTGTGTAGGCTGGTCTTGGGATGAGAATGACAGGGTGATTAGGGTAAGTGGGATCTGGCCCTCTGCTAATATTTGAGAAGGCTTTACATTGTATGAAGACATTTTTTTCCTTCTTGATGCAATTTTTAAATTACTACATATTTGCTGCATGTCATATTTTTTTTTAAAGTTATAGGATGATAGAATTATTCTGAGAGCTACTTTCTTTGCCATCTTGTTTGTCAGATCAGTGTTCTGTTTTTATAGAACTTTAAAATTTTCTTCTTGGCCATGATGAATACTGATGTTTGATTAAAAGAAGAGCTAAATAACAACTCGGTTTCTCTGAAACATTTAAAATGTTTCTTCAGTTTATAATTCTTATAATTCAAAAGTCTTAAAGTTATATTCAAATTAATGATCGTACTAATGATATAATATATTTAAAATGTACTTTTTATTTAATTTATTTTATAATCTTACCTCATATTTAGTCAACACATGTTTATTAAGCATTTACTATGATCCAAATTCTAAATGCAATAAAAGGCAAAGTTACAGTACCAACTCTTTAGCAACATACACTCTAATAGTGGAGACAAAATGTAAACTACTAAGACATAAAATAAATATACAGAGCAGATGAAGATAATCTGAAAGAGGAAGGCATTAGAAACTATGTGGGGGAAAGATCTTTTGCAGAAGTGGGACTTGAGTCTTAAAAAACTTTAGGCAAATTAAGAGATAAAGATGATGGAGCAGAGCATTTTAGGCCTGGAATATAACTAGTATAAAACTACAGAGATGAGAGAGAGATTGTTTCGTGCTAGGAGCTACAAGTAAGCCAGTTTAGCTAGAATGTAAAATGCATGGAGGGAAATGATTTATAAGAAAGGTGGAAAAGTAAGATGAAGCCATGTTACTATATGAACACAATTATAAAGCACTCTTCAAACAAAGACA
Organism: Myrmecobius fasciatus; assembly: GCA_023553655.1. Lineage (NCBI taxonomy): Eukaryota > Metazoa > Chordata > Mammalia > Dasyuromorphia > Myrmecobiidae > Myrmecobius > Myrmecobius fasciatus. The sequence goes on along the minus strand of JAJPUD010000009.1, from coordinate 63,100 downwards.
GATCTAAATAATTAGAGAAGTGTTCATTGTAGGCTGAGCAAATATGATAAAAATGATAATACTAACTAAATTAATTTACTTATTCAGTGCCATATCAAACTACCAAAGAATTATCTTTTTACAACTAGAAAAAATGATAAAATTCATTTGGAGAAATAAAAGATCAAAAGTATGTAGAAAATTAATGCACCAAATCTCAAGCTGTAATACAAAACTGTAATTGTCCAAACATTGTTTTACTAAGAAAAACAGATTAATCAGTGGAATAGATAAAAAGAAGCAAATAAGCACAGTAACTTAACATTTGATAAACATAAAGCTTCCATCATTGAGGGCAAAAACTCACCGTCTGACAAAACTATTTGGAAACTGGAAAGTAGTCTGGTAGAAACTAGAAGATTAAGATCTCACACCTATATCAAGATAAATTAAGATAAGAAGAAGAAATTACCCGTCAGATCTAGAATAGGAGAAGAGTTTGTCACCAAAAAAATAAATAAATAAATAGGGAGATTCATGGGAGGCAAAATGTATAATAACTCTGATTATACAAAATTTAAAATTGTTTGTACAAATAAAACCAATGCAGCTAAAATGAAAAGAAATGCTAGAAACTGGGGAAGAAATGGGTAGTCACTTTCTTTGACAAAGATCTCATTTCTAAAATGTACATGGGGGACAGCTAGGTGGTGTAGTGGATAGAGTACCAACCCTGATATCAGGAGAACTTGAGTTCAAATATGGTCTCAGACATTTAACATTTCTTAGCTGTGTGACCCTGGGCAAGTCACTTAACCCCAATTGCCTCAGCAAAAAAAAAAAAAAAAAAGTACATGGGACTGAGTCAAATTTACAAAAATCAAACCAGTTCTCAATTTATAAATGATCCAAGGTTGTGAAATAGGCAGTTTTCAGAAGAAAAAATTAAAACTATCAGTAGCCATATTTAGAAATGCTCTAAAATCACTGATTAGAGAAGTACAATTAAAAATAACTGAGTTACCATCTCACACCTATTAGATTTGTTAAGATGACAAACAAAAAGGAAAATGACAAATGCTGGAGGAAATTTTAGAAAATAGTGAAAAACTAATGCTCTATCAGCATATCTATGAACTAGTTCAGTCATTCAGGAAGGTAATCTGTAGCTATACCCAAAATGCTATTAAACTGAGCATACCCTTTAACCTGCTGAGACTTTTCCCAGGTCTGCCCATAAAGAGTTTAAAGAGAGAGGAAAAGGACCCATATGGATGAAAATAAAACTTTTTTTGTGGTAGCAAAGAACTGAAACCTGAGGAGGTATCTATCAACTGGGGAACAGTTGAACAAGTTATGGTATATGAATCTGATAGAATATCATAGTGTTGTAAGAAATGAATGAGAGGGTTTCAGAATTGGGAAGAACTAATGCATAGTGAAGTGAATAGAAAAAGAACAATTATATAGTAATAATAGTATTATAAATATAATGAACTCTGAAAAACTTAGAAATTCTGATCAATACAATGATTAATCACAGTTCCAAAGGACTTATGGTGAAATGTTAGCCACCTCCAAATAGAAAACTTGATGGACTGAGTGCAGATTGTAGTGCATTTTTCCTCTATTCTTTTTACTTTTTTTTAAAGCATGGATAATGCATAACTATATTTATAATTTTTTTCTTGCCTTCTCAATGAGTGAGAGGAGGAAGAAGGAAGGAAAGAATTTAGAACTAAAATATATATAAGAAAAATTGAATTTAGAATTTAAAAAAAACAGGTCAAGTTATGAAAAGTTTTAAATGCCAAATAGGACTTTATATTTGATCCTAGAAGTGTTGAGAGTCACTAGATGTCCTATAGTAGAGAGTTGATATGGCCAGAACAATCCTTTAGAAAAATTACCATGGCAGCTGAGTAGAGGAACATAGACTGGAGTAATGAGAGACTTAAGAGAGATCATCCAGATAGCCTAAACAAGAGTTGTGTGATTGGAGAGAAGATGGCTGTAAGACATGTTGTATCAAGAAATTCTTAAGAACTTAAGGTTCTTTTAAAAAAAAAAAGAAGAAGAACTTAAGTTTCTCAAACCTTGAAAACCCCAAGGTTAACAGTTTGGGTGACTGGTAGAGTGATGATGTTTTTCAATTACAATAGGAAAGTTTGTAAAAGGGAAAAAGGAGATAATGAGTTATATTTGTAACACGTTGAATTTGAGATGCCTATTAACACATCCATTTCAAGATATCTCAGAAGCAGTTAGAGATTCATGGCTGCAGAGCAGGAGAAAGATAATAGGTTACATATATTAAAAAGAATCCTGTGCATAGAAATGGTCATTGAAACCTTGGGAGATGATTAAGATCCCTAAATATGATAATAGAGTGAAAAGGGAAATAGGTCCAGAATAGATAAAGTCTTGGTGGTTATCCATGATTAGATAGTATAAATGAAAAAGGAGCCAGTAAAGGAGGATGAGAAGTCATCAGAACTAGAAAGGTCCCCAAAACCAGAAGAGTAAAGAATATCCATAAAAAATCATTTATAATATCACATGTTGAGGTCAATAGGGAATAGGGAGGAATAGGGAAAGAGTGGTAGGTTTGGCAATGAAGAGATCATTGGTAACTTTGGAGTGGGAAGTTTCAATTGAATGATAAGGTAAGAAACTACCTTACAGAGGGTTTAGAAATCAATCAGTGAAAGGAAACGAAGTGGAGCCCTAACTGTACATTGTAGATGATTTTCTTAAGTTAAACAATGAAGGTGAGGAAAGATATGGAAGATACCTAGTGGGAATTTTTTAATCAAGTAAAGATGTGTTGAGAATGGGGGTGCTGCTATGTGTAAACATCATGGAATGAAGCATTAGATAAGGAGAAATTAGATAAGGAGATAGGTAAGCATTAGATAAAGAGGTGAGAGAAGGTGGGGATAATAATGGAACATTTTGCTTAAGAATCAGGAAGGGATGAGATCAGAAAAGATGAAGTAGTAAAGGAAGATGTGGAGATGAGGAAAAAGGGATAAGAGGGAGCTCTCAAGATAAGGCCTCAATTTTTTCAGTGAAGCCTGAGACTGTGGAGAAGAGGGAGTGCTGTAAGATGTTTGAAGAAAGAGAAGGGTTGAAACAGCTATTGTGGAGAATGGGGTGGCAAAACTGTTAGAAAGAAATAGAATATTTGCCCAGCTGTAATCAGAGCCCAGTTGAGATCATATAGCATAAATCTGTACATTTAACAACTTCCTCCAGCTCTGTTTGTTGGGATGCAAATAGGAGAAAATTTGGCAAATTGGTGGAAGTAATCTAGGATAGCAGCAGTTAAGATGTGATGGTCAGTAAAAAAACAAGGGAATCAAAGGTGGTATTGAGACAGGGATAGAAAAATAATATAGTCAGTATTAGGATGAATACCTAGGAAAGAACTAAGAGGTAAACTATGGTATATGAATGTTATAGAATACTATTGTTCTATAAGAAACAATCAGCAGGATGATTTTAGAGAGATCTGGAGAAACATGAACTGACGCTAAGTGAAATGAGCAGAACCAGAAAAACATTGTACACAACAACAAAATTATACGATGATCAATTCTGATGGATGTGACTTTCCAACAATGAGATGATTGAGGCTAGTTCCATTGATCTTGTGAAGAGCAATCTACACCCAGAGAGAGAACTGTGGGAACTGAGTGTGGATCACAACACAGCATTTTCACTTTCTGTTGTTGTTTGTTTGCATTTTATTTTCTTTCTCATTTTTTTTAAACTTTTTTTATCTGATTTTTCTTGTGCAGCAAGATTATTGTATAAATATGTATACATATACATATTCAATTTGTCAAATATTTTAACATAATTAGCATGTAGTAGACTTCCTGTCATCTAGGGGAGGGGTGGGGACTAGGGGGGAAAAATTTGTAATGGAAAGCTTTGCAAGGATCAATGTTGAAAAATTACCCATACGTATGTTTTGCAAATAAAAAGCTTTAATAAAAAATATGTATACATATATTGAATTTAACATATATTTTAACATGTTTTAAAAAAAGAACTGAGAAGTAGAGGGAATGGATGTCATTATTAGGATGAAGAACAAGATTAGAGGGTTGTAAGGCATAAGAAAAGTTAGAATGATTTAAAAAAAATGAACAAATAAAGGAATTACAGAGTTCATAAATAGAGAAATTAAATACTTGTGGATAATGGCAAGGTGAAAGTTGTAGCCCTCTGTATATGTAGCTAAAGTAGAACAGAGAAGATGTGGACTTTTTGATATGTACTTTTAAATGGGCCTCATGAAAACAAAACAGACAAGAAAATAGCCAACTATTTTCTTGACTGCATAAAATTACTCTTATGCTCCTCATTTTTCAGTTAGACTTTTAGACTAATGAAACATTTGCTACATATGTGCATTTCAGTTACTTTAGTTCTTTGTCAAAAGAATATCCATTTTTATTTGATAAGAGGCAGGAAATTCTACGGAATGTTACAAAAGGTCGAAAATGTTGCTCACACACCAAAAAAGTCCATGCTAGAGACATATCTTTGTTTAAACTATTTTGGAACTAGAAACTTGGCAGACCAATATGATTTTTATTAGTTAACTAGACAATAGTTTCTTTTTCTTTCTTTCTTTCTTTTCTTTTCTTTCTTTTTTTTTTTTTTTTGGTTTTTCCTGAGGCAATTGAGGTTAAGTGACTTGCCCAGGGTCACACAGCTAGGGAATGTTAAGTGTCTGAGACCAGATTTGAACTCAGGTCCTCTGACTGCAGGGCTGGTGCGCTATCCACTGCACCACCTAGCTGCCCCAACAATAATTTCTTTAAAGTTTTTTTTTTTTTTTTAAAGTTTCTTTCATGGTTAGAGGTGACAGGCATTATTTGAGGGGAAAATAGATGCAATTGAAAAGAGGTAGCATCACAATCGTGAATATGGTATTGAGTTTACAGGTAAGGCCTGCACTTGGATTTTGCCACTGACACTCAACTATTTGCCCCTGCATCATTCAGTCTAGACTTCAGTTTTAAACAACACCCTAGGATTTAGCACAAATTCTCATCTGTATTTATGCTTATTAGTCCCTACATAGACACTTTTCTCCTTTATCCTCAAAAGAAATTAAGATTCTTTTAGCATTTGTGAAAATGAAGATGAAATTGCAGTAATACAATTAGACTGAAAATGAGTATATTTTGTAGTATTTATTGGGAAAAATTATTTATTTAAAAAAGGAATAGAAATGAAACCATATAAGTATTTACCACATAGAGTGTATATTTTTAAATTAATGCTGTAGATGTTCTTTTGTGTTAATCTATTCTATAAATATCAATTATTAAATAGCCTTGTATGAAAGATGATGTTCAAATGATAGTAGTTATATTTATTTACCACCAGAGTGTGCTAAAGATACTTAGCTGTAAAATTGTTCCTGTGCTTAGAGATGCCTGAACTTATCAACATATTTAAAACTTAGAAAATAAGGATTTAGTTTCTTGTTTATTAAAGCTTATTTCATAGACAGAAAATTACACTCTAGAGGTATTTGATATTTCTGAGAATGCTATAAATTAGACACAAATTTTACTTTTGCCATTTATTGTCCACATCTCGCAACTACTTAGACATACTGGACATCCTTGCATTATGTATTTTGTGATTACTTGATGGCTTCATTACAAATTAAAAGATATGTTAAATTGCTGCACTTGATTTTATGTACAGATGTGTTTCTTAAAATTTATGTTAATCCAGTTTTTGTAAACTGATCATTTTTTGTGACTAGGGAAACTAAAATTTGATGGATTCTAGTATAAAATGAAACATCATCCCTTCCTTCTCCCCAGTTTATTTATTCTGTAGGCTCCTCATTTTTGTAAAAGATCTTTGGTATGCTCACGTATGCTGCTATGCCAAGTATACCAGTATCTAAGTTGCTATTATAGCAAACAATTGTAGTGTTTTGTGAATAATGTTTAATGTGATCAGCAGTAGCCACAACTTACTAGGAAAATTTGGGTTTCTAATAGTACCATAGTTTGAATGGAATGTGAAAATAGATTCAATGGTGATTCCAAGTTTTATTGTAATTAGTTATGATCTGATAAGATATATATAATAATAAAGAGATCTCTATTTAATAAGTTTCTACATCAACATTAAGCCAATTGATAACTGGCAAAATAATGAAGGAAACCAGTTATAATTTTGTTTTCTTTTTTTACCCAGGTACCTTCATTCAAATAACATAGTTGTTGTACCTGAAGGTAAGTTCCTTTGCAGTTTTGCAATGCTTACAATCTAGTACTGATTTTGCTTCCTAAGATGGGAATTTTTTTTTTGGTTTGTTTTCAAAAGCTTATTGCAGAACCCCCAAAGGACTTTACTGTAGCTTTCTTACTATGTTCTTATGTAGACTAAGTTTATCACCTTACTATTAAAATTGCACCTAAGTGCTATGATTTTCCTATCTACTTTGAAGAAAAGAAAAAACTAAATACCCCTTTTATTAGTAAATCTTTATCCTAAGTCCAAACCTTTCCCTGTGTCTATTATTACTTAATACTTTTGTTTGGTTATATTGGTCATTTTTAACCTTAAATCTTCCTCATTTGTTTTAGACTTTGTATAATTTATTCCAAATTAAGTCCCAAGTGCAAATAAATCACCTTTTGTATCTCCTTGTATCTGAATTTTCACATTTTTAATTTTTTTTTTCCTTCTCTTCAGATTATATTTTGAGTTTGTGAGTGTACACTTTTATAATGTTTTGTTAAATCTATGGTTTTACTACCTTACAATCAACTCAGACATGGATGTTAATTTTAAAGTATTTTGATAGAATAATCTTGTTAAGGTCTAAATATGGTTAAAATCCTTTTTTTTTTTTTTTTATTGGTCTTGTATCATTTAAGCTATTGGTTCCCTTGTAAAGCTCCAGTGTCTGGATCTGAGTGACAATGCTTTGGAAATTGTTTGCCCAGAGATTGGTCGTCTAAGGTCCTTACGTCACCTTCGATTAGCTAATAACCAACTAAAATTCTTACCTCCAGGTGAGTCACAATCTAAGACTTGTCAGTGATAAGATGATAATTTCAGACCCTTAGAAATCCATTTTTGCATATGTGCTTACATATGTACACAGTTATCTTTTTTATTTGGAGATAAAATTTTTAAAGGGTATTATTAAGAAATATGGTTAACATGACTAAAAGCACTTTCTTTCTTGAAAACATGAAGAAGTGTTTGATATGGAACTATAAGCAGTATTTGTGCTTTGCAAAAATTATTTATCATGACTTAAATAATATATGAAAATATGGCATTTTTTTCCCTTTAACATGTTGAGAAATTGATGTTAGTGCCAGGTATTTGTATATATATATTCTACACACCCACACATATCTTTATGCATATAAATGTGTGTGTGTTTGTAGTTGCTTAATAAATCTTAATTGTATTGAGCTGTTTGTAAATATTGACCTAATCAAATTTATATCAAGAACCTGTATCAAAAATTTAAATAAAAATCTGGAGTGAATAGCAACATTTACTAAGCATTTAAATTGTGATGCATCTATATAAAGCCCTAAAATCCAAAATTATTTATAGAAATATTTCTTTGTAATATTTTCAAACACTTTCAAAAGATGATCCAAATGCATAACTATAAAAGTTGTCTAGACATTTTAAGAAAATGACTAGCTTTGACCTTTAGGTCATACAAATCTTGTTATAAAAATGACAATGTCATTTTAATTTTAAAAAATCTTTTAAAGAAATTATTTTGAAATCCCCACTTGATAGCCTGTTTTTAAAAATCAGTACAATAAATAAGTCTATTTGGACTTATTTGGAACTTGGAATGGAATTTAATGATAACTAAATTTTATCATATCTGGTATCTAGGAATCCAGTAAAGTGGATTTATTTTTAAATATTATGGAAAAAGTTAATATTTTAGGCCTTTGGGTGAGACATTCATAACAATTTAATATGAAATTTAGCCAAGATAGCAATTTATATGATCAGAGTATTATAATACTATTTTAGAGGTTTAGGGGTTCACCTCCTAGATCTCTATTGTTCTATACTGTCTACCCCACTTTTTTGCTTGTTTCCAAAAAGGGACATGCAAAATAGAATATATTATTTAATGTTTCTATGCCAAACCATGTTTTTAGAGCTTTTATTCCATTATGTTAAATTATTTCAACTATGCTTTTTCTATCAAATGCTTCTTTTAAAATGATATATTAACAACTACACTGTATATTGTAGATATTTTTTCTTTTGATTTATTTAACCACAATGTTAGAATTTGAACTTTGACTTCATAAAGAATTTGTGTTTACTTAGCATTTTAAGTATATTTTGACACTATTAAATTAAAATAATAAGATAACTAGTTTTGTGAATAAGTCCTTTCAGCACATTTTCAGCATGCTAGTTTTTTTTTTCTCTTATTGAGCAACCCTGCAGTGACAAAAGGATAATATTTTGTTTTAAATTATGCTTAAGTTCTCATCTATTCTTCATCCTACTCCCTCTTTCTTAGTGTTCTCATTAGCTGCTATGGGCTCAATTTTCATTTCTGTGCAGGTGACTCCAAATTTAACTTGTCCATCCCTATTGTTCTTAGACCAGACTTTTTTTTTCAGCAACACCTACAGAATATTTTTATCTCTGTGTACCACTGGTATATCAAACTCAGTATTTCCAAATTGAAACAGCTTCCTAAACTCTTCCCTCCTCCAAACTAACCTATTTCTGTTGAGGATTCCAAGATTTTTCAGTCTTCCAGATTCACAAACCTGAAGGTCATCCTTTTTCTTCATTGTTCAGATCCAATCACTTGCCAAATTTTATCAATTCTACTTGCTCAGTATATTTCATATTTATTCTGTGTTTGCCACTCATATTACCATGACTTTTATTCAAGCTTTTATCACCCCTTATATAGACCTATTGTCTGTAAATTTTTTTGATTTCTCACTCATCAGTAAAAATTTTTGAGCATGCTTCCATATGTATGTTTTTTTAAAATGATATATGCATAGCATTATATTAATACTTACATACTTTATAAAATTTAGGTAAGAAAATAAAAGTTTTATAAGAATGAGATAAGATAAAATAATATTTGATCTTAAAGTCAGTCAGATAGCACTGGTAATACTTAATGATTTGAGTAGTGACTTGCTCAGACTCTTTTAGGAAAATCACTTTGGCATCTCTGTGGAGAATCAATTGAAAAACAATTTTCAAACCAAATATGAGGCTATTGCAATAGTTCAGAAAGGAGGTAATTATTAAGGTGATAGAACTATAAATTTAAAGAAAAGGAAACAGAAATGAGCAATGTGAGGTAGGAACCAAGATTTGTCAACTGATTATGTGTATATGTGTGTGTGTATGTGCATGCATATATATATATATATACAAACGTGTGTGTGTATGGGGGAGTGTGAGGTCTGGGAGGGGATATTTGTAGTGTTGGGAAGAGTGAGAAGTCATAGATGATAGTGAGATTTTGAACCTTGGTGACTAGAAGAATGGTAGTGCCCTTGATAATAATAGCATAGCTTGGAAGAAAGGCAGATTTTGTGGGAATGGTAATGTAATGAGATCTGTGATCTTATACTACCCATCTCTTTTCTTATGCTACTAATATAGTCCCTTCCAAAATGAAAATATACCCCCCCAAAATAATTTAATCATAATCACTGCCCCTGAGTCACATAGAGCTGGGTTTAGGATTTTGAGAGCTTTCCCAGAGAGAAGGGGGTCAGAAAGGATAAAAGTAGGTGTGTTTGTGTTGGGGACAAGCCTTATAATTGGCTACTGTGGCAAATATTGGTTGTAGATCATCTTTCTACTTTGTTGATGACTTAATCATATGGTATCTGGCCATTGTTCCCCAGGTCATAGATACTCTTCATACACTACTTTCTAGTTAACCTGGCTTACTAGTTAGTTTCTAAAACAAACATTCTATTTCCAATCTCCATAATCTTACATAGTCTCCTTTCTGCTTCTCTCTCCTGCTAGTTTGAAATATAATTTCACTTTATCTTCATGTCTTAGAATCTCTAACTTTATAAAGCTTATTACTTTTTACAAGAAATCTTTCCTAACTTCTCAAGTTATTAATGCTTTATCCCTGCCAAAATGATCTTGCATTTACTTATCACCATAAATATAGTAAACCCTTGATAGAATGTAATTATCTTGAAGACAAGAAATATTTTAGGATATTTTATTTTTGTATCTCCCACACCTAGTACTCTGTTATGTACATAGTAGGCTCTTAATAAATTCTTGTTTAATTGAATTGAATAATATAGTAAGATTGTATATTGAAATAATAGAATTGTAATCAGTTTTCTGAAATCTTAAGCACAGTAGAAAAAATTAATAAACATCATGCTATATTCAACTATTTTTTATTTTTAAGAATTTGAAAGAGAAATAGAAGAGGTGGGTATTAGTGGGGGGGGGGGTGGTGTAAATACAATCACTTTACATTGCATTTTCTGTAGATTTCCTATTTCAATTGTAAGACATGTTATAAATTGTATTTTGACCAAATCATCATGATGGACTTAAAAATAAGAGACAATTTTAGGCATAAAGATGACATAAAAGAAAAGTCACAATTAATGAGAATTTAGAAAAAGAAGTAAAAATGGTCAAATAGTATTTTACTTGATGCAAAAAAATTAATTTCAATTTATTGCAGATGAAATTTTTAAAAAATGAAGTGACATATTAGTCAAATATTTCCACAATATATTTAAAGAGGGAAGAACATTACATTTTATAATGGAATTTCAATCTTCATATTTCAGTTTTTCTGTTTCTAAGGTATTGCTATATGACTTAACAGAATGTTTAAAATTAATTTCAAATTTCATTGCCAGTCCACATATTTGCAAGCTGGTGGATAACAGTGTTCCTCTAGTCCTAGCTGTATAATTACATGAGGACATAAATAATTAAACTTAGAGAACTTAAGTTTTTTCATCAATGTCTGGCTTTTATTTTGCATTTTGAGTAACTTTAAAAATTCACAGGTTATTAATAATGATGTTTTAAGATGTGAAAAGGATCTAAAGATATTACATGTCTAGTTAGTGATTGAGTAATAGAATAGAAATTCCAAGACCCTCTTGTCCAACCTTCTTTGCAAAGAAGGAAACGGAGATCCAGGGAGGCTAAGATGCTTCTTTGTTCTATCTGATTATTCTATTTACTTAAATACATTTTCTCTTTTTTATGCCACTTCTTTGTATCTTTTGTAATGACCTGCGACTCAGAAAAATTAGTTTCCACTCTTTACTCTGTTATTTACCAGCTATGTGACTGAGTCATTTAACTTTTCAAGACAGTTTTCCCACCAGTAAAATAGGGATAATAATCTTTGTGTTGTCTGCCTCACAGATTTTAAGTAGAATAAGTACAATGTAAATCTCAAAATGCTATGGAAATACAAGATGACAATTATGTGACTTTGTTGCTTCATTTCAGCAAACATTGTTGTTGAATCACTTCAGTTGTATCCAATTCTTCATGACCCCATTTGGGGTTTTCTTGGCAATGTTCCTGGAATAATCTGTCATTTCTTTCTCTGGCTCATTTTACAGATGAGAAATTAAGGCAAACAGGGTTAAGTCACTTGTCCAGGGTCCCACAGCTAGTAAGTGTCTGAGTCCAAATTTAAACTCAGAAAAATGAATCTTCCTGACTCAGGCCTGACATTCTATCCACTACACCACCTAGCTACCCTTTCAGCAGTCAGTGTTGGCAAATGCCCTTAAAATTCTTGATTGTATTCTCCGCTATCATTAGAGATATGTACAAAAGCATCCCAATAGTAGGTTTGTGGAGAGTGAATCAGATAATTGAGAATCTTAAGATCATATCTTTTGTGAATCAGTCAAAAAAAAAAAAAACCTCTAAATGTTTAGCCTAAAAAGTAAGGATTAAGGGGAACATGATGATTATCTTCACGTATCTAATTACTCTAGCATTTGGATAAAGAATTGGTAAGGATAATGATTAGATGCAGGAGACAGTGATGATAACCTGAATAAGAATAGTAATGCCACTGTAAGTAAAAAAGGAAAGGGGTTTTAGAAATGATGTCTATCTTTTTTTTAAAAGAGTGTCATAAGCACTGTAATTGTATAAATTGTATACATATATTGGATTTAACATGTTTTTAACATGTTTAACAGATATTGGATTACTTGCCATCTAGGAGAGGAAGTGAGGGTAAGGAGGGCAAAAAAATTTGGAACACAAGATTTTGCAAGGATCAGTGTTGAAAAATTACCCATGCATATGTTTTGAAAATTAAAAAAAAAAGAGTGGCACAGAATTAATTTTAATCATTTTTAGTTTCTTAAATAACTTAGGCTTGCATATTATTATTACTGAAAGGAATTCTAATATTTAAAATATATTTTAATGTCTCAGTATGGCAACTTAGTAGTTTATATTTATTAGTGGCTATTTCTTAGCTCTTCTCTATGTTTGTGTGCTTTTATTCCATACATTTTATGCCTTTTTTTCAGTACATTTTTAATTGTTTACCAGAAATTGTCATTTCTTAAAAAAAAAACAAAAGACTCTTATTCATGAAATCCCTGATATAAATTCCTGATATAAATCATTTAATAAGAGAGTATGGTTTCAAACCAAAGATTTTTGAAACAAAAAATAGCCAGAATGTTTTACCTTTTAGTTGTTATAATGAGAATACATGTGTATTTCTTAAAAATAAATATTGTCCACATTCTTAACATTTTTCAAATTTTATTATTTGTATATACAATTTGATTATAACATCTTTAAGTTATAGCATCTTATAGGTCTTCATTTAAAATAAGATTGTTTACTTAGTAAATAATGTTGTAGTTGAGCTTTTTTTTTTTTTACTAAATGATAGCTTATTTGTTTGCTTAGTGTTATGTAATGAGAAATAATTACCCAAAATAAATTTTGATATGATTTATATTAATCACAGTTAGAACATAGTAGCCTTGATTTTTTGTCATTTAATTATTTTTCCTACTCTACTTCTAAAATGATTGATACTAGTTGAAAATAAAATATCCTTATCCTTGTAATATGTTACTTTGAAGACATTACAATTTGTTAATTGTCAGCATGCTTTGAAAATCAGTTTAAAAAAAAAACCTAATATATTAAAACCTTGGTTAAAATAAATCAGAAAATTAAAAAAAAAAACCTACAGGTATTGTAAAGATGCAAATCCTGATTTCTTGGATTAAATATGGTTAGATGTCAACTCTCATTCTTTAGTGACTGTTGTTATTCAGAATTTTAAGAAACTTAATTTCCAGTTCTTTGCTACCTTAAAAATGATTGTTAGAAATATTCTTATTTATATGGGTCCTTTTTCTTTTTGTTTGTTTGATCTCTTTGGTGGATATGGCTAGTAGAAGTATTATTAGATCAAATGGTATGAACAGTTGACTTACTTTTGGGGCATAGTTCCCAACTATGGAATCAATCGATAGTCTCACCAACTATGCATTAATATGTCTGATTTCCTTTAGCTTTTTCATCATTTGTCATTTTCCATTCTTGTTCTCTTTGCCAATCTAATAGATGTTAAGTTGGATCTTAGAGTTGATTTAATTTGCATTTCTTGAATGTTCACAACTTCTGATTGGATCATATGGAAAACGAGATGGAGGATTAGACATTTTGTACTGTTACCATAACCTGTTAAAACTCTCCAAAATAAGAATTATTCATAAAAAATCAGAGAATTACAGTTTTCTTCATGATTTTAGAGAATGGTGTCAAACGTAAATGGAAATGAGGACCATTAAACTATATGTAAGGATCCTCATGGGCACATACTGACTTAGAAAATCATATATTGACATTTATGTTTTATTATATATTTATTGATTTTGTTAAATATTTGCCAATTACATTCTAATCTGATTCAGGCTGTAATTTAAAGTTTTGTGGGCCCATGGACCATATGTTTGATATTTTTGATCTAAGATAACACGAGCTTTATTGAGGTAAGAAACCTATGATCTAACAGCATAAAAAGCTCCCTTCTCCTTGACTTATTTAACACTTACTTCCTCATTCGCTAATGCTTTGAAGGAGCTGCACAATAAGTCCCAGAGGATTGCAGCAGAATTCAACTCTGCTTTCTATCCCTTTCCTGTGCTAAAGAGGTAGAAAAACAAAAAAATATGGGAAACTTTCTCTGACAGCACAGTATACCAGCAGACTCTGATCAACCTGAAAATTTAAAAACAATGGTAACTAGGGAAAGATGACAGTATATATTTTCCTATGGGAAAGGGGACTCGCATTTAGCTAAGGCCAGTTGTTTCCCTTGAAGTCATATGGAACAAAGAATGAAGTCAATGAAATGTGAATTCTCCTATGTGAGAAGAATCTGAGAGTGTTTTGAAGTTCAGCCCTTAAGGAATTTGCTTGTTTCAAAGGGGCAGGCATCAGTGAACCAGAAAGGAATATGAGGGGAAAATATTAAAATTACTGAAAATCTCAGGAGGAAGATACCTTATTAAAAAACTTTGAGCACGAGGTAATAAATTGGGAAGGTACTAAGTAGAAGGGAATTTGATTACCAGATTATCTAAAGCAGGGCTTCTTAAACTTTTTCAACTTGCAACCCTATTTTACTCATGAAATATTTATGTGACCCTGGGTATGTGAGTACATAAAATAGGTATATGAATCAAATATCAATAATAAATCATAATTTCATGATCCCCCCATATTCAGTTATGAGAATATGTTATGAGAGTATGGGGTTGCAACTCACAGTTTGGGAAGCTGGTATCTAAAGGGCTTCAAATATCTCCAGCAAAAGAAACAAAGAAAAACAAATCAACATTTGATAAGGCAGAAGATCCTGCCTTACCACAAATCTTACCACAGCAACAAAAGAGAGAAAAATAGATTGGGAATATAAATTCATGGAAGTAGAGGACAATCTGAAAGAAGAAAAGCAAAAACCAGTGATGTTAAAAGGAAATCATGATCTCTATGCAAGCAGAACATAATTATCTCAATAGGATGAATAGAAACAACTTTAGGTCTTTCCAAAATATTATGTCAAAAAAAATAAAAATATTGTAAAGTAAGAAAACCATCTAGAACTTTTGAACACAAAAAACAAAATGCCTATCAAAAGAATCTACAGATCAACACCAGAAACAGCCCTATACTTTAAAGTCCAAGAGATATTATAATTAAATTTTACAATTTCAGTGAGAAACAACAAATTCTGAAAGAAACCAGCTATAAAGAAAAATTCAAATAACACCAGACTGTTTTACATCCACAAGAAAATTGCAAGGAAAAAATGAAGTAATGCATTCTGAAAAGCAAAAGGAGTTCAAGACATAGTCTCTGATGACATACCCTGCAAATCTTTGCCTAATATTCGGAGGAAAAAATTACTTTTAATTTTAATAAAGAGATATTTAAAGTATTTCTACAAAAAAAAACCAGATTGACTGATTATTTTGTAAATTTTCTAAATGACAGAAATACAAAAAAGTAGAAAATCCAAGAAAGGCATAAATAATGGAATAAATTACCAATAGGGAGGGTTGGTTAACTATCAATAAAAAGACACCTGTAGACTTAAAAACAAAAATAACAAAACAGTAACAAAAATAATAGTCCCATTAAGAGATTTCTTTCTAAAAGTATGAGATAAGGTTGAAAGGATAATTTAAATGGAAGAATTGAGGGTAAAGGAACAGGCCTGAAACACCATGGATTAAACTTCATAATTCTCTTTCATATGAAGAATCCATGTTTTTGTCTGTTTGTAGGACTAAAATGCAGAATGAAAGGGCACTTAAAAATTACAGAGGAGATACAAGACAAAAGAAAATGTATAATATAGCCTAATAAAGTTGAAGGTAAATAATGAAGGGAATATAATTTCTATAGAAAGAGTCTAAGGAGATTAGGTGAAGTAATAAAGGTAGGAATCAAAATGGGGGAAAGAACAGGCATTTTGATTCTGTGGTAGAAGGGGGATCAACTGTAGGATGCTCCCATAGCAAGAGAAAGTTTGTGTAGGAAGAAAAGGGATTTTATAATGGATATTTGGTTCTTAGAGAGACCATTGTCTCTGAAAAAATGTTCTGCTACCACAGGCAGCATTTGCCTCAGAGGAAAGGGAGTTAGAATTCCAGGAGAAAAAGGAAACTAGCAACCATAAGGATAGGAAGTCATGCATGTAAAAGATTACATGAAAAATGGGGGAAAATAATCATGAGGGGTATAGAGTATTGCAATGAATTTTATAATTAGGGACACAGGAAAATTTCTATTATCAGGTAACACTTCTTTATTTTCTATTTCTTATAAGAATTTATTATTCTAGACAATTTTCAGTTGAAGAAGTTAAAACTATTTCTAATCATATGAAAAAATGCTCTAAATCACTGTTGATCAGAGAAATGTGAGTTAAGACAACTGTGAGATACCACTACATATCTCTCAGATTGGCTAAGAAAACAAGAAAAGAATGATAAATGTTGGAGGGGATTTGGGAAAACTAGGATATTAATACATTGTTAGTGGAATTGTAAACATTCTGGAGAGCAATATGGAACTATGCTCAAAGGGCTGTCAAACTCTGCATAACCTTTGATCCAGCAGTATCTCTACTGGGCCTGTATCCCAAAGAAAAAAAAGAAAAGTACCTGCCTGGGCAAAAATGTTTGTACTAGCCCTCTTTATAATGGCAAGGAATTAGAAACTAAGTGGATGCCCATCAGTTGGAGAATGGCTGAAAAAGTTATGGCATATGAATGTTAATGGAATATTATTGTTCCATAAGAAATGATAAGCAGGAGGATTTCAGAAAGACCTAGAGAGACTTATATGAATTGATGTATGTGAAGTAAGTAGAACCAAGAGAACATTGTACACAGTAGAAAGATTATGCAATGATCAATTCTCATGGACATGGCTCTTCTCAACAATGAGGTGATTCAGGCGAATTCCAATAGATTTGTGATGGAGAGAACCATCTGCATCCAAAAACAGGACTATGGGAACTGAATGTGGACTATACAGTATTTTCACCTTTTGTGTTATTTTCTTGCTTTTTGTTTTCTATCTCTTTTTTTCTTTTTGATCTGATTTTTCTTGGGCAGCATGATAATTGTGGAAATACGTACAGAAAAATTGCATTTGTTTGATATATATTGGATTACTTGCTGTCTAAGGGAGGGGAGGGAGAAAAAATTTGGAACACAAAGTTTTGCAAAGGTGAATGTTGAAAATTATGTATGCTACCCAGAGAGAAAACTGGGAAGTGAGTGTGCATCACAAAATAGCATTTTCACTTCTTTTTTGAATTTTATTTTCTTTCTCATTTTTCTTCCTTTTTTAATCAGACTTTTCTTGTGCAGCAAGATAAATTGAATATAGGCATACATATTTATACAATTGTGTAAATTTTTACGATGTTTAACATATACTGGACAACTTGCCGTCTAGGAGAGGAGGAGGGGGAAAAGGGGGAAATTGGAATACAAAGTTTTGCAAGGATCAACGTTGAAAAATTATCCTTGCATATGTTTTGTTTTGTTTTTTTTTTAATAAAGCTTTTTATTTGCAAAACATATGAGTGACCTTTCAACATTGACCTTTGCAAAAAAACTTTTTTTTTCCCAAGCTTTTCCTTTCCCTCCCCCCGCCCCCACCCCTAGATGACAGGTAATCTAATACATGCTAGATAGGATAAATTATATGACAAGTACAATACATGTATACAGATCTATACAGTTATCTTACTGCACAAGAAACATCAGATCTAGAAAGAGAAGAAGAAAAAAAACAACCTAAGAAGGAAAACAGAATGCATGGAAATATTCACAGAAAGCGTTAAAATGCTGTGTTGTGGTTCACTCTCAGTTCCCACAGGCCTCTCTCTGGATGTATATGACTATCTTCATCGCAGCACAACTGGTTTGAATCACATCATTGTTGAAGAGAACCATGTCCATCAAAATTGATCATCGTATAGTCTTGTTGCTGTGTATAATGTTCTCCTGGTTCTGCTGATTTCACTCAGCATCAGTTCATGCAAGTCTCTCCAATCCTCTCTGAAATCCTCCTGTTGGTCATTTCTTACAGAACAATAATATTCCATAACATTCATATACCATAATTTATTCAGCCATTCTCCAATTGATGGGCATCTTTTCAATTTCCAGTTTCTTGCCACTACAAAAAGGGCTGCCACAAACATTTTTGCACATGTGGGTCCCTTTCCCTCCTTAAAAATCTCTTTGGGATATAGGCCCAGTAGAAACACTGCTGGGTCAAAGGGTATGCAC
>JAJPUD010000009.1:0-44617 GCA_023553655.1 Myrmecobius fasciatus | reverse complement strand
TATCATTATCATTTCCTGTCATTTTAGCCAATCTGACAGGTGTGTAGTGGTATCTCAGAGTTGTCTTAATTTGCATTTCTCTGATCAATAGTGACTTGGAGCACCTTTTCATGTGACCGGAAATAGTTTCAATTTCTTCGTCTGAAAATTGTCTGTTCATATCTTTAGACCATTTGTCAATTGGAGAATGGCTTGAATTCTTATATATTTGAGTCAATTCTCTATATATTTTAGAAATGAGGCCTTTATCAGAACCTTTGGATGTAAAAATATTTTCCCAGTTTACTGCTACCCTTCTAATCTTGTCTGCATTCATTTTGTTTGTACAAAAACTTTTCAACTTGATATAGTCAAACTTATCTATTTTGTGATTAATGATGACCTCTAGTTCTTCTTTGGTCACAAATTCCTTCCCCCTCCACAGGTCTGAGAGGTAAACCATCCTACATTGTTCTAATTTGTTTATACTATCATTCTTTATGCCTAGATCATGAATCCATTTTGACCTTATCTTGGTATATGGTGTTAGGTGTGGGTCAATGCCTAATTTCTTCCAGACTAGTTTCCAATTATCCCAGCAGTTTTTGTCAAATAGTGAGTTTTTATCCCAAAAACTGGGGTCTTTGGGTTTATCAAACACTAGATTACAATTGTCATTGAGTATTTTGTTCTGTGAATCTAACCTATTCCACTGATTCACTACTCTATTTCTTATCCAGTACCAAATGGTTTTGATGACCACTGCTTTATAATATAGTTTTAGATCTGGTGCAGCTAGGCCACCCTCATTTGCATTTTTTTTCATTAATTCCCTTGAAATTCTTGACCTTTTGTTTTTCCAGATGAATTTTGTCGTTATTTTTTCTAGTTCAGTTAAATAATCTCTTGGGAGTTTGATTGGTATAGCACTAAATAGATAGATTAGTTTAGGTAGTATTGCCATCTTTATTATATTCGCTCGACCTATCCAAGAGCACTTGATGTTTTTCCAATTGTTTAGATCTGACTTTATTTGTGTGGAGAGTGTTTTGTAGTTTTGCTCATATAGATCCTGACTTTCCCTTGGCAGATATATTCCCAAATATTTTATACTATCGATAGTTATTTTGAATGGAATTTCTCTTTGTATCTCTTGCTGTTGCATTTTGTTGGTGATGTATAAAAATGCTGATGATTTATGTGGATTTATTTTGTATCCTGCAACTTTGCTAAAGTTGTGGATTAATTCTAATAGTTTTTTAGTTGATTCTCTAGGGTTCTCTAAGTAGACCATCATATCATCTGCAAAGAGTGATAATTTGGTTTCCTCATGACCTACTCTAATTCCTTTAATCTCTTTTTCTTGTCTTATTGCCAAGGCTAGCATTTCTAATACAATATTGAACAGTAATGGTGATAGTGGACAACCTTGTTTCACCCCTGATCTTATTGGGAATGGTTCCAGTTTATCACCATTACATATGATGCGAGCTGATGGTTTTAAATAGATGCTATGGACTATTTTAAGGAAAAGTCCATTAATTCCTATACTCTCTAATGTTTTTAATAGGAATGGATGTTGAATTTTATCAAATGCTTTTTCTGCATCTATTGAGATTATCATATGGTTTTTGTTAGTTTGGTTATTAATATAGTCAATTATGTTAATAGTTTTCCTAATATTGAACCATCCCTGCATTCCTGGTATAAATCCTACTTGGTTATGGTGTATTATTCTAGGAATGATTTTCTGTAATCTCTTTGCTAATATTTTATTTAAGATTTTTGCATCAATATTCATTAAGGAGATTGGTCTATAATTTTCTTTCTCTGTTTTTGTTTTACCTGGTTTAGGTATCAGTACCATGTCTGTATCATAAAAAGAGTTTGGTAGGAGTCCTTCATTTCCTATTTTTTCGAATAGTTTATATAATATTGGAGTTAACTGTTCTTTAAATGTTTGGTAGAATTCATATGTAAATCCATCTGGTCCTGGGGATTTGTTCTTAGGGAGTTGATTAATGACTTGTTCTATTTCTTTTTCTGAAATGGGACTATTTAAGTAATTTATTTCCTCTTCTGTTAATCTGGGCAATCTATATTTTTGTAGATATTCCTCCATTTCACTTAGGTTATCAAATTTATTGGCATACAGTTGGGCAAAGTAACTCCTGATTATTGCTCTAATTTCCTCTTCATTGGTGGAAAGTTCTCCCTTTTCATTTTTGAGACTAACAATTTGATTTTCCTCTTTCCTTTTTCTAATTAAATTAACTAGAGGTTTATCTATTTTGTTGGTTTTTTCATAAAACCAACTTTTAGTTTTATTTATTAATTTAATAGTTTTTTTACTTTCAATTTTACTAATCTCTCCTTTTATTTTTAGGATTTCAAGTTTGGTATTTGATTGGGGGTTTTTAATTTGTTCTTTCTCTAGCTTTTTTAGTTCCTTGCATATGTTTTGAAAATAAAATGCTTCAATAAAAAGAGGGAAAAAGAAAATTATGTATGCATATATTTTGAAAATAAGCTTAAAAAAGTTAAAAAAAGAATTTAACATTCTAATATTGTGGCTCAATGGGAAAAAGGGGATGGGAGCAATATCTATAAGGCAATAAAATGGAAATTATTTAGAAAATGAATTCAAAATAGGAACCTTCAGAGCTTTAGTTCTGTGAGAAATACATAAACTAAAGAAGAAATAACTAAGTAAAAAGAGCATGAATTAAAAGTCTAAAATAGAAAGTGAAGAGAAATAATGAATAATGGCATCCCAATAGCCCAGTGTTTCTTTTTTTATTATTATTAAAACTTTTTATTTGCAAAACATATGTATGGGTAATTCTTCAACATTAACCCTTACAAAGCTTTCTGTTACAAATTTTTCCCCCCTACTCCCCACCTCTCCCCTAGATGGCAGGAAATCCACTACATGTTAATTATGTTAAAATACTTGACAAATCGAATATTTGTATACATATTTCCACACTTATCATTGTTGTGCACGAAAAATCATATCTACAAGAAAAAACAGAAACACAATGCAAGCAAACATCAATAGGGAGCATGAAAATGTTAAGTTGTGGTCTACATTTCATATCCCTCTCTCAGGGTGTATATGGCTTTCTTCACTGAACAATTTGAACTGGTTTGAAATATTTCATTGTTGAAGAGAGCTATGTCCATCAGAACTGATCATCATATAGTATTGTTGTTGCCGTGTATAATGATCTCCTGGTTCTGCTCATTTCACTCAGCATCAGTCCATGTAAGTTTCTCCAGGCCTCTGAAATCATCTTGCTGGTCGTTTCTCACCCAACAATAATATTCCATAACATTTATATACCATAATTTGTTCAGCCATTCTCCAATTGATGGGCATCCATTCAGTTTCCAGTTTCTAGCCACTACAAAAAGGGCTGGCACAAATATTCTTGCACATGTGGGAGGGCGGCCCCTTTCCTTCCTTTATGATTTCTTTGGGATATAAGCCCAGTAGAAACACTGCTGGGTCAAAGGGTACGCACAATTTGACAACTTTTTGAGCATAGTTCCAAATTGCTCTCCAGAATGGCTGGATCCATTCACAGTTCCACCAACAATGTATCAGTGTCTCAGCTTTCCCACATTCCCTCCAACATTCATCATTATCTTTTCCTGTCATCTTAGCCCATCTGATAGGTGTGTAGTGGTACCTCAGAGTTGTCTTAATTTGCATTTCTCTGATCAATAGTGATTTGGAGCACCTTTTCATATGACTAGAAATAGTTTTAATTTCATCATCTGAAAATTGTCTGTTCATATCCTTTGACCATTTATCGATTGGAGAATTAGTCCAGTGTTTCTTAAGTTCAGTTGTATTTACTTTGAGATCTTTTACCTTCTCTCTTTCCTCTTCTCCTTTTTCTTCTTTTTAACATTTCTCATTGTTTCATGGAGGACTTGGCTTTTATATGATCCAGTCTCATTTTCAAAGAGTTTATTGTCACTGAAAATTAACAAAAAGGTAAACTGAGGGACATTTTTTCAAGCAATTCACCATTTATTAATAGGGTGTCATACCTGATAAAGAAGGGGTCAATGGCTTTCCTTTTTTTATGCCAAAGACCCAGAATTGAAGATGCCAGTCATTTTTTACAAGCATAGAAAAATGAACAAAGAACAAAACAAAGAATGGAAGAACAAAAATCATATTCTTGTCCAGCAACACAAGAGTGAAGGATCATAGATATATTAAAGAAAGTGGCCATAGCATAAGTATGGAATGAAGACCACCTCTTTCTATCTCTAAGAAACATTTTTGTGAATTTATAACTCCTAGCTACATCTTGAGGTAGGGACCCAGTCATGTAGATTCATTGTGCCTAGGGGTTTAGATAAAACAACCTTTTTAATTGCTAAAGATGGGACAACTTCTGTTAGTACGATTTTTCAAAGATAATACTCAAACCTTGCAGAGAATGTTGAGATAATGTTATACGAGAGTTTTTCTTTAACAGTGATTGTGAAAAAGCTTAAACCTTTGGCATCTAACTTCAGAGAGAGGAAGACTGAATCTTTGAATTCATGAGTGTCTTCATTCAGAGACAGAGGAAAGGCTTAGGCTTATTACACAGTGCATAGATTATGGTTCCTTGCAGGGTAAAATAAAATAGAAAATCAATATTTTCACACTATCTGTTGACCAAACATTAATTCTCTTTCCGATCATTTCTTCCACAGTTCTTACTTCTTTTCCATATTTTCCCTCAAGCACTCGGATTTCATGAACAAACTTTGTTTTAACTTTTTTTTTTAGCTCTTGTTTCATATCTTTCAGGAATTCTAAGTTTGTTCTGTAACTATGTTTTTTCTCTCAGACTTTGCTTGTAGGTATTTGGGAATTATTCTTCTCTAGGTTTGTGTCTTGAGCTTTTCTGCCACCATAATAGTTCTTTATGTTCGGATTTTTTTTTTTAACTCATTCTTCCAGCCTATTTTCTGAATTCAAACAGTGTTATGACTAGACTTTGCCACGGCTTTCTTGAGATATTGGCTATTGTTTTATTTCAGAATCACAATTACAGGCTGAGGACCTGTAAGCTTTCAGTCTAACCAAGTGGTCTGATTCAGTGCAAAGTTTGATTGGTGCCCCTAGTCTGAGCTCTATAAGTTCCTGGCTTATATTTTGATCTGAACATTAGTAGACAGACAGATGCTGGAATCAACCTCTTTCAGCTAAGTAGTTTTGCTGAATTAGAGTGACAGAACTGTAGGCTCCCCTTTAGTTCTCTTTTAAGATTCTTGCCATGATCAATCCTTTATAGGCTGTGCTAAATGCTGGTGCTGAGTCTCTGCTCTGTATCTAGAGTCTGAGCCACCCTGCTGCTGCTACTGGTTTCTGAACTTCCTCCTTTCTTAGTGCATCCCCATTATTTCCCTTCCCAAGTTTAGGTTTCCTTCTCAGTCCACCCTGACTCTGTGACTCAGATCTATTCAGTGAATGACAGAGCTGCTGGTTGGCATCTACAATGTCCAGGATGCCTTGAGAGGGGCTTCCACCTGTTCTGTGTGCTGCAGGGTTCTACATACAACATAGTGTATTTCTGGTCTGATCTTGTTCTTAGGGTCTGTAGACATGTACTCTATCTTCCTAGGCTCACCTGACTTTTTCTCCCTATGACTTTTTCTGAATTTTCCTATAAGGATTCTGCCTGGGATATTGGAGATTTTTGTGTGTGTGTGTGTGTGTGGGATGAAAGGATACATGTTCAGTAGTCTGATTCCTGCCACTTTGCCTTTGCCTTCAAGGAACTTGTGCTCTAACAAGTCTTGGCACCTGGATACGTGGTGACAAAAGAAAGATATTGTGAGTTGGAAAATTACATGGATTTTGAGGTCACTCAAAGGAGAATAGATTGAAATACTTTTTTCCAGGAGGAGTGATAGTTAATTTGATTATTGTTTCATAACCGAAAAAGGGAAGGTAAGTACTCTTGTCATAGCATGGTAGATGGGAAAAAGATAATCAAGGAGAAGATGATCAGATGAGGCAAGAAGAAGATAAATTTCATTTTGGACATACTGAATTTAAGATGAGCAACATATTTAGGTATAAATGTTCAGTAGGCTGTTTGGGATTATGGTTCAGAGAAGATAACGTTTGAAGATCGGGTATAAATTTGGGAGAAAGAGGGATAACCTAGGAGTCTCCTCCTTCTGTCTTTCACCATAAAACTTTAAAACACTTAGATAGATAAATGTTTATTTCTGTTAAGCATTCTTCCAAGTCATTTTGCTTTTTGTGACCCTATGTTAGTAATTTTTAGTAATTTGGTTTTAGAAGGTGTTTTATTAAAACTCTGTTAATCACTTTAAATGATACCAAATGTGTTTGGCAAAAAAACAAACAAAGAAACAAAAACAACAACAAAAAACTGTTTGACCATACACATAAAGACACAAGTATACACAATATATACCAAAAGAAAGGAGAGAACTTGTGATTTTTTCAATGAAAAATCAATAAACTAATTCATCAGTCAATAAGCATTTATTGCTTACTAGGTAAAAGTCATTATATTAAATGCTGGGGTTACAAAGAAATGCAAAATTTTAATTTAACTGTAATGAGCAGTTTCTAATTGGGGAGACATTATGTAAAAGAAAATTGCTTATTCAAGATATATGCAATATAAATACTAGATAATCTTAAGGAATGTACTCACAGTGGGAGATACCATAAAAATCTGCTGAAGATGGGATTTGAGCTGAGTTTGAAAGGAAGTCAGAGAAGCTAGGAAGGGATAGACAAGAAAGAGAAACTTCCAGACATAGAGTGCTTTTCCATTAAAACACAGTATAAGAAAATGAGAAGTTACGTTAGAGGAACATCAAGAAAACTAGTTCACCTGGATACATATATATATGTATATATGTATATACATATAGATATATAAATATATAGATATGACAGTAATAGATAAGAAAACTGGAAAAATAAAAGAGTCAGATTGTGAAGAAATTTAAATCCCAAACAAAAGATTTTATATTTGAATCTGTAGGAAAATGTTATGGTCCCACCTATGCATTTTTCTAATGCCTTTTTATTTTTCAAAATACATGCAAAGATAAGTTTTCAACATTCACCCTTGCAAAACCTTGTGTTCCATATTTCCCCTTTCTTTCCCTTCTCCCTTCCCCTAAACAGTAAGTAATCCAACATAGGTTAAACATGTGCAATTCTTCTAAACCTATTTCCACATTTATCATGCTACGCAAGAAAAATAGATCAAAAAGGAAAAAAAATGAGAGAGAAACAACAAGCAAGCAAGCAAACAACAAAAACAACAGCAACAAAAAAGGTAAAAAAAATGTTGTGACCCACATTCAGTCCCCTTAGTCCTCCTTCTGGATGTAAATGGCTCTCTCCATCATAAATCTATGGAATTGGTCTAAATCATCTCATTGCTGTCAAGAGCCAAGTCCATCACAGTTAATCATCACATAATCTTGTTGCTGGGTACAATGTTCTTTTGGTTGTACTTATTTCACTTAGCATAAGTTCATGTAAATTTCTCCAGGCCTTTCTGAAGTCATCCTGCTGATAGTTTCTTTATAGAACAATAACATTCTATTACATTCATACACCATAATTTAGCCATTCTCCAGCTGATGGGCATTCACTTAGTTTCCAATTCCTTACCACTACCAAAAGGGTTGCTATAAACATTTTTACACATGTGGATCTTTTTCCCTTTTTTATGATCTCTTTGGGATACATACCCAATAGAGGCACTGCTGGATCAAAGGATATGCACAGTTTGGTAGCTCTTTGTGCATAATTCCAATTGCTCTCCAGAATGGTTGGATCAGTTCACAACTCTACCAACAATTTATTAGTGTACCAACCTTCCCACATCCCCTTCAGCATTCAACATTATCTTTTCCTCAACCAGTCTGAGAGGTCACACCTATATTTTTGAAAAATCACTTTGGCAACTGAGTGGAGAATATATTTCAACTGAGAGAGATACAGCAAGAACTACCAAAAAACTAATGTAGTGGTTTGGAAGTAAGATTGTAGGAGTATACACCATGTAGGAGTATTGGCTAAGTGAATGCAGAGGATGGGAGACATTTTTCAAGAGAAATTATGAAGATAGAAACTTGGCAACAAATTGAATATGCAGAATGAAAGTGAGTGAACAATCAGTGATAACATATAGGCTGTAATCATAGGTGATTAGGAAAATGATAGTGCCCTTGAAAGAAATGGGCAAGTTAAGAAGAGGGCAAAGTTTATTGGAAAAGATATATGAATTCTCTTTTGGACATGCTGAATATGAGATCTATAATATATCCAATGTGAAATGACTAAAAGTGGGTGATATGAGACTATAGCTTAGCAGAGAGAGTAGTACTGTATTGGTAGATCTAGGAATCCTATGCTTAGAGATGACAGTTGAATTCATGTGAATGATGAAATCAACAAGAAATAATATAAAAAGAAAAGGGGAAAAAGCCTAGGAAAGAGGTTAATAGTTGTGATCTGAAATGAAGATCTAGCTGAGGTGACTGAGTAGGAGTAATCAGACAATAAGAAGAATAAGCAATATTACTAGGTAAATATGCATTTGTTTCAGAATAAAATACACAGATAATGCTGTATTATGAATTTTTATATTATAAGAAATGGCTTAAAGACCCTTATTGGTGATTTATAAGCCATACTGTATACCATTTATAATGGAAAGTACAAATAAATTATCTATTTTATTATTGGATATCTTTTATGTGCATAGGTTTGTTTTGCAGATATGGGATTCTTCCATGATTTCCAATTAAGATATAATGACCAGCAGGACCATACAGTATAAGCTGTCTTAATCTTCTTTTGAGTTGCTTGCCCTCTTTTCCTATAAAAGAGCCTGTCCTACATTCCTCAGCCTTGGATTACTTCCACTCTCTCTTGTCTTTGCTCCTAGTTAGGTGCTTCTGAAAAAAGATGGAGAAAAGCAGAAAATTATACTGATGAAGCCGCTACTAATTTGTTACATAATCTCAACTGGGCCCTCATTCATTATAGCAAGAAAGTCTTTTTATACTTCCCTAGCCAATTCATTGTTCTACTCTGTAGTGCCTTTTCCAAAACTTTTCAACCCTCTTCAAACTTCTCATTGACTCCTTTTCTTCCCAGTCCTTTCAGTATTTTACTTCATATTTCCCTGGAAAAAAAATGAAGCCATTCACAAGAACTTTCTCTTCTCCCCTCTTGCCTCCCATTACTCAGATGCCTTCCCTTACTCTCTCTTCTTTCACATTTCTCTTATAAAGAGGTGGCCCTCCTTATTGTCAAGGTAAAATGCACAAGTAATCCTGTGCCATACTATCTTGTCCAGCAGACTGAATCATACCCATTCTCTGATATAACTTTAACCTCTTCCTTTCCACTGGCTACTTCCCTGATGCCTACAAACATGCCGATGGCTTCCTCATCTTTAAAACCCTCACTTGGACCATCCATTCCAGCTAGCTATTTTCCTATATCTTTCCTCCTTTTTGTGGCTAAACTTTTGTGGCTAAGACCTGTATATAAATAATATTTTCACTTTCTTTCCTTTCACTCTTAATTCTTTGCAGTTCGGACTCTGATCTCATCATACAACTGAAACTTCTCTCTCCAAAGTAACAGTGATCTATCTCTTAATTGCCATATCTAATGGCCTTTTTTTTCCCTGAGGCAATTGGGGTTAAGTGACTTGCCCAGGGTCACACAGCTAGGATGTGTTAAGTGTCTGAGGCCAGATTTGAACTCAGGTCTTCCTGACTTCAGAACTGGTGCTCTGTCCACTGCTCCATCTAGCTGCCTCTAATGGCCTTTAATTAATCCTTGTCTGTAGCTTTTAACTCTATCAGTTACCCTCTTCTCCATGAAACTGATCTCTTTCTAGTTTTTTGTGACATTGCTCTTTTACTTTATAAACTGCTTGCTTCTCAGCTTCTTTAGCTGAATTGTTGCCCAGGTCACTCCTACCAACCATAGATGTTCTCCAGGGCTCTTCCCTGAGCCATTTTCTTCTCTCCTTATATACTATATACTATATTGCATAAATTCAGCTGTCATCTCTTTATAGATTATTCTTAAATCTATCTGTCCTGCTTTAACTTCTCTTCTAACTTTTATTCTTGTATCTTTAACTGCCTGCTGACCAGTAGTCATGTTAAACTCAACATGTTCAAAACTGAACTTATTTTTCCCAAAAAAACCTTCCCCTCTTGCTAAGTTACTTATTAGTATTGAGGGGACACCTCCAGGTCATCCAGTCTCAAAACCTTGCTGTCATCCTTCATCCAATTAGTTCCCATGTCTTTCTGTTTCTTCCTTCATAGTACCTTTCATATAAGCTTCCTTTTCTCATTGAACACTACTGGCACCTTGATGCTGGTTCTTATCACCTCACATATGGACTATTACAATATTTGCTGGGTGCTCTTGCCATCTTAAGTTTCTTTTCAGTTTGGTCTTTTCTCCTCTCACCTATGAAAATTGATCTTCCTAAACTGCAAGTTTGACTATGTCATCCCTAGTCATTCAAATCTTATAGTTCCCATTGCCTGTAAGATTAAATATAAAATACTCTGTTTGAAGTTCAAAGTTCTTCATAACTTTTTCTTCTCCTGCCTTTCCAATCTTATATTTTATTTGCTCCATGTACTTTGTGATCCAATGAACCTGCTCTTCTTCCTGTCCTCAAACAAAATGCACTATCTCCCAACTCCAAGCATTTTCCCTGGCTGCTCTGCATAGATGTCACTCCTTCCTCATCTTTACTTTTTATCTTCCTTCAATTTTCAGCTAAAGTCTCACCTTCTGTAGCTTCTCTTGGATCTCCTTCATCCAAATGCCCTTGTCTCAAGGAGCTCACAATCTAATGTAAATTAAACTGTACATATAACATTCAATGTAGAATAATTAAGCAAGAGAAGAAAAACTTGAGTGGGAACACAATAGCTTCAGGTATTTGAAGTGCTGTCTTGAATTACATTTATTTTATAGAATTAAGAGGGCAGAACTAAGAACACTGGATAGAAATCATAGAAAGTTAGGACTTGATATAAGAAAAATTCCCTAACAAGTAGAGCCATCTGAACTTGGAATAGATTACATTCCATAATGGCAAATTCCTCAATACTTCTTTAAGCAGAGAGTAAGGGTAGAGGTATTATGTACCCCTTGTTGGGTATTGTAGAGGGCATTTTCTACTCAGCGCCTTTTACTTCAAGATTCATTATTTTTGTAAAAACTAAAAACTGCTATAACAAGATATTCATTAGAATTTTGCTCTGAGAGGGAATTAAAATACTTTGAAGTCAAGTATTAAGTGGATTGCATCTGATATAGGCATTATTGAAATAACTTTATAACAGATCCAAATTCTCAATTGTAAAGCAAATTTTAGTTTTAGATTGTATTACAATATATTTCTAAAGTACCTTAGGGAATGTTTAATGATTACCACTGTCTTTTTTTTTTTTTTTTTTTTTTGCTAAGCAATTTGACTTGCTAAGAGCAAGTAAAATTTTTAGACTAGAAAATTACACATTTTCTTTTTCTTTTATTTGTTATTTTAAATTGTCATAAAAATGTGGGAGCTTTATTTAGTTTTCATATAAATCACTGTGTACTTCTGAACCATTCAGAGTTTTTTCAGTCAAGATTCCTTTAATGCCCTTCTTAGTTTTTCTAAAAAGCATTCTACATAAAGAATTTCAGTTAAAGTTTCATAAAATGTGGCATATAATTGTTTCCCTCTCCTGTCTCCAGATAAAAGAAATAACTTTCAACTGCTTAAAAAAAGACTTCAGAACTTTGCTATTCTAAAAACAGATAGCTACTGATAGTAAATCTTAAATGAAGTTAATTAATTTGCTTTCAATCTTCTAATTATTTTTATTATCAAAAATATAATTGTATATTTTTATTTTTCTTTGTTTCAATTTCATTTTTTTCTTAATATTTCTATATGTTTGAATTACTTGGGCAATCTCTAATTAGAAATTAAATATCATATAATCTAACTTTAAAGGAAAAATACAAACTAAAGATCTCAAACTTTTTCCTATTCCAGTGTTGGCATAGGCATAGCTCAATCTGGTTTCCTAATTTAGAAACAGAAATAAAACTATGCACAACAGGGCAGGTTTGGTATTCCAGGCACCCTTCCAAAGAGCCTAGTGTTTTTTAAGTAAATGGACTTGTGCAGATTTGAAGAAAATGTAGATGAAGTTACATGAGTTTTGCTCTTTCCAAATTCATAGCTATTTAAAGGAATTTAGCCTTCCTACTCCAACCAAAAGAAAGTCAGTTTTGATTAAAAACTAACAAACACAAACTGGTTCATTTCCTTTAATATTAGAATTCATGCTAATGATTTAAATTTCTTAATTCATAAACATGTAAAGAATACATTCTCTTTTAGTAAACAGTTTGAGTAAGCATCAGTGTTCTTTTTAGATGACTTGTTTAGATTTTATATTTATAGTACGTTAGAAAATGATCATGTATAAAAGGAGTGGTCATGAAATGCTTTCATAAGTATTAAGTGTCAATAATATACATAAACTCAACTAAGTGTATTTAGGGAAAATTTTTCTTCCAGTTACCTTTAGACATGGACTTTTCCATCTGCTATCTTTGCTCATATCTTTTTTTTTTGCCACTATCTCTCAAATAGTGTGCCTCATTTGGTTTAAACCCAGTTTTCTATTCAGTTCAGTTTATTTAAAACAAATACATTTATTAAAGTTGAGAGGCAGATCAGCATAATGAATAGAGATCTGACTCCACAGTCAAGATCTTTGTTTTGTTTAAGTCCAACCTCTGAAACATATTCACTATGTGACCATGAACAAGTTACTTAATTTCTCAGTGTTCAGGAAACTTTTTAAGACTGTAATTTGCAAAGCAGTTGCAGATCTGCTTTGGTTAATCGTTTCCTAATGTGTACACACACACACACACACACACACACACACACACACAGAGTTGTAGTCATTCATTCTTTTGATCTCTATTATGGCATCACTAAGTACCTATTGGACATTTCAAACTATTTCCTGAGATAACTCAATATATCCAAAAGAAAAGTCATTTTTTTTCTTCCAAAACCTTCTCTTTCTCTCCAAGCTTACCTGTTTCTCATATGACCTAGGGGCTTACTATAGCCTCTTTATTAGTATTCCTACCTCAAGTCTGTTACATTTCCAATATTCCCCACACATCTGCCAAAGTGATTTTTCTAATGTTGAAATCTGGTCATGTCATTCTTCTATTATCTTTAGGATCACATATGAATTCCTCTGGCATTTTAAGCTTTTTGCAGTGTGACTCTAGCCTATATTTTCAGGCTTATTATACATTATTCCCCTTCATATAATATATGGTCCAAGAAAACTATTCCTCACACATGACACATATCTTATCTACCTACTCCATTTGCACAGGCTATCCTAATGCCTAGAATACAGTTATTTTCTTTAGTGAATTTTTGAGCCTCTTTTATCATTTGACCAATTTTGTTTTTTAAGGAATTATTTTTTCCCTGTATTTTTGAGCCTCAGTTTTTCCAAGTTGTTAATTCTATTTTAATAATTTTTTTTTGCATCACTCTCAAGTTTTCCTCTATCATTCTCATCTCTCTCTCTTTTTAAAAAATTCTTCTAGGAATTCTCATTGAGCTTGTGTCCAATTAGTATTTTTCTTTGAGGCTTTGCTTATAAGTGCTTTCATGTTATCTTCTTCTGAGTTTGTCTTGGTCTTCCTTATTACCTTAGTAGCTTTTTATGATTAAATCCTTTTTTTGTTATTTGATGATTTTTTTTTCATTATTTTTTTTTTAATTCGGCTCTGCTCATCTAAGGGTGGAAATGCATTGTCCCAACCTTCAGGCTTTTTCATACTGATGTTTTTAGAGATAGTTTTGAGGGTCTGCAAGTTTCTAGTGCTTCCAAGACGGTCTGACGAGGAAGAGATGTGGTCATCTTTGGTCTTTGCTCTGGGTTTTACCCAGAGCCAAAGGACCTCTGCTCCAATCAGCAATTGCAGTCACCAATGCTTCCCTTGTCCCTGGGCTGTGACCATATCCCACAAGTGCTAGAGTTCTTCTCTGTCTTGGAACTATGATCAAGGCCCCTTCTCCCTTGTGACCAACAAATACTCCTTCACACTCTGATTCTGTTACCTAGAACTGTGTATAGGCAGTGGAGTTGCCAAACAATACTAGTTCTTATATTGTGTCAGCTTAGAGTCCCCACTAATCTTTTTCTGATCTTTTTACTATCTCTGGGCTGTGAGCAGCCAAAGCTGCTGCTACCACTGTGACTATTGTCTCAAACATCCACCAGTCCCATTCTGGACCACACTACCCCAGTGTCACAGGCTTCTCCTGCTAACCTCTTAAGTTTTGTTAGGTTAGAAAAATATCTTACTCTGACCTTTTGTTTCCTCTACCACTCTAGAATTTGATTTGAGACATTATATTAAAATTGTTT
This sequence comes from Myrmecobius fasciatus, assembly GCA_023553655.1. Taxonomy (NCBI): domain Eukaryota; kingdom Metazoa; phylum Chordata; class Mammalia; order Dasyuromorphia; family Myrmecobiidae; genus Myrmecobius; species Myrmecobius fasciatus. The sequence continues at coordinate 30,106 of JAJPUD010000009.1, read as the reverse complement.
GGGCGTGGGAAATTGGGAGAATTTGACCAAGTTGATACTTCTTTGTTTCATCTTGGCTCCCAATAGTAATTTCGTTAAAGAAAATTATAACAGTGAGATAATATATCAAAACTTTTGTAATGTTGTGAAAGACAGCATTTCGGGAAAATTTAGATTACACTAAATACTTTTATCAGAAAGCGAGAAATTTTAAAAAAAATAGTAAATTGTTTGTGCGACTAAAACAACCTAGAAAAAAAAAGTTAAAAACATAGACTAAATACAAAAAAGCAGAAATTTTGAAATTCAGAGAAGAGATTTGCAAAATTGAAAGGAAAAAACCCCCAAAGAATTGAAAAGTAAAACTAGGAATTTAAATCAACTTATAAAATGGAAATACCTTTAGTTAATTGAGTTTTAGAAAGATAAAACACGAACTATATAAAAAAATGAAATAGAATTCAAAACAAAGGAGAATGTTAATCAACTATAACTCCCCCCCAATCCATTTAATCTGCTAAATAATATTAGAATGATTTTCTGATTTGCCCTTTTTCTATTTTTTTCTAAATATCACTCATTTCTCTTTTTGAAGGATCATAAGATGAACTTTCAAGGTCATTTAGTTCAATCTTCTCATTTTTACCTATGAGGAAGTTTTGATTTTCCCGAAGTGAGTTGCAGAATTAGGATTCAAACCTACTCCTTCTGACTCAAAGTACAAGAGTAACCTCTTTGAAAAGGCAAAGCAATATGGTGAAAAGTACTTTAGATTTGGTACCTGGTCATGAGACTGGTCTTTAGTCTCTTTCCCTTTGAAATATAACAAAGTTTAATTGCATGAGAGCCAAGATTCTGTCCATCTCCAATTTTCAATCCTTCTAGAAAACATAAAATGACCACAGAACCTCATGCTGCATTCGCACAAAATCTTTAAAGATTTTATAGGAAATATTTCAGGTATTAAATATCTTCAAAATTTGGGAGAAAATTTAAAATAATTGTATTTACAAAATTAGTTTCACTTGTTTAATTGCCACATGGATGATTGTTTTATTAAACTTCAGGTTTAAATTATGGGTATAGAAATGCAGCCATAGTATTTGGGGGAAAAAAAAAGTAAATACATTACTGGGAAATTTTACTTATAACTAAAGTTTCTGTATAAAATATGACCTATAGAGAATATCAGAATGAGTCATCCGTCCATACAGAACTGTGCAACTGTGCACTATTCTCTGTTTGTCTGCTTACTAGTTTTTATGGTTATTTTCTTCCCACAGTTCTGTGTCACTTTCTGCCTGTTGAGAGACTTTTGAAAGCCTCTTTGTTAATGCAATACGATATTTCTTAGAGTACAACAAAAGATTCATAACACCACGGCATATTGGCAGCAAAAAAACAGTATTTCTACTTTGTAGTACTATTTTGTAGGCCAAAAATATTACTAGTCTCAAGACTTGTTTTCTTTTCCCTAAAGGAAATTTATTTTTGTATTTAGACTATTCTATTCCACTAATACTGTCAGGCAAGTTTCTATAATATTTGTCTTTGGTAGAAAATGCATAAATGCTTTCACATAAATGAGTATATGAATTCCTTGGCAACATAGATTCATAACAAATGTGTCTGTTAGTTCTTTGTTTTTATTGTGCACTTCACCACTGAACTAAAATGTGTCATTAGGAAAACAAGACTGTGTTTTTATCCATGATTTATAAATTCTTAAATCTTTAAGAACCATAGTTTTATGCAATTGCTCTCAAGAAAGTAAAATACACTCAAAATTAAAACTAGTTATCAAAGTAAAAAATAAGTTTAGTTTAGCATATCTTATGCTAAATAATTCCAAAGTGTCTTATGAATTATTATATAATATTTAATTATTTAGAAACTTTAATTTACTACTAATATTGGTAAAAAGATGCATGGTGATTTTAGCAGACTGCAACATTGTTACCAATGAAGACTTGGCTTAAGAATTAGTATAAAAGGCACTATACTATCAAGGACACTTACTTCCAGAAAAGAAGTTCAACTTGTTAGATAGAAAAAGGGATAATAAGTGACCAATCTCTACTGTCATACCAGTATTGGTATCCATGAAATACTAAAAGACCCAGAACAATCCTTCAGAGAATTGGGTAGATTCTTCTACTTATAGAAGGACATGGATAAGAATTGCATGAACTAAGAAAGCATAAATGAGAACTCAGAAAAAAATAATAAAAGCTGATTCAAAGAATTGAAGAAAAGTAAGTATAATGCATAACAGAAACAAACCACGAAGAGTAAAATTTCTCACAATAATATTAAAAAAATAAATTTCTTATGTCATTATGAGAAAGGAATTCAACTCAACAAATATCAATTGAGCAAGACTAAGATGGTGAATTGGCTGCAATTAATACTGGCCATTTTTAATATACTATACAAAGAATAGCAAATTTTACTCAGCACACTAATTGCAACTACTTGATTGTGCAAACTCAAAGTTAAATAATATTTATGTGGAGTTAAAAGTTATATTTTTCAATATTCATCATTTTGGTAAATGTATTAAGCTAATTTTCCCCAAAGATTGCAATTTTTCAAAGATGAAAATAATTCAAAAATAATTATCTATAATTGCTTAAAATGTTCAACAATCATAACCCATCTCTACCTTCTCATTCTGTATAAAGCTTGCTCATTTAGCATGCTAGAAGTCTTCCTCTAGGTATTTACAAATGTACCAGTAAAAGATTTCTCTTTACCCTCTTTCTCACCATGACCTTTTTTGAAGCATCAGTATCAATTTTCTCAATAATATCTCTGTTGCTGCTTGGTTTTGCTTCTTGTTTTGCATAGGTCAGCCTATATATGAAAACAATTCCATGGAAGTGAGGAAAGGCAGGTAATTCATGGTTATACAACAGAGATAATCTATTAAAATCAAGTTTACAGGGACAATCTATTAAAAGCAACTTTTAAGTTCTTCATGAAGGTGAAGAACTTGCACTTCATGCAAGGTGAGATAGTCCCAAATTAAATATAATAGCAGAAACACCATCACACTCAAAGTCTAGAGAACTAGGTTTAAATTCCAATTTGCCATATAGCTTTGGCAATCTTTGAGCCATAGATTCTTCATATGTAAACTGAAAGTTTTTTATTAGATAATCCTTAAGATCTCTGCAGTCTGATACCACTGATTTTTGTTAAAATGTAGACATGGAGTGTATGGGTGTTTAGGGAAGACTATTTCTTCTGGTGTGAGACTGCTGAATCCTTTTTCAGGGCTGCTTTCCAACTGTGGAATCTAACTGGTCCCTCAACTCTCACCTGTGCCTATACTCTGGTAAATTGTTTTGGAAGATGGGCTAACCTAGGTTGAATGTAATCAATAGACCTTAAACACATTGATGAATTGGGGGGCTAGCTACTCCAAACATGTAAAAACTTCCCCCAGTGGTATGTGTACAATATACATAGTCATGAAGGCAGTTGAAGCAGGTACTGTGGAACACTTAGAACTTGGTTAGAAATTGAAGATGCTAGGGACATCCTCTGCAACCTGAACTGTCACCAGTCATCTTGACTCTTTTCTTGTTACTGGACTTTGATGACCCTGGAAGAAAGAGTAAATGACTTCTCCTGAATCTATCTCACTTAAATCCAGTTGTGAGTCAAAAAACCATTTTACTCATATCATTTTACCATTTTTTCCTACCTTAATGTTTGATGTCAGTAGGTAAATGATGAAGCAGCAGGTACAGATACACTGGGAGCTATAGTCCCCAACCTTCTGTATAAATGGTCCAGGATATAGGGTCATCTCACTAGACTGAAGCAGTATTGGGATTTGACAGTTTTCTAGGTGTCTGAACAGACTTTTTAAAGATTGCACTGCTAGCTTCCTAGCATGAGAATGGGGCTAAAAGGATACCCTAAAAATTGTCTGCTTCGCCCAGTTTATCCATAGCCTGCTTACTACAGCAGGCAGGAATCTTATCCTGTGTTTGAAATACAAAAAAATGTACAAAAATATTTGCAAAGATGATTCTACTCACCATTGGCACCTGTGTGGACATGCTTATGGATAGCATGAAAATAGAGGATGAACAGCTCTTGTGAAAGAACTCAGCAAGTACCACATCCCAATAGCAGCCCTGAGTGAAACAAGGTTGGCAAATTAATGTTAGCTTACCAAAGTCAAAGATGGATACAGGGTTTTTCTGGCATGTCCATTGTTAATGAGGAGCACTATGAAGCTGGTATAGATTTCACAATCAAAACTAATTTAGTCAGTAAGCTTATATACCTCCCAAAAAGAGTGAATAACAGGCTCATGGCAATGTTACTACCATTTTCAGGAAAATGTCATGCCACCATCATCAGCCAATAATGCTTCCACCATGAAAAATCTTAAGAGGTCAAGGAAAAATTTTATGAAGACCTTGACACCCTGCTCTTCAATGAGCTAAAAGAGGACAGCTTTATAATTATGGGTAATTTTTATGCCAGAGTAGAAACAAACTGTCAAACATGGCAAGGAGTTCCTTGGGAGGAATGGAGTCAGAAATAGCAACAGCAGTAGTTATTTATTGCCGAAGACCTAAGCATTTCATGTCCTTCTCACCATCAATATTATCTTTCATTTACCTAAACACAATAGAGCATTATGGATGTGTCCTCATAGCAAATACTGGCATTTAATAGGCTATATGATTGTTAGAAGGGATATAAAGGATGTGAAAGTAACAAAGGCAATATGTGATAACAAAGTGCTGGACAGATCACATACTTATCCTCTCCAAGCTAAACATTCACATTTAACAAACTGATGGCCCAAAGGCAAGATGACTAACAAAAGACTTGTCAACAGATTAAAGTGCTTTTTTATGCTTGAACAGTTTATTGCTAACTTGAAGGGAAAAGTGAGCCAACACATGGTTTAGCAGAAAAGGCATAGGAATATTTCAGAGATTTGGTATATAGCACTACAGTTACTCATCTGGGCCAGAACACTTGGAAATGTCAGGATTGGTTTGAAATTCAGAAGCTGCTAAATGAAAAATGGGAACTCCTTGGAGTTTCCCATCAGGATAGTTCATCTATCTGTAAGAAGGCAGCAATAACACCATCAGAAGTAAAGTGCAGTAAGCTTAGAGCATTACAGGATTCTTGGCTCAGTAAGAAGGCAGATAAAATTTAGTTTTATGCTGATAGTAACAATTTCAAACACTTTTATGTTGCCCTGAAGGCGATTTATAAACCAAAGACCCATGCTGCTTCTCAGTTACTCAGCATTGTTGAAGCAACATTGATTAGTGATAATGATATGATCCAGGAGAGATGCTTCGAACACTTCCATAGTGTTCTCAGCAGACCTTCACAGTATACCTCAGGTTGAAATCAATCCCTCTTTAGTCAAAGTTCTATCTGAAGAAATTTTGAATGCTATTAGTTTCCTTATGTAGCAAAGCACTTGGTGCTAATTCTATTCCAACTGAGATTTGCAAGGCAGGGAGTATTCATAAAAAAAAAAAAAAAAAAAAACCTGACTGAAATTTTCTAGGTTATATAAAGTTATCCTTCAGGGATTCAAGGATGCCTTCATTGTCCATCTTTATAAAGGAAAAAGAAATGAGTTATCATGTGATAATCATAGAGTAGGTAGTATCTTTCTCTTATTTATTGCTAGCAAGAGTCTTCCTAGAGTCCTCCTTAAAAGGGTGATCCCTCACTTGGAAGTGGTCATCCACCTGAGAATCCTTGTAGCTTCAGAAACGGCCGAGGAATGGTTTGCTGCTTGGCAATTCCAGGAATAATGTCAGAAGCAGAACAGAGGTCTGTACACAGTGTTTATCAATCTGGGCAAGGATTTTGATATTATCAATCATGAGAGCTTTTGTGGAAGCACATGGCATAATTTGGTCATCCAGATAAGTTCATTATTATTGTATACCAGTTCTACAATAATATATAAGGGTTCTGGATAATGGGTGATATTCTCATACTTTTTAAATCACCAGTGAAATGAAGCAGAGATATGTGTTTGCCCATGATTTTTAGCATGACGTTTTCAGCATTGTTGTCAATGAAAACTGAAACAGCATCAAGGTCAGCTACCACACTGAAAGCATATTATTTAACTTAAAAAGGCTACAATCCAAGACTAAAGTGGAGGGAGAATTTGTGGGCAATGTTTTGTTTGCAGGTGATTGTCCAGCTTTTGAGGCTGAGTTGCAACAAAGTATAGATCAATTGTCTGCTGCTTGTGGTAATTTTGGCCCGACAATACACACACACACACACAGATTTTCCACCAACCAGCACTATACTATCCATACATGGAACTGTTGATTATAGAAAATAGGAAAATTTTGAATGCAGTACATAAATTAACTTACCTTGGCAGTATACTTTCCAGGAATGTCCGTATAGATCCTGAGGTTGATGCACATACTGCCAGAGCTAGCTCAGTTTTGAGGAAGCTTCTGAGGAGTGTAGGAAACAAGAAGTATTAGACTTCCTACCAAACCAAAGGTCTACAGAGTCATTGCACTGACCTCATTGTTGTATGCCTGTGAGACCTGTACAGCCTGCCTACGTTATGCTGGGAAATTAAATTGCTTCCATTTGAATTGTCTCAAGAAGATTTTGTAAATCACCTGACAAAATTAGGTACCAAAAACTGAGGTTCTTTCTTGAGCTGAACTACCAAGCATTTAAACATACTGCAGAGAATGAATACTACCCACTGACAACTCTGGCCATGTTTTCTAAATGTGAAATATACATTTGCCTAAAAGACCATTTTATGGAGAACTAGCACAAAGTAACTCATAAAAGGCAAGCAATCACATAAAAATCAGAAAAAGTGCTGTGAAAACACTCTAAATGACTCTGAAGAATTTTGCGATCAATTGTGAGAAATGGGAACTACTGGCCTGGCACAGGACTGCCCAGCATTATATGTCCATATCAAAGAAGGTTCTGTGCCCTGGGAGCAAACCAGAATTGTAGTAGTTCACAAATATATATATGTGTGTGTGTGTGTGTGTGTGTGTGTGTGTATATGTGTGTGAAAATATAAAAACATGTCCCTCAAATGTTCACATGTACTATTTGTGCCCAACCTGTGCTAAAATCTTCCAACCTCATATTGGTCTGATCAGATACAGTTGGACACACTATATCTTGACCTCAAAATGGGTTTATTGAATGAATGTAGAGAAGACAGGGGAAAGGGAAGATATACATTTGTGCCTAAAGAATACCACTTTGTATAGCACTAGCCCTGAAGTCAAGAGAACCTGAGTTCAAATCTGGTCTCAGACACCTAACACTTCCTAGCTGTGTGACCCTGGGAAGGTACTTAACCCCAATTGCCTCAGCACAAAAGCAAAATAATAATAATAATAATAATAAATACCACTTTGCTATGAATTCTGAATTGTGGAGATGTTGTAGACACAGAGGCTAATTAATATAGGATCACAGTAGTCCAGATAAGGGGAAATAAAATCCTGAACTAAATTAATGGAGAAATCAATTTTTAAAAAGGAAACTTGAAAACACACACAAATAGATATTGAAAAACAAAAAAGAAATAACTAAAAAAAAACAACAATACTGAGTTGATAAATAATCTAAATTTATTAAAAAGTAAAAAAGAAGGGGCAGCTAGGTGGCGCAGTGGATAGAGCACCAGCCCTGAAGTCAGGAGGACCTGAGTTCAAATCTGGTCTCAGACACGTAACAGCTGTGTGACCTTGGGCAAGTCACTTAACCCCAATTGCCTCAGCAAAAAAAAAAAAGTAAAAAAGAAAATCGAATTACCAGAATAAAAAGGGGGAATTTATAATAGAAGAAAATAAAAGCAATTTTAAGAAATTATTACATCAGGTTCATTGTAAAAAAAAAAAACCTAAATATAATCAATTGGACGAATATGTGTAAATATATGATATGCTGAGATTATCATTATAAGAAATAGATCATTTAAACCACCCCGATCAAAAGCAGAAATTGAACAAGGTATAAATAAATGAACACTCAAGGGGAGGAAAATCTCAGGCCTCAGGTAGATTTAAGTGAATCCTATCAAAGATTTAAAGAATGATTAACTCTTGTTCTATAAATAGTTTGTAAAAATAGAGATAAAGGATACCTTATTAAACTTTTATGAGAGAAAGTAAAGTGAGCAGAAGCAGGAAAACTATAGGAAATTATAGACTGGTATCATTAATGAATGCATAAAAACCAAATAACATATCAGCAAAAAGGCAAAGCAATATCTTCCAAATGTTATGTTTACTATAATTGGATTGGAGTCATACCAAGTTTAGGAAAATCTTTAATAGAAGAAATTATGTTAACATAAGAACAGTCACATAGTTATATGAATAGATGCAGGAAAAACCTTTCATAAATGATGTCATATTCATTCATGATAATAACACTAAAAACATAAGAAGCCCAAGAATTAGCATTATTTGCAATGAACTACTAAAGAAGCCTTTCTGTTAAAATTAGGGATAAAACATGGATGCCCATTGTTGCTCTTTTGATTTGATAGATTTCTAGAAATATTAAATAGCAGTAAGGGAAGAAGAAAATATTTGGAGAATAATATGGAAAAAGGGAAGCAACATTATTTCTTAGATTTTTTTTTATGTTTTGTTTATGATCCTAGAAATTCTTTGATAGATTTAATTGAAGTAATATTTCAACAATGTAATGAGATATAAAATAAATTAAAATTATTTTTTAAAAAAATATTTAACAAAGCTCTGCAGGAACAAATAGAAAAGATGTTACATTTTTAAAAATCTACAAAATACGTGAAATATTTGGGAATCACTCAACAGTCATTTATGACTATAGCCATAAATACTTTACAGAAGTAAAGGAATACTTAAATAATTAAAGAGATATTCAGTGCTTATGGTTTGCCCACCAAAATAATTAAAACAATGATAATATCTAAATTAATTTTTAGATTTAGTGCCTTAACTAATCAAATTAGGAATTAAATGAAGGAATTTAAGAAAAATCTCAGGAGGGAAAGAAAGGGAGGAGAGTATAAATGAATAGGCTCAAATTCATAGTCTTAAATTATACTAGTTAAAAAATAACAAGATAAATAACTGGAATACTAAGTAAGCAAAACCTTACAATCACTGGATCCTACTATTCTCATATTCAGTAAACTCATTTTTTTTTTTTTTGGAGTAAAGATACCCTATTTAATGAAAACTGGAGAAAAATAGATAGGAAGAAAGAGAACAATTTATTCCACTGAAGCAGGTGCTATGGAGTCTTTAAAGCTTGGTCAGGCTTTGAAGAAATCAAGGTTATATGCTTTAGCCCAGGCCATTTCTAGTTATCTTGATTTTTATTTTGCCACTGGTTAGTGAGGACTCTAGAAGAGAGAGTTTGATGACATTATACAAGTCTGTCTAATTTACAAGCAATATATCACCCCCATAATGTCATTGGTTGTCTTTAAAAATGAGGAATGAACAATAATAATATATATATACATGAATATGTATATATATATATGTAGTATAGACATATTGGACTAAAGTTACAATTTAATTGATTTAGGGAGTTCTTAATGAGAAAGTGCTTCTACCAACACAGATTAGTACTTCAATTTATATTCAAAGAAAGTTTTCAGGGCACTGAGATAGTATATAACTTACCCAGGAGTACATTTATTGGCAGAAATGAGGTTTGACTGTGCATACCCTTTGACCCAGCAGTGTTTCTACTGGGCCTATATCCCAAAGAGATCTTAGAAGAGGGAAAGGGCCCCACATGTGCAAGAATGTTTGTGGCAGCCCTTTTTGTAGTGGCTAGAAATTGGAAACTGAAGGGATGCCCATCAATTGGAGAGTGGCTGAATAAATTATGGTATATGAATGTTATGGAATATTATTGTTCTGTAAGAAATGACCAGCAGGACGATTTCAGAGAGGCTTGGAGAGACTTGCATGAACTGATGCTGAGTGAAACGAGCAGAACCAGGAGATCATCATACACAGCAACAACAGTATTACATGATGATCAATTCTGATGGACATGGCTCTCTGCAACAAAGAATTGTCTCAAACCAGTTCCAGTTGTTCACTGAAGAAAACCATATACACCCAGAGAGAGGGATATGAAATATGGACCACAACATAACATATTCATGATCTCTATTGATATTTGCTTGCATTGTGTTGCCTTTCTCTGATTTTCTTTTTTTCTTGTAGATAGGATTTTTCTTGCATAACTTGTCAAGTAATTCAACATTATTAACATGTCATGGACTTCCTGCCATTTAGGGGAGGGGAGGGGACTGGGGATAAAATTTGTAATGGAAAGCTTTGTAAAGATCAATGCTGGGGAACTACCCATACATATGTCATACAAATAAAAAGCTTTAATAAAAAAATTTAAAAAAAAAGAAATGAGATTTGAACCAACATTTTATGCTACATACCATAATAAAATCCAAAAGGATAGATAACTTGGGTACAAAAGATCTCATCGTTAGCAGATTGGAAGGTTACCTTGCACAAATATGACTATGGGAATAAATATGATCATAGATGACAAAATAGGCTGTTTTGATTAAATGTGATTGAAAAGGTTTTGCAGAAACAAAAATCACTGCAATTACAAAGAAGGGAAACAGTCAATTGTTATCACAAAATTCCCTGATAAATATCCTGGTACTGTTGCTGCTGTTGCTCCCACTGCTGCAACTGCTGCTGTTGCCTTCAAGGGTCACAATTATACTACTTCTACCAAATTATACTCCTCACCTGCCTCTCTACCCCAGTGTCCACAGATTTTTTTTTCTTCCCAAATTGTCCTGGGCTATAAAAATTACTTAGTGTGACTTCTTATTGATTAGGCCACTTAGAATTTGTTTTGTTATACTTTCTTAAGGTGTTTAGAAGAAAATGTTGGGACAGCTTCAAAAAAAATGTTCACTTTATTCTGCCAGTTTTGATGTACTTCCCAGTCATTTTCAAAAGGGGAAAAAATTATTAATAATCATTTGAAAAATTTTTTCCTAGACACCACTAATCAAAAAAAACAATGTTTTTTTTTTTAACATTATTTTATTTTTCTCCAGTTACATGTCAAGAATATTTTTGGCATTAATGTTTTATGATATTTTAAATTCCAATTTTTTCTCCCTCTCATCTTCCCTTCCCTCTGCCAAAAATGGGAAACATTTTGACATAGTTTATAGATGTGCTATTATATAAAACATAATTACACATTATTCATAGTTGTAAAAGAAGAAAAAGACCAAAAGGCGAAAAAAAAATGGGAAAGAATAAAGTGAAAAAAAATGCTTTCATCTGCATTCAGAGTCCATCAGTTCTTTATCTGGATATGGATAGCATTTTCCTTTGTGAGTCCTTTGTACTTGTCTTGGTTCATTGTATTGGTGAGAAAGGCTGAGTGATTCATAGCTGATTATCACACAATGTTGCTGTTACAGTATATAATGTTTTCCTGCTTCTGCTCATTTCACTTTGTACCAGTTTTTACAAGTCTTTACAGGTATTTCTGAAATCTGCCTGTATATCATTTCTTATTGCACAATAGTATGCAATTCCATTCATATACTATAGCTTGTTTAGTCATTCTCCAACTAATGGGCATACCCTCAACTTCCAATATTTTGCCATCATGTAAAAGGGCTGCTATAAATATTTTTGCATATATAGGTCCTTTTTCATGATTTCTTTGGGATACAGACCTTGTAGTGATACTGATGGATCAAAGGGTATGCACATTAATTGATCTTGGTCATACATAGTTCAAATTGCTCTCCAGAATGGTTGCATCAGTTTAAAACTCCACCATTGATGCATCAGTGTCCCAGTTTTCCCACATCCTCTCCAATATTTATAACTTTTCTTTTTTATATATTAGCTATTCTGATAGGTGTGAAATGGCATCTCAGAGTTTTTTTTAATTTGCATTTCTCTAATCAAAATTAGATAACTTTTCATATGCCTACTGATAGCTTTGATTTCTTCATCTGAAAATTACCTGTTCATATCCTTTGATCATTTATCAATTGAGGAATGGCTTGTACACTTATAAATTTGGCTCATTTCATTAAATATTTGAGAAATGAGACCTTTTTTCAGAAATACTTGCTATATATATATAGGCTGTTTCCCAGCTTTCTGCTTTTCTTCTAATTTGGTTGCATTGATTTTGTTTGTATAAAATTTTTTATTTAATATAATTGAATGATCAGTTTTGCATTTCATAAGGATCTCTCTTGTTTAGTCAGTGAATTCTTCCCTCTCCACACAGATTTGACTATTCCTTGCTCTTCTAATTTGATTATAGTGTCACCCTTTACACCTATATCATACACCCATTGTGACCTTATCTTAGTGTGTTACTTAGTGTAAGATGTTGTTCTCTTCCTATTGTTTTCTAGTTTTCCCAGCAGTTTTTTGTCAAATAGTGAATTCTTATCCCCAAAGCTGGGGTCTTTGAGTTTATTAAATACTAGGTTACTGTGATCATTGACTATTGTGTCTTGTATCCCCAGATCTATTCTATTGATCCATCACTCCATTTTTTACCCAGTACCAAATAGTTTTCATGGTTACTGCTTTATAATATCGTTTGAATCTGATATTGTTAAGCCACCTTTCTTTGTATTTCTTTTTCATTAATTTCCATGATATTCTTGATCTTTTTTTTCTTACAAATGAATTTTGTTGTTATTTCTAATAGCTATACTGGATAATTTTTGGTAGTTTGATTGGTATTGAAATGGATAAATTAATTTAGGCAGAATGTCATTTTTAATATATTGGTTCAGCCTTCCCAGGAGCAATTGATATTCTTCCAGTTGGTTAGATCTATCTTTATTTGTGTGAAAAGTTTTTTTTTTTTTTTTTTTTAATAATTGTGTTTATATGGTTTCTGGGTTTGTCTGAGCAGTTAAACTCCTAAGTATTTTATATCATTTACGGTAATTTTAAATGGAATTTCTTTTTCTATCTCTTGCTGCTGGACTTTATGACAATATACAGAAATGCTAATGATTTATATGGGTTTATTTTATTCACCTCTGTAGTTTCTTTTTTGTTTATTTTTATTAGATTTATCTAGTTCTGAGAGGGAAAGTTTAGGTTCCCCCACTAGTATAATTGTATTGTCTCTTTAGTCCTGTAACTCATTCAACTTCAAAAATTTAGATGCTATACCATTTGGCACATATATATTTACTATTCATATGACTTCATTATCTTTGGTATCTTTCAATAATATATAGTTTCTTTATCTTTTAAAATTAGATCTATTTTTACTTTTGCTTTGGCTGAAATCATGATTGCTACCCTAGCTTTCTTTGCTTCAATTGAAGCATAATACATTCTACTTCAGGCCCCTACCTTCAACCTGTGTGTATCTCTCTGCCTCAAATGTGTTTCTTGTAAGCAACATATTGTAGAATTTTGTTTTTTAATCCATTCTACTCTTTACTTCCATTTTATGGATGACTTTACCCCATTCACATTTATAATCATGATAACTGTGTATTTCCCTCAATACTTTTATTTTCCTTATTCATACCCTTCACTCTGTTACTCCCCACCTTTTCCCTCCTCACAAATGTTTTACTTCTGATCATTGTCTTCCCCAATATACCCTCCCTTTTTATATGCCACTGTGACCTTCTATTATAATCATCCTCTTTTACTTATAGGGTAAGATAGATTTCTATTTGTGTGTGCTATTCCCTCTTTGAACCAATTTGATGAGAGTAAGGTTTAAGGTTTGTCCAATATCCCCACCCTCCAACTTCCCCTCTATTATAATAGGTGTTTCATGCCTCTTTTATATGGGACAATTTATCTCATTAAATTTCCCCCCTCCTCCTAATGCAGTTTTATTTCTTACCATTTAATTTTGTTTTGAGGAGATATCATCCCACTAAAGCTACCTTTTACCCACAGTTTCTGTCTTCATATACTCCTTATCTTATACTAATAAAGTTATTATCTTACCTTATAGAAATATAAGTTTAACTTTATTAAATTTCTTATGTTTTCTTTTTCTTCTTTCTTTTTTTTAACCTAACTTTATTAAATTTTTTATGTTTTCTTTTTCTTCTTCCTTTTTTTTAACCTTTTATGTTAACCTTGAGTTTCTTATTTGGAGGTCATATTTTTTATTCAGCTCTAGTCTTTTACTTAGAAATGTTTGAAAGTCATCTGTTTCACTAAATATCCAATTTTTCCTCCCTGGAAAGATTATAGTCAGTTTTGCTGGGTATATAATTCTTGGTTGTAATCCTAACTCCTTTGTTTTCTGATATATAATATTCTGAGCCCTCTTTTTTTTTTAATGTGGAAGCTTCTAAATCCTGTATAATATTAACTATAGCTCCACAATATTTGAATTTTCTTTTTGGCTTCCTGTAATACTTTCTCCTTGATCTGTGAGCTCTGGAATTTGGTTGTGGTGTTCCTGGGAGTTTTCTCTTTTAGGTGGAGATTGGTGGATTCTTTCAATTTCTATTTTGCCTTCTGAGTTTAATATATCATGACAGGTTTTTTTTATTTATAATTTCTTTCTTCTTTTTGCATACTTAATGGTATTTTACTTTTTCCCAATTATATATTTCAATATTCATTGTTCTAAGATTTTGGTTTCCACATTTTTCTTCCTCTCTCTTTTCTTTCCCCACTCTCCAAGATAGTAAACAATGTGATACAGGCTATATATGTACAGTCATATTAAATGTATTTCCATTTTAGTCACACTGTGAAAGAAGAATCTGAACAAAAGGAAAAAACTATTAGAAAGAAAAAACAAAAACCCTAAATTTTTAAAAAGTGAAAACAGTATCTTCATTCAAACTCCATAGTTCTTTCTTGGGATATAGAAGACATTTTCCATCATTGATAATTTCTTTGAAAGATGTTGTCCAAGGTTTTTTCTCTTATTATGGCTTTTAGGTGGTCCAGAGTTCTTATAGTATCCCTCCTGGATCTATTTTCTAAGTCAGTTGTTTTTCTAAAGAAAAATTTCATGTTTTCTTAATTTTTTTTTTACTTTTTTGATTTTGTTTTATCATATCTTGATATCTCATAGAGTCATTAGTTCCCATTTGTTCAATCCTGATTTTTAAGGAATTTAAAATTTTTAAATTTAATATAAGTATACATGTCTGGCCCTATAATTCCCCTATTCATTTAACTCTAATAATTTCCTATTACCTTTAGGATAAAATATAAATTCTATTTGGCTTTATAAATAGGGGAATTATGGGGCTAAATTTTTTCCCAGCTTCTTTATATAGAATTCTATTTCTCACAATCTACAGTCCTTCTAACTGATTTTTTTTTTGTCCTTTATACATGATACTCCAAATCCCACCTCTTGCCTTAGTATACTTCTTTCTAATTTCTTATATGCACTCCCTCACCACCTCTGTCTATTATAATCTCTGGCTTTCTTCAAGACTGAGCTTAAGCTCCACCTTCTATGTGGAACCTTTCTTCATTTCTCAGGTTCCTAGTATTCTTTCTCAAAACTATTTTATCTTAAAAAAAATTCTTTATGTGCATATTGCAGTCACTTAAAAGTATACTGATTGATTTTCATTTGGACTAGACATTAGACATCCCTCATAAGAGTGGCAAATACCTTATCTGAGTATACTCCTTCCTGCTTTATATCTTGTTTGCTGTTAAAAAAAATTAAAGTTTCATTGAACAGTTACCCATTTTTTTCAAGTTTTTTTTTCAAGTAATTATATATGATTTTTGCATATGTATGACAGATTCATTATAAAGAAAAACCTGTTAACCAATAGAGCTATTAAAAAATGGAATTGGCTGCTTCAGGAGAATAGTGAGCTTTTCCTCACTGGAAGTATTCAAGCAAAGGTTTCCTGAACATTTGTCTATATTGATGAAGGTACATTTGATAGGTAGCTACTAACATCCCTTCCTGCTCTCAAATTCTGTGAGATGATTTCTTAAGGAGATTCTACTTACTCTTCGGATGAGTAACATCAGATATAAGATATTAGAATCCAAATACTGTTTCTATTGCCATTGACAAGAAAAATAGGTATAAAAATCCTGACAAAGCTTTTTCGAATTGTAATTTTTGTTGACTTCCTAAGTTTCTTCCTGAATTCTTTTAGGTGATCTGGCTTAAATGAATCTCACCATTTCTCAGTTAATAGTTAATTTCTCATCATTTATGCACATGATCTTTGCTATGTAAATATTATTTCAAACAGGTTTTATTTTCAATAATCAAACAAAACTTATTTTTTTACCTTGACCTAGATTAGAATATTATTATAAATTGGAACCATAGCTTTAAAATTTTTATTTTCCTTATAATATTATAGACATTTATATTATGTGGTCACATATGAAATTGTGAATTTTCCACTTTACTGAACGGAAGAAAGTTCATCAGCAAGCTATACTATGAAAATTGTTAACAAGTAAATGTTTTTCTATCCTCTTACTTTGCCAGATAAATGTTTTCTTGTTTTTGTGATTTTAATGATCTTAGAGAACAGTTCAGCAAGTAAAGGTAGGTTTTAGTCTCAAAGAACAACTTTGCTTTCCATATAATAGGCACTGAATAGATACATCTAAATGAATACCAGAACTGCATAGTGAAATGAGATGAAATGATTGAATAGATTAAGATTCAGAAGATAGGTTTAAATCCTGGGTCTACTTATAGTTAATAAGTATGACTGATTAAATCATTTCCTCTGTCTGAGCCTCAATTTCCTTATCCATAAGGACTTAGATTGGATGACATCTAAGGTCTATTCTGGTTCTAAATATTGTGTTCCCATATGTTTTCTATGCTTCTATCATTTAAGTAAATACAGATCAAACTGAATTTAGTATTAAAATTTACCTTTTAAAGCTATTGGCTTTCAAACCAAATTTTGGCAAATGAGTGGTTTTTTTCCCCTTAATTTGGTTCTTGACTACATTCTACATATGGTTCCTAAATAAGGTAAAATGCATATATTTAATTCTGGTTTGCCATTTTTAATTCCTCTTAAGCTTATATAAATCATTATTTTTATTGAAATATTAATTTTCGAGGCAGCTAGGTGGTGCAGTGGATAGAGCACCAGCCCTGAAATCAGGAGAACCTGGGTTCAAATCTGGTCTCAGACACTTAACATTCCCTAGCTGTGTGACCCTGGGCAAGTCACTTAACCCCAATTGCCTCAGCGAAATATTAATTTTCCCTTGAATTACATGCATGTGGGGGGGGACTAGATAACTGCATCAGAGTAGCATGGTGTAGTGGAAAAAAGCATTAAAATTGTAGTTGAGAGAAATTATAATATTCAAAAAAAGGTTTATTAATTATTAGTAAAAGAGATAATAAAACCCAAGTCATTGAAGCATAATTACTTTAAAAATAAATACAATATAAGTAGAATGTCAAAGTGTATTAATGGAGTTATAGAAGTGTTTTGGTATTTGACCATACTGGTACACTTCGTGAGAAAAATGGCATTTGAATTGTAACTAGAAAGAAAGATAGAAAAGTTACTAATCTCATAAATGGAATTGAAGAGGAGAAAAAACAGGTTTGCAAATAAAATGATAAATGTGGTTTTTAACATGTTATGTTTAGAGTTTCCAAAGATCTAGATATCCTAGTGAAAACTATGTTCAGATTATTATATAAAGCTAGATGAACTGCACATTGAGTTAGTCTATCAGTATGCATATCTTGACTGAGTACTGAGATTATACAGAATTAAATAGGAGGAAAGGAGCAGACTGAGTTGGATTTAGGGAACTCTACATCACTTTTAATGATTCCAAGTTGTTATCTGAAACAAACTCATTTTTAAAGTACCATTGTTCTTCTGGTGGTACAAAACATCTCAGTCTCTGAACAGTCAGAATTGTGACTTATCCAAAGGGAAATATCCAAATTCATGGTGAGCATAAGTAGCCTAAAACATATAACAATAATGATTTGCTGCCAGAAATAATTTAATCATAGCTATATTTATGCAGTATTGTAAAGTTTGCAAAATGCTATTTTTACATTATCATTTGAGTCTCACAATTCTGTGTCATGTACTACAGTTATTATTGTCCCCATCACAGATAATAATTATCAGAAATACAATTTGAAACACGATTGGTCTTCTTGACTCCAAGTCTACCACTCATCCATTTTATTATACTGCTTCCTATAAAAGATATTATTTAGGAATTGGATAGCCAGATAAGGAGGTGAGCTAACTAGCTAGAATTAGAAATAACAAATTACCTTCCATTTACCCTGTATATATCTATATGTATGGGTTTGAGGTTTGTTTATTTTGCATATTGTCTCTTTTGATCCTTATTACTTAGCATAGTGCCTTTCATATAGTAAATGCTTAATAGGTGCTTATTAACTGATTAATAGTTCATGTTCTACACTGGGACCTTCAGAATATTTAAAGACGTAGTGGAAGACCTATTATATTTCACTGTTCAGTCATGTCTGACTCTTCATGATCTCATGGACCATAGCACACCAGACCCTTTTGGCCTGCACTATCTCCTGAAGTCTGTCCATGTTCCTATTTGTTGTTTCCATGACACTATCTTTCCATCTCATCTGCTATCTTCTTTTTTTGCCTTCAATTTTTCCCAACATCAAAGTCTTCGAATGAGTCCTGTCTTCTCAATACTGAAGCTTCAGTTTCAATATTTTACATTCCAGTGAATAGCCTGAATTAATTTCTTTAAATATTGAATGATTTGATCTT
The DNA here is from genome assembly GCA_023553655.1 of Myrmecobius fasciatus. Lineage (NCBI taxonomy): Eukaryota > Metazoa > Chordata > Mammalia > Dasyuromorphia > Myrmecobiidae > Myrmecobius > Myrmecobius fasciatus. The sequence goes on along the minus strand of JAJPUD010000009.1, from coordinate 11,319 downwards.
CTTGTTGTCCAGAGGACTCTCAAAAGTCTTTCTTGGCTCCATAATCCAAAAGAATCACTTTTGCAATGCTCAGTTTTCCTTTATTGTCCAATTTTCACAGCTGTACATTTCTATGGAAAAGGAAAAAACATAGATTTGATTAGATGGACCTTTGTCCTTTTCTTTCTCAAGGCAATCAGGTTGTGTCCAGGATCACCCAGCTAGTAAGTTCAGATTTGAATTCAGGTCTTCCTGACTCTGGGGCCTAATGTTTTATTTACTGTTCCACTTAGCTTCTCCATTTCTTCTTTTTTAGTGTGTTGTACAGATTTGCTTCCAAGGATCAAGTATCTTTTAGTTTCATGGCTACAGTCTATGTCTGCAATGATTTTTGAGCCTGAGAATATAAAATCTGACACTGCTAACATTTCTTCTTCCTCTGTCTACCAGCAAGTGATGGGATAAATTGATAAGATCTTAGGTTTCTGTTTGTTTGTTTTTTTGTTTTTTGTTGTTGTTGTTAAGCTTCAAGCCAGTTTTTATAATCTCCTCCAATCATTGTCAGTGTTCCAAATTTGCTGGTATATTGAGTGTAGCACTTTAACGGAATTATCTTTTAGGATTTTAAATAGCTCCTGTTTGAGCACATCCAGCTTAGCTTGGCTCATAGATCTTATATTTCAGGTTCCTATCCAATATTGATTTTTACAGCATCAGACTTTTCCTTTTATTATCAGATGGATTCATAGCTAAGCTTCCTTTTGTGGCCCACACACTTCATTATTCCTGGAGATACTTGTAGTTGTCCTCCATTCTTCCCCAGTAACATATTAAATCTATTTTGAACCCAAGGGGCTCATTTTCCAATGTAATCTCCCTCCCCCCCTTTTTTTTAACTTAGCAGTATTTTATTTTTCCAATTTTATGTAAAGATAGTTTTCAACATTCATTTTGGATAAAATTTTGAATTCCAAAATTTTCTCCCTCCCTTCTATCCTTCATCCCTCCCCGTGACAGCAAGCAATCTGATATAGATTATACATGTACAATCACTTTAAACACATTTCCATGTTAGTCATGTTGTGAAAGAAAAATCAGAACAAAAGGCAAAAATCACAAGAAAGAAAAAACAAAACAAAACAAAACAAAAAGGTGACGATAATATGCTTCAATCTGCATTTAGTCTCCATAGTTCTCTTTCTGGATGCAGATGGCATTTTCTATCTAAAGACAATTCTAGTAGAATTCTATTGGAATTGTCTTGGATCACTGTATTGCTGATTATTTTACTGGGTATAATATTCTCCTAGTTCTGCTAACTTCATTCAGCATCAAATCATGTAAATCTTTTCAGGTTTTTCAGAAATCACTCTGAACATCATTTCTTATAGAACAATAATATTTCATTACAAATGTCATCTCTTTTATAATTTTAGAACTGTCCAGGCATATTTTTGGCAAAGATATGAGTGATTTGTGTTTCCTTTTTCAATGGATCATCTATTGTCATCACCCTCCACTATGACCTATCTATCTTGGATAACCCTATGCAGCATAATTCATATTTTCATAAGTAGAAAACTTTAAGATTTAAATAAAAAATGTGTATCACCTCACCCTTGTCTGGATCAGATCACTTTAACTGGAATAAGTAGCAGCTCTTGAGCAAGCAACATATAAGTAGGCTGCATATTCAAAGAAACTAGAAGCAAAATACAAGAAATTAGAGAAATAATGAAAGAATAATTTCATGAAAAAACTTTAGTAGAATGTTTCATAATCTCAGATGGAACTTCATTATCTATGATAGCTTTTATCAAAATGTTGTTTAGTTCCTTTGATTATCTCTAATTAGGCCTATTTTTGCTTTTGATTTGTCTGAGTTCATGACTGCTATCCCCTACCTTTTTTTAATTTAGCTAAAGCCTAATACATTCTGCTCCAGCTATTAACCTATTGCTTATAGCCTTTTCTTGAATTAAAAATAAAATAATAATTTGTAATCATTTTTTTAAAAAGATTCCATGTCTTACAGGTATATAACTGTAATCAAAGTATTCTAGAGATGCACACTTTAAAGAGTCCTCAGATGAGGAAATTAGTATCATAATAACTCACAATAGGTGGAGTACCTTGCTAGATTCTTATTGCTGTCACATAACTAGGCCCCTTTCAAAATAGTCGGAAAAGCTTAACTCCAGTAAACCGTCCTCAGTAACCGAAGTTGTGCCATGGTCAGAGGCAGTTTTATCTTCTTGTATCGAGTATTTGTAGCATCATCACTTCATCTTTTCAAGAACTAACAGATGTTAATTGATAACTATATAATTGCCTTTTTCTGCTTTTCAAACTTATCAAAAATGTTGTTTTTAAAGCCTGAAAGTCCCACAATTCTTTCCAAAATATTGTGGTTTTCTGTTCAGTTTAATTCAAGTGTTACAAATTGACATTTGTGTTATCAATAGTCCTTAAAAGTGTGCTGATTTTTAAAAATTAGGTATCAATAATTAACATGTAGTGGATATCCTGCCATCTAGGGGAGGGGTGGGGAGTTGGGGGGAAAATTTGTAATAGAAAGCTATGTAAGGGCTAATGTTGAAGAATTACCCATACATATGTTTTTGCAAATAAAATTTAAAAAAAAGAAAAGAAAAATTAGGTATCAATAACTCAACTTTGGACAGAATTGATAATAAAGTTATAATCACATTTATCTGCCAAAAAAAAAAAAAAAAAAGCTAGGGGCAGCTAGGTGGTGCAATGTATAGAGCACCAGCCTTGAAGTCAGGAGGACCTGAGTTCAAATCTGATCTCAGACACTTCCTAGCTGTGTGACCCTGGGCAAGTCACTTAACCCCAATTGCCTCAGCAAAAAAAAAAAAAAAAAAAAGCTAAAGAGGAGAGTCATTTACAAATAATAACAGTGGTGGTATTGCTACAGTGATAGATCCAACTAGAAAACATATCCCCTTATATTTAATAAATTGAGAGGCCAAAAATCAAGCATTTTAAATGTGAGAGAAGAATGGAGAAGGTAAGATTTATAGACCAAAATTTGAAATTTAAGTATTGGAATTTAAGTTTTTTTGGTTCTCTGCCAGTTTTTCTTACCATGGAGTGCTTGGGAATTAAAAATGTGAAAGCTGTTTTTAGCAAGACCAGAAAAAGCTAATGTTTGAAAATAGCAAGACCTGTTATTGACTATATGTGGTCATTGGTTTGGCATGGTGCGGGTAGCTTCCTTCCTCTCCCCATTTAAATCTTTTGCTAACTTAGTGTGCATCACCAAGTTTATTGACTAGTACTTGCTGTTTTTCTTTTAAAATTGTTATTCCTAGGATATTTTTATGCTATTGTCTTGCCAATTATATAGTAAATTATAGTGTGACTGTAATTAAATCATTTTCAGCCTTAAGTATCCAAAAATAGAAATGATTAATTTTTTAGCATAAAAGTTCAATTTATGGGGTTCCCCTCAGTTAATCTCAACAAACTTTTCCTTCTAGGGAAATAGAAACTGTAAGCTTATGAGATTCTTTTTTATACTCCTACAAAGATGAAGAAAGAACTCATTTATTTTAGTATTGCTCAAATGAAAAAAAATAACATTTCTTTCTCTTCTTTATTTCAGAGAGTAATATTCTTTCAAATTTTTAAAAAATTTATTTTTCCTAACACTTTATCTTTTGCAATTTATTTATAATTATCATTTTTTCTATATTTATATAGTATATGCAAATTACAGAAAGTAGTATAAATCTTGGAACAGTGTTTATTCATTGATACTGAAATAAGTAAACAAATATTGAATACCTATGATACATTGTAAGTTACAATACATGTGCTGAATGTGCTGTAAAAGAAAATACAAATAAAACATTTATTTTTTGTTTTTAATTCAGTGACTGCTATTCTCCTACCTTCATTCTAAGGTAAGCTTAGTGAGTGGTAGGCTAAAGCATATGATTGAATCTAATAAAATGAATTTCATTAGGGATAAATATGAAGACTTAGGTTGTTTCAAAAAAATAACTTCATAAGCACAGGGTGGACCAGGCATGATTATATGATAGACTGTCTAAAAAAAGATCCAGGGGGTTTTAGTGTACTTCATGTTCAAAATGAGACTGGGATGGAGCTTTTAAAAAAAACAACTGACCTGTATTAGAGGAGATTTCTGATAGTTCCTCTGTATCTTGCCCTGGCTTGCCTACATCTTCATTTGTAGACCACACAGTTAAAGAAAGATAATAGTAAGCTAGAATGTGTCCAGAAGAGGGAAATCAGGATTGTAAAGGGCTTTCAGTTAATAAACTATGTTAAAGAAACCAGGAATGTAATTTGTTGTGAAAAAGAAAAGACCAGAGAGAATGGGTTTGAAGAAAAATCTTCATTTAAAGGCTTGTCATATGGAAGACAAATTAAATTTACTTTGATTGCTTGCTTGCAGAGGATAGACTAAAATAAAGTGTGGGAGATAAATTTAGGCTTGGTATCAAAAAAATGTTCCTAATACTTTGAGCTGTACAAATGAGAATAAGTTACCCAGAATTTAGTGGGTTCTCCCTCAGTGAATGTCTCCATGTAGAGAGTGAATGGCTACTTGTTTGGGATGTTTTAATGGAGATTCTGTTCATATATGGATTGGACTAGATGGCTATTGAAGTCCCTTCCAACTCTAAAATTTTGTGTCAACATCAGCAGAGTCCTTCTCTGTGTATGCTTGGTCTTTCCTATCATTTTTTCTGTCTTTCTTTTCTTTACTGTCCTCACTTCCTTCATGAACAGGACTGGGACTGTGATGTTCTAAATGTGGGAGCTCCACTGCCTGTGTTGGTTAAAAAAAAAGTTTGTTATTATTAAAAATCTTTGCAAATCTTTTCTTCATTTGTTTGTTGTTCTCCTTCCAAAATTATCCTTAAATGCCCTCAGGATTACTTTGCTTAGTTGAGTCTCAAAGCTTTCTTTGAACTAGTTTTTTCTTCCACTACTTTCTGTTTTAAGAGACAAGAACAACAACAACAAAAAAAAAGAGTTTTTTTCTGTCATACCCATCAAAATGGGTGAAACTTAGAATATTCGTTGTGCTCATTTCAAATGTGACTTTAAACTTGGGATAGCACCTACTGCTTTTGGGGAAATGACCATTTTATATTTTAAATTTACTTTTAGATTTCCTTGGAATCATCTATCCTTCCCAGCACACCTACAATCAGTTATCATTCTTAAACTTTTTGCCTTGAAATTACTTTTTCATTGTGAAAAAATTTTTTTATTAGAACCATTCCCTAGGCTTATTACTAAATAGCACTTAAGCTTTTATGAGAAGTTCAAATGTGAATATAAGAAATAGATCTTGAATGATATATTATAACTCCTGACTTCTGACAAAATCATTGATCCTTTGTGGGTAATTTTCTGCCTTGAATATTTGTTTTTGCATCTCTCTAATTAGAACCTTATATCCAAGATGCATAAAGTAGTACAAATACGGGACTTCCTAAAAGTTTTAGTGCAATTTTAAACTAAGACTTAATTTAAAATTTCTGAGATACCTAATATGTGATCAAAAGCCATCTTGTGAATTTCAAAAGATACAAGTGAACTGTTTTCAAAAGAATATTGCAGACAGTAAGCAACCATATCGAAGATTTCTCCAAGTCATTAATAAGTACAAATCATAGTATCTCTGAAATTTCATCTCATGCCCAACAAAGATGACAAAAAAGGAAATAATGTTAATTAATGAAGAATTGTAGATAGACATACTAATAAAATGTCAATGGAAATATGAATCTAACCATTCTGAAAAGCAAGTTGGAATTATGATAAGCAAGTAAATAATATTTTCATAATACCTTTTGACCTAATGATCCCACTGCTAGATCATATATCAAGAATTGCAAAAATAGAAAGTTCTCATATACAACAAAATGTTTATGGCAGCACTTTTTTGTGGTAGCAAAGGATTAGAAACAAAATAGATATCCTTCGAAAGAGAATGGGGAAGTAAATTATATGAGTGTAATGGAAAATTCTGCCCTATAAGAAACAGTAAATATGAAGAATACAGTGAGGCAAGGGAAGATTTTTGGAGTGATAGAAAATGAAATAATAGCTAGGAATACAATATATAAAATAATCATAACAATGGAAATAGAGAAAAAAATAATTAATTAATTAAAATTGACTACTCATTAAATATAATGATCAACTTTTTTAGCTTTGGAGAAAAGAAAAATTACCTCCCTCCTTTCTTTGCAGAAATATGGGACCATGGCTGTAGATCAAACTCAATTTCTATATTATTTTGTTTTGCTGAACTGCTTCCCTACCACCACTACTTTCCATAAAGACAAGAAGACAGTTGTATTTGTAAAAGGAAGGCAATATAAAAACAAACAAAAAAACCCCAAAATAATGTTATTCCAAAATTTTCTGCCTTATAGTTTCCCAAAATGTTTTTCTCCAAAAAAATTTGTCATCACTTTTCAAAACTTTTTTTCTAGTTCTTCAGTTTTATTCAATTGTTCTTTAAAAGATTTGTATCTTATTACTTCACTAATGTGAAAACTCAGAAATATTCTATCAATTTTAGCTTTATCAGTTCTTGCAAATTTAATTTTCAGGTACAGAAAAAGAAAATTTTTATAATTCTTCCCTATTGTCTTGACAATATTTTTTACTTGTTTAATACACACTTGTAGTTAGAAATTTTTTACTGGCCTAATTAATCTCTTACCATATTTTTCTTACTTGGAATTAGTTCTTTCCTTTAAAGACATAGTAACTGAACTGGGTCCCCCCCCCCATTTACAAAAAACAAACAAAAAAACCCATTATTTGTTATGCCAAGGTATGCCTAGTCCAACCACTGTCACTTTCAATTCCTAGTTTTGTCAAGAATTTTTTTTTACTATGTACTGCTTATGATGTTTCACATTTTAAAGATATTTTGATGCATCCTTTTAGTCTAAAAGCTAAGGGTTCAACTTTATTTTTTAATAGATTATGATTGTTAATAGCATTATTTAGCTCTTAAATTAGTATCTAAAAGCAGAAACATTACTTCAAATTGGGCAACACAATTTTGTTTTCTTGTCTCTCTAAACCTTGTCACTGTGATATAAATCATTAGATTCATCTTTCAAGTTTCTGGTACTTTTGATACATGCAGTTCTACGTAGTATGCACATATCAGGGGCAGCTAGATGTCCCTGAAGTCAGACCTCAACCTCAACCTTAATACTTCCTAGCTATGTGAACCTGGGCACGTCACTTAACCCCATTGGCCTCAGCAAAAGAGAGAGAGAGAGAAAGAAGAAGTTGGAGGAAGATGAAGAAGGAAGAAGAAGGAGGAGGAGGAAGAAGAGAAGAAGAAGAAAAGAAGAAGGAGGAGGAGAAGAAGGAGGAGGAGGAGGAGGAGAAGAAGAAGAAGGAGAAGGAGAAGAAGAAGAAGATGATGATGATGATGATAACTAATGATAGATTTGAACATGTGTGTTTAGGCTTAGATGTATGTGTTTAGCAGAAAGAGCAAACTTGTTATATGTATTTTCTCCCATTAAAATGTAAGCTTCTTAAGGGCAGGGATTTTTTTATTCCTTTCTATCCCTGGTACTTAACAGAATAACATGTACATCAGATACATTGTAATAAATGTTTGTTGATTATTGATGATTAGAGTTGTTAAGTGATCTTTTTGTTCATTCATAGGAAGTGCACATGGCATAAGATGAAGGCCATGTGTTTGGCCAAGTATTACTGGAAACACAGGAGCAACAGTCTAATGGGGGAGAAAACCTGCAAAAAATATATACAAAGTAAACTATTTTCTGGAGAAATAGGAACAATTAAATGCGACCAGGTACTAGAATTAAGAGAGGTTATGAAAGTCCTCCTGTAGAAGGTGGGTTTTAGTTGGGACTTAAAGGAAGACAAGGAGGTCAGTGGTCAGAACAGAGATGGGAGAGTATTCCAGGAATGAGGGACAGCTAGAAAAAAATGCCTTTTTTATTAGAAGAGTAAAATTTCATCACAAAGATTGAAAAGTTGGTTCCAACCATACATAACATACTATTTTGGATCATTGACACTTGAGTCTTACTGAAAATTTAAGTAATGTACACCAACAACTATAAAGTACAAAACATGTGAAAAAAGTATCAGAAACGATAAAGATATTTATCAAATGCCCACTAATAAATTCATAAAACAATCTGCTACTTATTGTTTCACTATATGACTGAATATATTTGACATGCCCTAACCAGCTCATCTACACAACACCTAAGTTGAAGTTGGAATTTCACATAGCATTTAAGAATAATCAAACTAGAGGCTTCTCATTGTATATCTTCCTTTACCACCACCCTCAAACCATACTTTATGCCATTTCATATTCCATAATATACATTAAAATTCATATCACTCCATGACAGTGGGTAATAGGAAAATTTCATTTGCATTTTAGTTCTCATAAAAAACCAAAAAACTTCCACAGACAAAACATACGTTGAACAGTGTAGTTTAGCTCCATTCTTCTCTGTAAGATTTTACGAACAATTCTTTTTTTACCAGTATTTCCCTTGGCCACCATATATCTACATTTGGCAACTAAGTAGTGCTTTTTGACAAATGAAGGATGAAAGCAAGCTGCTGACTGAGGTGCTAGATTGCCAAAATCAGTCTGAAACTGTGCCTTGACATCCTCAAGGAGGCTTACAGCCAGAACATTTTAATAACATGCCACAGAACGTGTTAGAGATCTTGAAGCTTGAGCAGAAAAACCTATAAAGTCTCTTTGAGGGATTTCTTGTTCATGCTTATAATGCCACCAAGAATAATAAAACCTTTTCTACTTCATACTGGCTGGTAGTGGGAAAGGACCATATTTGCCTGTTGTGTTTTGGATTCTTAGAAGGTGGAGAAGACTTGGAAACTCACTGCCATTATTTTGAGACCAGTTGAAGAAGTCTTTCTTTAGCTTGTACCCTTAGGTCAGAAAAACTTAGAAAGGAACGTGCAATAGTATAAGTGCTCTAAATTTGATGTCAAGAACTCTAGCCAAAGAATTGAAGTCTTTAAGAAATCTTTGGATCCTTGGGGAAAAAGTAAGATAGCAGAAAAGTAGAATGCCATCTTCCTTATTCTTCCTTCACCTGCTCTAGGTAGGTAAAAGACTGAAGAATTTGTCAGTCTAGAAGATAGCTTTCGAGAATTGTCAAGGTTCTACAAAGACAATATATCATAACTACCTGTTACCATAGAGTAGTTAGTTGAGCTCCTTTATGGTTTGAAGAACAGGAAAAATAGAGCAGAGCTTCTTAAATTTTTTCCACTCACAGCCTCTTTTCTCCTGAGAAATTTTTACATAACCCTGGGCATACAAGTATATAAAATAGGTATGCAATTCAAACATTTACTTATAATAAATCATAATTTCATGACCTCCATTAAATAACCCCATATTGGAGCCCAAACAATTTAAGAAGCTTTTCAATAGAGAATAACCAAGCAGCCCTAAGAATAACTTGTCTACTAGTTGTAAAGACTTTCGGACCCAGACAAATGGCCAATATGGAGAATATCTGAATCACAATCCAGATGTTGCAGAAACTGAATCTTCATCTTTTCTTGACCGTCAAGCAAGACTGGCCCAGCATAGTATCTTTGCCCTTGGCGTAATGCTAAATTTGATTAGAGACTATACCTGATCAAGAGTGGGAAAAGCAACATTGGAAATACCTATAATCAATTTAGGCCATCTATGAGATTGGTACTGTAAGCCAGAGGGTCTCAGGATATTAAGGTTTCAGAACTGACCTTTGGAATGTCCATATTATATGGCTTGAGGAAGTGTTGACTTATGAGGCTCCAGGAGCATTGAAAGAATAGGCAGAAAATAAACATTGATGAAGTACATATAATGTGGCTGTGTAACTTCAGTCTGTAATATGAATAAAATGTCCAGGTTTGGAATGCAGTAGACAACAGTGCTGTGTATATTGTGTATAGCATTTGGCCTTGACTATATTAGGTACCTTTCTCCTATGATTTATGTATTACATGTAACTTGTATGTCTAATCTACATATTTTATTTTGCTGTATTGTGCTGTTATTTATCCATGTGATTTGTGAATTTATTCTGCTAATAACTTTGATATATAGCTATGTATGTTACATGTCATCATTCCCCAAATCCATGTAGATGAGCTGTGGCATGCAACTTTGATAAGGATATTATATATTATCTGTCTGCATATATGCTTCATATTTAGTAAATTAGTGAATGTTCATTTTGATTTGCATTTATAAGCTGTCAATATGGCATGTAACATGAAATGGAAGGTTGAGGTATGTGAGAATAAGAGTGCATAGAAAGCTATAGGAGGAAGGAATTTTTTTCTTTGGGGAATTGTAGCTCTGAATTACTAGGATTTGAAGAAGAGGATTTAAGAGTTTGCCTACCATAGGATTCAGTTCAATTCAGTTCAGCTAGCATTTTTAAATTTCTCTTAGTTTGTTAGGCATTGTACTAATAATAAAAAGCCAGAAGTAAAGCAGTGATTACCCTCAAGGAGTTTACATTTATTGAAATAGAGAGCATGTTCATAAACAAGCATATCTAAAATAAATGCAAAATAGTTTTATGGGAAGTTAGGTATTAGTGCTGATAAATTAAGAAAGATTTTAATGTTAGAGAATAAGTAATACTTGGGGCCCCTAGGTTTTATTACTCAGGTTGAGAAATCTCCCTTTTAACCTGTTCCCAAGATGACAAGGGAAGGGAGTAAACAAGTATTAAGTATTTATTATGTGCCAGGCACTGTGCTAAGTGCTTTATATATATTATCATTTGATCCATACATTCAGGAAATAAACTAAGTGCACATGGAGCAAGTGCTCAGCACTCCATCTCTTTATTTCCCAGAAGCACAAGTTCTCTGCCACAAGCCTTTTCAGCACAGTGACAGGTACACAGTAAGTGCTTAATAAATATTCATTGATTATTTAATTGATTAATTGACCCCCCTGAGGCTTGAATTTCGGATGAATGTGAGTCTTCTTTTGGTTTAGGCTGTCTTACTTTTCTCTGTCCAAAATCTATTTCTTGTTTTTGATTTTTAAACTCTTATCAGATATCTTTTTTGTTCCATACTTAAGTCTCTTAGATAGAATATATATACTTTTGACTATGGTGACCTAGCAAGGATATTTTAGGTAATTATTGTCATACATAGATATACATATATCTATTATATATATATACATATATATGCATATACCTATACACACATATAGTGTCTTGTGTATGTGTATTTATATATATATATATA
>JAJPUD010000008.1:1561285-1576105 GCA_023553655.1 Myrmecobius fasciatus | reverse complement strand
GTGTGTGTGTGTGTGGAGTTCCACAGTTCCTAGAGAACTGAAAACCTCCTTTGTATAGAATCCCTCCCACTGTCTTACATAGCTATCACAGTGAATAAAGAAGCCCTGGGCTTGCCTCAGGAAGATCTAGTTCAAATCCAACCCCAGACACTTACTAGCAAGTCATTTAACTTCTATTAGTCTGAGTTTCCTCAACTGTAGAATAGGGATAACAATAGCAGGGATAACCTTCCAAAGGTGGAGAAATATAGAAGAAATATGTTCCATCACGGGGGGAGGGAAGACGCCAAGGAAGGAGAGTTCAGGGAGGGTGTGCTCATTTGTGCTGCCTTATCCCCAGGATGGTTAGAAATATTAGCCAAGGTGGATTGCCAAGGTATAAGGATGTATTTGGTGCAGTCTAACTGCAGATAATCTTTAACTAGCAATGTGGGCTTTCAGTGCTTTGGGGAAACCCCACATTTCCAAGGGGCTCTGTGGTATGGAGATGGGGGGTTGGGGATGAGGGATTAGAGTCAGGAAATGATGGATCTTGGTGCTGAGCAAAAGCCTCCAATGTCATAACCAGGTATCTGCCCTGGGGCTTCTTTGCTGTTCTCTCTGTGAGTTTGTTACCAAACTCGATCTGTTTTTCATTGATCAAACATGTGAGATATAATGTCGCTGTCACAATTGGATATTATAGAAGAAAAGATGGACACTGTAACGGATCTCAGCAGAAAGGGAGAGCCTTTTGTTCACACTAGGACTGTCAATTGCCACCTCCAAAGTGCCTGGCACTGTGCTATATATTCACAGAAGGTGTTATTTGTTGCCTTTATCTACATTTTTGGTGTGATTCATATTGTTGAGATAGATTTATCCCTTGTGGATGAAACCCCTCTTTCAGCAGCCATTTGGTGATTGGAGATTGAAAAGCTCATTTTACTTCTTTGTGTCCTTCATTGCCATCTGCATTGGGGCTCACCGTACTGGCTCTCAAAGCCTTGCCCAGTTTTTGAGCTGTTCTCACCAGCTAGCCCTCAATCCTGCCTAGAAATCCTGGAAATCCCTCCTAATGGACTCCCTGCCATATTCCCCCTAGTAGCTTTGCCAGACTTTTTAAGGTCCTTAGTTCCCAGCTCTTCCTCTACTCCCTCATTCTCTCCCATCTTGCTGTGAACATTCAACAAATGCAACAGGGAATATTTATTAAGCACCTCTTGTTTGCCAGTTACCCTGGCAAGTGCTGGCAGCACCCAAATGAAAAATGGCATAATCTCTGCCCAATAAGAACTTAGAATAGCATTAGGGAGAGGGAGGAAATGTTTTATGTACACAAATGGGTGGAATACAGGATAAAATGTAATGAGTGATCTAGATAAAATGCTCAGAAGTCATGGGAGGAAGGAGAGACTGCTTTAGCTGGAGAGATCAGAAAAGACTTCCTGGAGAAGGTGAGCTTTAGAGCAGAATGATTCTCTCTGTCATGCTTTCCATTTGAAATAAGGAAACCTGATTTTTGACACTTCGTCACAGCCAGCCTATAAGCAAGATGTTTAACCTCTTAGTGCCATTTCCCTCATGTCTAAAATAGAGATAACATATACGGCACGTCCATGGCAGGGTTGTTGTGAAGCTGACAATTTTGAGGCACTGCTTAATGTTAACGACAGCAAAAACAACAACAATAACAATGAATGGCAGCTAGCATTCGTATAATAGTTAAAGGTTTGGAAAACAGTATATATGTTTATATATGTGTGTGTCTCTGTCGGTGTATATATTTGTATGTTATATATATTATCTCATTTGCTCTTGGCAATGACCCTAGGAGGTCCATACTGTTATTACCCACCATGCCCAATTGTAGTCATTGCTCCTTATCAAGCCTTCCCCTGTCTATTTGTGCTCCCCCTTCCCATCCTCTACCTCTTTCTTGCATCATCAGTCTTCTCCACTGGCTCCCTCATTCTCTTTGCCTGTAAATGTTTTTAGAAGGCTAGCATTCTGCACAAATTTTTTTCCTCAGCTTTGTGGTACCTTTCTTCCATGACCCCTCCTTCCCTTTACCACCTCTGATTTATGAGCAGAAAGCATGGTCTTTTCTCACTTGTCATCCTGCTTTATCTCTCTGTAGAATTCTGTACTGTTACTCAGGCAGCTAGCTATGTGGTGCATTGGATCCAGTGTTGGACTTGGCATGAGGAAGACCTTCCTTCAAATCCAGGAACTATGTGATCCTAGACATATCGCTTAATGACTCTCAGTCTCCTAATTTATAAAATGATGACAAAAATACTTCTTACCTCCCAGGGTGATTGTAAAGATCAAATGAGACAATATATACAAAACTATTGTATAGATCTTAAACACTCTGCAAAGTCTCGTTTAAAAGTCTCAGTTAAATTTTAAACTTAATAGTTTAATAGCTATATTTCCTCTATAGCTGAAGATTGAAATAAAACTTTGGGAATGCCCTAATATAAGTATCATTTTTATTATTAATCACTTTCTCTGCCTTGTGACTCTACCTTGACTCACCTTATTCTCCTTGTTCTCCATCAACCTCTGTAATCATTCCTTTTGTCTTCCTAAAATTCTCCTCCTTCAATTTTCCTCCAGCTATGGAAATTCCCCAGTGTTCTGCCTTTAACCTTATTCCTTTTTTTCTCTCTAGACCCCAGCTTCTTAAACTATGCTTTGCAACCCTGTATGCAGTCTTGTAACTGAATGTAGAGGGCTAGAAAATTATGATTTATTGTCAGTAAATGTTTGGTTTATATGCCCATTTTATATACCTGTATACCCAGGATCACGTAAAAAATTCTCAGGTGAAAAGGGATCATGAGTGGAAAACGTTTAAATGGCCCTGCTCTGGACTACTTTATTCTTGAGGCTACAATTATCAGCTCTTTAAAGGCGACTCTCAAATCTATGTCCCTAGCCCTATTTCTTGTCCCAAGCTATCCAGATTAATATTTCCAATTGCCTACTGAGCAATTGGTGGTATATGTCCGTTGTCAATTCAAGTTCAACAGATTTTCATCCCCTATCCTTTCCTTTCTTTTGACTTCTTCCCTCCCGCTGTTAATGACAAACCTGCCTTCCCAGTTACCCAGACTTGAAGTTTCAGATCCATTTTTAACTCTTTCTCCCTCTATGCCCAATTAGTTGCCAAGTACTGTCAATTCTACCTTAAAAAATGTCTCTTGAATTTGTGCTGCTTTTTCTGTTGCCATGGCCACCACTCAGGTTCAGGCTTGTATTATCTTTGAACCGAACTATAGAAACAACCTCTTAACTAGATTTCTTTCTTCCATCTTTCCCCATCCTAGCTCATCATTCATACCCACCGCTGCCAAAATTATATTCTCCCAAGCACATCACTTCCCTGTAAAAAGCTACAGCAAATCTATACTTTCCTGAATAAAATTCAGATTACCCCCTGGGCCCCTGAAGATCTTCCATCACCAGAATCCTCATAGGAGTTTATTTTCAGACATGTCAGGTTTGAGATGGTGTCGGGACATTGCACTGAAAGATCAGCCATCAGGACTGGGTGATTCATAGAACAAACTGATAGCATTCAGAATGTTTCAGGGCCGTTGTTGCAAAAACTCAAGAGAACACGGTGTTTTTTAGTGCCCTTTCAAGAATCTATGTTCAAACATTTGATATGCTAATTGCAAGGCATCTTGTATTCCTAAGGATTTTTACTATTCCTCAGCTAAAATAAAAACACTTTGTAGAAGTTTGCATTTTAATATTCCCACTAATTCAGAGTACCCTTTTTTGGCTTGGTTTAAATTAATAAGGTTTACTACATTATTTAGCCTTATTGGATGGTCCTCAAAATAAGTGTTCTGAGAGTCTTGTCTTTTTAGTAAATGAGCTTGTAGATGTGGCAATGGAATAGATTTATCTGTGAACTCCGTCTTTCCAGATCTCAAAGAGAAAAGGGAAATGTGCTTTTCAGTACCTTTACATATTTAGAAAGTCTTGTCTGCAGCACCCTGGCCAATGTCCAAGTTCTTATATGGTGCTGTTACTAACATGAATGAAAAGAAAACATTTTGTAAAGGTGTTGTTCGGTAGAAGAAATTAGGTTAGAGAAGTTGTTCTTCCATCCTCCTAATCTTACCATCACCCACAAGTGGTCTTCCATGGTCATGAACTCTGAAATTCATTTATTTGAATCTCACTCTGAGTTTCCCTCTGCCTTAGGATCTTTAGCCCTTTTCATTGTCTTGACCTTGACTTCCAACTCCTCCTTCCCTCAGTTCTTCTCCCCCAGGTCATCATCACTCTTGCAATACTCTTCTCCCTCTTGAGCTCCCGAAGGACTCTACCCCATTCTTGTCTCTTGAGTCCCTTGTCTCCCTTGTCCTATCACTGATCATTCCTTGGCAAATGAAAGTGATGGACTGATCCCCCCCCAACCTTCTCCCTCCTAACCTTCTCTTGTACTGTTGAGGACCTCATTGTGTCCTGGTTGCCCGGGCTTACAACTTTGGTAGCATCCTGGAATCCTCCCTTTCATCCACTGCACATAGACACTCTGCTCCAAGTCTTACTTTTACCTTCAGGTCTCTCACATTGGGTTGCTCCTTCCTTACCTTCATCTCAGATATAATTCAGGTACCAATTTCTACTTGAAGCCTTTCCTCATTCTCCCGAATTACTTTGTCCATACTTTTCATTTATTGCCATGTGTATATTTTGTGTTCTCCACTACCCTCCAGCCTCTCAGAGAACATAAGCTCCTGGAAGCTGGAGGATATTTCTTTTTTGTCTTAATGTCACCATCATCCAGCATGATACAGTGCATATAATTTGAGCTTATAAATATTTTTTAATTGAATTGCTGCCCCCTTGATTACTATTAGTCTTCATCTCTGACATTTGCATTCATTTGCATGATTGTATTTGTAAATGAAAATCTCTGTTATAATTCTTGTCTTGGGTGATTTTAGGCTCCAGTTTTTTTTTCTTATTTTCCAAATTTGGAACATTGGCTTCTTTCTTGGTTGCTTATTTATTTTCTGTGTATAATCATGTTTAATAATAACATTTAAAATGTTACTTTTATTTTTCTAAGAACATCTTACTTTTCCTTATTTGATTTTTAAATTCTTTCCTTTTTATCTGCATCTCACCATGTCCTTCCTCTGCTCTTTCAGAGCAGAGGACTCTTCCCTAACAAAAATATTAAAACCCATGTTGCCTTAGCTAAAATTTTAAGTCCCCCTGAAATAGGGCCTCAATATCTTTTTTATTCATTTTGTCTCACTACTCTCCTACTCAAACCATTCAATTTTACATTGACTATTTGCTGTCCCAACCCTCACTCATATGATTCTGTACCATCCAGTTCCGCCCCTTCTACCTACTGAAAAAAACAATCCCATTACAAGGTTCTTTATGACTAAAAAAAAAAAAAAATGATCTGAACATATTCCTTGGAACCCTAGAAGAGGAGCCAGGAGGAGATTCAGAGCACTGGCCCTGGGGTCAGGAGGATGAGTTATGGCCCCAGACACCCACCACCTGTATGACCCTGAGCAAGTCACTTATCTCCAGCTGTCCCTACAGAAAAAGAACTCGACACTGGAAAACAAGAGAATGAGTTTAGAAATAGGAAGGACAAAGACATGCTGGAGAGCCTAAGCAGTACCAAAATTGGCAGTGGTTATCTGTTTCTCAGTCTGCTCCGTGAAGAAAGCCTTGGCTTCTGATTAGGCCGGCCCCTCCTGGAATGAGCATCCCCTCCACAGTGACCCCCAAGCTTGTTCCCCAGCTTGCACTTGCCCCGCTGCGTCCCGAGGCAGTGTCCCCTCTGAGGGCTCTCACTGGGAGGAAAGCTGTTTCTGTGGAGAGCTAAAAGCGCCCCTGGGCCTTGTACGCTGAGCCTTGCCTTGTTCCATGGGACGGGACAGGTCACCAGCTCTTTCCCCCCAGCAGTCGTCCTCATCCAGAGCACAGGTAGAAAGCAGAGGGACCTTGGAGGCTGAGAAGGTGGTCTAATCTTGGTGCTGCTCTGTGGGCTCTTGGTGTGATCCTAATATGGTGAATGATCTCTTCCGATCTTTGTTTCCTCGTTGAGATGGTGTCATTGGACTGGATGTCCCTGAGATCCCTGTTGCCCTGAAATCTTGGACCCTTCAGCCCCTTCATGTCACCTCCTCCAGCTTGAAAGGGAGCCCAGTCCTCCCGGTGATTTTTTTCAAGGGCCCCCGTCTGATTTAGCAGCCACATCTCTCAGTCCCTTCAGGATCTTGGGATGGAGTTAATCGCCGGGCTCTGGTGACTCTAACTTAAGCTGTCATGTCACTGTGAGCCATTAGTCTGCCCTTTCGGTCCCTGGTGGGGGGAAAGGGAGAAATAGGAGCAGTAAGCAGCTCAGCCTTCTCTCCAGGGTCCTTTCCATCACCCATCCCCTCCCCCGGACCCTCAGTACCATCCCTTCTTTGAGCCTCCCCCTTTTTCTGATACAGCTTTTTAAAGAATACCCTTGCTCTTCTCTGTGGCCCGTTCTGAGCTCTCCCCCTTGGCACTGGTCTCACAGAACTGTCTCCCAGTCCCGGTTCTCTTGTTCTCTCCTTCCTCAGATTTCCTGTAGACCCCCCAGACCAGAAGCTGCTTATGGGCAGGCACCATGGGACTTTTCACCCTTGGAGGAAAGTTCCCCGGACCAAGCAGAGCGTCCTGTCCCCAGTGGAAGGCCAGACAGTGTCTGGTTTGTTAGTGACTCGGAGCCTGTGCTCGCCGCCTCACATTTTGTGTATTTGAATCTGTTTGTTTTCCCCACCGTACTGTGAGATCCCGAGGGAAGGGACGGATGGCACGCAAGGATGATTGTTTTTTTATAGCGTTGCATCCCCCTGGTCCCATGATGAGACAGCGTAGACACAAGATAACTGTGTGAGGGAACTTAGGCACATGATAAATATGTGAACGAACTGGCTGCCAGCCTTTACCTTGCTCCTTTCCTGCTGGATGTGGAGCATCTTTACCTACTAGATCCTTAAAAGCTGTTTTCTCACATAGAAAGGAGATTTTACTTTGGCAGGATCCCCAGTCCAATGGAAGACTTGTAGCCTTCTCACAAGCTGGAAGGGACCTTGGAGAGACTATTGACTGCAAGCCCCTTATTGTACAAATGGGGAACCTGGGGTCTAGTGACTTGTCCAAGATCACACAAGTAGTGAGTGACTCCAGATCCAATGTTCCTTCCATAATAATTGGAGTAGGGATTAGGGGAGGGGATATTAAAAAGGTTAAAGATAGATTGCTTTAAAATACACTATCAATTTACATCAATAAAATTGTAATACATATAATTTTAGGTAAATAAAATTATAAAAAATGTTATATAAAAAATAAAGTAGGGGCAGTTGGTGGCACAGTGGATAGAGCACCAGCCTTGAAGTCAGGAGGACCTGAGTTCCAATCTGGTCTCAGACACTTACCATTCCCTAGCTGTGTGACCCTGGGCAAGTCACTTAACCCCAATTGCTTCAGCAGCCAAAAAAAAAAAAAAAAGTAGCTTTAAAACTAGAAATGTTTCCTCTCCCCAAGTCCCTCCAATTCCCATCTTCTTCACTAGAATTTTTAGATAGTTATTGCACATTCACTGTATATCATTCCTCTCCTCTGAAAGGATAATAGTCCTTGTGTTACCGGAACGGGTTTGTTGTGGAAAGCAGCCGCCCTTCCTTGTTGTAAGGGCTCTGCTTTCCTGAACATCTTCCAGAACTTCATAAAGTGCTTTGTCAGTGTGAACTGTTCTCAGTGGGGCAGACTTGCACCTTCACATCCTTCTTGCTCATTTATGATTTCGCTTGGGACCAAGGATGCTTCTGCAGTTTCTTCTGGCACTTAGCACTGTCTGTACAATCATTACGCAGATAGCAGTTGAATCAAAGGCAGACCATCCAACAGTAGACTTCTAATGAGGTGCAATTGCAGAAATCCTGAAGATGGAGTCTGAAAGCCTCTTTTCAAACATGAGCTCTGCAGCTTAACTCCCCATGTGACCTTGGGCACTTCATCTCCCTTGGTCTCAGTTTTCTGGGTTACCAGGGGGTTGGACTAGCTCCTTTTTTTTTCTTTTAATAGTATTTTATTTTTCCAAGTACATGTAAAGATAGTTTTCAGTATTCAGCTTTGCAAAATCTTGTGTTCCAAATTTCTCTCCTTCCCTCCCCTCTTCCCAAGGGAGCAAGCAATCCAGTATAGGTTAAACATGTGCAATTTTTCTAAATATATTTCCATATCCATCATTCTATGAAAAAAATTACATCAAAAGGGAAGGGGATCACAAAAAAGGAAAAAACAAACAAACAAACAATAGCAACAAAAAGGATGAAAATTCTAGGCTTTGTCTTGCATTCAGACCAGCTCTTTTCTCAGGGCTCTTGGTTCTTCCCCTCCAACTCCCTTTATCTTGTACATCCAATTATTTCTCCAGGTATGTCTTCCTTCTCTTGGATCCCATTTTTTTTTCTCTTCCTATTATTACCAGCATAGGACAAACACTCACTACTATCCACTTAAACCTCTAGCCTCCTGACTGGTCTTCCCATTTCCTTCCATCATTAATCCATCCTTCAGACCTTCCTCTGTCTCCTCATCCTTCAGAACCTCTGTTACCTCCTGAAAATCATTCACACTCACTCTTTGAAGCCCTGAGAATATCAGCATTAAATTGGAAGCTCTCTCTAATCTTCCCTTCACCCTAGACGTTTTTCATACAATTCTTCTCATGTTCTCATTCTTCCCTGTAGCCAGATGGAACTACTGGATCCCCTCTGTTCATCCCCCATGTTTTCCCACCCCGTCACCTTTTCTCATCCTGTCCCCTTTGCCTCAAATGCTTTTACTCTACTCTGCTTTTTGAATTTCAAGCTTTGAAGCAAAACACAAATGCTGCCTCTGCCAGAAATACATTTTTGATCACTCCACTCGGATATCAAACAGAATTGTGGTTGCCTATTATGTATCATCTTGTAATAAAATTTTTGTGTCATATAATTTAATTTCAGTGGTGGTCAGGGACTGTTATTTACTTAAGTCTCATTTAAACTACATCTCTTTCAGCACCTAGCTCAGCACTCTATTCACACTGGGTCCTTAATAAAATGATTATTCTCTTCATTTAGAATAAACTCAACTGTTTTCTGCAGAATTATTACAAAATAATTCTTGCTATCCTCCTCTCCCAGAAAATATCCAGTTGGCCAGGAAGCATCAAGTTCACACCTTATTTTCTCATTAAATTTTAGGGGAAAGACATGTATCTCATTCTGGAGAACGATATGCTAAATCTGGTCGACCCCATGGATCGCACTGTCCTTCATTCTCAACCTATCGTGAGCATCCGCGTATGGGGCGTGGGCAGAGACAATGGCCGGTGAGTTATGTTCTTTTATTATTTGGAGTCTTGAACTGACTTCTGATTTATACCAGTCAAAACTATACTTAGTACAATTGGTTTGGGATTGTTTTTTGTTTTGTTTTGTTTTTTAATAAATAAATTTTGTTCTTGTCTATTTCTCCCTCACAAATGAAATTTGGGGATGTTCTAAGTTTAGAATCTTTAAAAATAAAAAGCACGTTCTGATCTGTATGGGCAAGTGTGCATGTGTATAGACATAGCTGCATGCATACGTATGTATATATAAGTACATTATACATATATTATGTATACACAAATACAGATACATGCATTTGTATATACATACACACATATGCATAAACACTTCCCTGCCTGATACATTTATTAGGCTTTTCACTTTCCAGGTCAAAAAACCCATTCAGTGTTCTGTATTCTTGTTTTACAAATTCTCCTCTTATCTGAATCCATAATGTAGGCCCAGTTCTGTGCTGATCCAGACTTTCTCAAGAACCCTTTCTTTTTCTCCCTTCCCTTTTCTGTAGTTCTTGCTCTTTTATTCCCCATCATTATTATAATCCGGTGAGGAGGCTTGAAAATAGGAGTTTGTGTAATATGTAGTCATAGTTCTTGTGTCTGTAAATTATGTTTTAATAAACATGTAAATTATATTTTAATAAGTGTAATGAGGTAGTGATTAAATGGATACTTTCAATTAAAAATGTATATGCTATCATTTTCTATTCCCAAACTTTTATATTCTAATTTCCATCAACATTTTTTTCATTGTGTATTTCTGAACAAAATCTATTTTCTGGCTTGAAAATAAGTTTCTTTATCATGACTTGAGTTTGGGTTTTTCTGGTTACTTTTTTTTTTTTTTAATATTTGGGCTAACTTTCCATATACCCTTCTATGAGGTTCCAGTGATCAACGAATTAACATAGAATTAAATAAGTAATGTGAAAGATATTTAATTTACTTGACTCTTTGTTTTAGACCGCCTTTCCAGATTTCACAGTGCCTCAGGGATGTCACTGATGCTCTGAAAATTACCACCGTGATGTGGATGTAAATATGTGTCTGTCACTGGTGCTTAAGAGAGAGTATTTTAGATACTGTTCTATTGAACAGACAGGGGACAAAGATACTCACTCTGGCTCTGGACCTTCTTTTATCATTAGGAGGGACTGTTGTTTTAGGAGGGATTAATCCTGGCTTTTGGCTCTTCTCAGAGTCATGCTAGCCTTTGACAGGAATAGATCTCTTGGCTGGTGGGAGGTTAGGGACAGGTAGAGGAGGCGTGATGGGGAGGAATGAGAGATGCTCCGGGGAGGAGAGGGCTGAAATGTGTTCTCTGCCTGCTAATTAGGAACATTTTCTTGGAGGACTGATTGCTTCTTTGAACTGTCATGTGTGCCCTGGGAAGCCAGCCAGTGATACTGGGGGCTTTAGACAAAAGTGAGCTGATTCAATAGCAGGCACTTGCCTGACAGACTCCTGCTCTTGGACTTGAGGATGTGGAGAGAGTTTAAAAACTGTATAAAGTGCGGTTTATTATTCAGTATTTTCTAACACAAACTTGACCTAAATGCTCTACCTTCAACCACTCTGTTCTCCTACACCTTGAAGCAGCTGCTTCTCAGGAGCAAGCTCAGAAGTCGGGGAGATGGAGGGACCCAGGTACAGGCCGGAGGTCCAGGGAAAAGTAGGTGGTGGTGGTTTTTTATTGAGTATAAGGCTTTAAAAGTCTTAATTACTGGGAAAATTTGCTGTGGAATAGTGATTGGATTGTACCAGATCATCAATGTAACTTTTCACTTTTGCTGGATATTCTGAGTTCCAGACACAGTATTAAATACTAGGAGAACTTGAAAGAACACAGTGTAACGTCCAGATTGATGAATATAGGAAGTCCTTATGAACAGAGAGAAATTTGCCAGTAACTTTGATTTTGTTGTATGTATATATATATATATATATATATATATATATATGTATATATATATATATATGAGTGTGTCTGTGTTGTGTGCATATATCATATATCTATATTGATATGTATCAATATAGTCTATTTTGATATATAATATTTATATTTATAGGTACATATCAATATAGAGAAAATTCTATATTTCAAACTTTTGAAATTAGTTATGAATTAATGCCTGCAGATAAGTAATCAGGAAACATGCTTTGAAATGACTATCAAAGGAAGAGTTTTTGCTAGCTTCTGAGTCACAGGCTTGCATTTTCTAGCTATTGAAAATTTCTAATTTACTACAAAACAAGAAGAGGTCTGAAATGGCACCAGTGTAAAACGACCCCTGTGGCTTACTCTAGGTCTTGGAACCAGATAGATTGCTATCCTTTTGGTGAGGAAGCATGAACGTGGGTTTGAGGAGGATGAAGAGATTCTGCTGTTCTGTGGCTTGGTAGGGATTTTATAACCTAGAACCTCCATCTGCAGATGAATGGGTTTCGCCTTCTCTGTAATGACATACTCTTTAGTCTTAGTCCTTATAAATAAGTATACCTGTGGAAGTGGGAATAGTTTTTGGATAGTTCAGGAACATGTACATGAGAACAAAATTGAAACTTAGAGTATCCAGAGGCTGCTAGAGCCAGCTTGAACTGTGAGCCACTAGGTAAATTTTCAGGGTGGGCACTTTTGCTTTGGAAATCAGTGAATGCTACAAATCTGGTTTATTGTGTGGTCGAGTGTCTAAACTTAAGAAAGCGATGGCAAAAAATGTTAATAACCCAGATGAAATTTAGAAGTGTGCCATGTATCATTTTCTGGTGGGTCGGTCGTTAAACATTTACCAGCACACTGCTGCCAATAACTCTTTCCATTCCAGCCAGCAGAATAGGTCATTTAAATGTTGGCAGCTCTTGTGCTGAGCTACCTTTTGAAGCAATGAATTAAGAAGCAGGAGAGAGGAGGCAAGTTCTCTCTCCCTATTGGTCCCCTGAGCTTCAGACTCCCTAGAAGAATGTATCTCAGAAATTACAGTGTTTTTAACTTTCTCTGCTTCCAGTTTTTATTTTTCTTTTAAGAGCAAATGTAATTTGAAATGCTGGAAAGGAAAGGGGTTTTAACTTTGCATGAATAAAACATAAAAGTGTTTCATTTTGCTTGAGAAAATGAGCCCCATTTCCCATTTTCTTTAGTAGCTTTCCTTGCTGAGCAAATGGAGTATCTTTGGGGACTTCGTCATTGAGTTAAAGGGAATAGTAAAATTCTGCTGTACCCAGTGCTTGAAGGACAGAAAAATCTTTGTAAGAATTCAGAACAGTTCACTTAATAGTATAGTTTCAAAATCAGCAAAAAAAGTTTTGTCTTGGGCAGTTACTTCCTCCAAGAGAGTCTTGTGATCTTCATGGAAATTCTTTTTTTTTATTATTATTAAAACTTTTTATTTGCAAAACATATGTATGGGTAATTGTTCAACCTTGACCCTTATAAAGTTTTCTGTGACAAATTTTTCCTCCCTACTCCCCTCCCTTCCCCTAGATGACAGGAAATCCACTACACGTTAATTGTGTTAAAATACTTGACAAGTCAAATATATGTATACATATTTCCACTTAACTTTGTTGTGCAAGAAAAATCGTATCTACAAGAAAAAACAATCAGAGAAAGGAAACCCAATGCAAGCAAACCTCAATCGAGAGCATGAAAATGTTATGTTGTGGTCCACATTTCATATCCCTCTCTCTGGGTGTATATGGCCTTCTTTACTGAACAGTTGGAGCTGGAACATTTCATTGTTGAAGAGAGCATGGAAATTCTTTATGTGGTAAGTTCCTGGGAATCCAGTGATCTCAGCAATCTTTCACTGGGAATGGCAGGCTCATTTACAGGAACTCCCAATGAGAAATGGTTGCTCATTTTACATCTAGGTCCTGATTAGTGCAGCTAACCCATCTTGGGAAGTGGTCATGTTATTTAAATTTACACTACGTATTTCCATTGGGCTGGAACCAATTACCCTATTTTACAGAAATGTAACTGCTCATAATCTGAATTAAAAACATGTTACCTCTAAATGGAACTCATTAATCACACCAGTTAGGATTGAACTGTTGCTCCTTCATTTAAAAAACAAACCAACATTTACCAAAAAGTCTATTCCTAAATCATAAGAATAGCTAACAGGATAGTCGTAATTATGAGTAAATGAAATTTTGAAAACGGATGGACTAAGCTTAGTTGAATGAAACATGATACAAGAGTTTTATCCACAGATAAGCTCCAAAATTAAAAAAAAAAATTATTCCCTTTTCATGTAGTGGAAAGCATGCTCTGAGATCCTGGGTTCTCATTTCTTTCTGCCCTCCTATTCAGCAAAAAGCCATCTTAAGTGCAGGGGAAGATCACTTAAAAGACAGTTCTTCCTCCAAGTCTGACCTGTGTGACTTCTTGAGAAGACAGAACTTTCTTCTCCCTTCCTGACTCTTTTTTGTCCTTAAAAGAAGGAGGACCACATTTGCATGACTTACTTTCTAGGGCTGTGGAGTTTCAGATGAGATGATCAATAAAAAGTGCTTCATCAGTTCAAGCTATCTTCTTGTTAATTAAATCCTTTCTGAATGCCAGATGGTCAGTCGATGCTCTTGTGGGAGCCACTGGAGACCGAGGGAATTAAAGGAGAATTTGACCTTTGTGAAGGCTCTGTCACCCAGAGCCTGGACATGAGGACTTCTTCCTCCAGGCTGGTGAAGCACTTTGCAGTCTCCCTGGCTGCCGTGCACCCACCGTTATCTGAAAAGTGAGCTGGGAAAGTATGGGGGTTGAGGGAAGGTGCCTCCAAAGGAAAGTCCACCGTTTATGTGCGACACT
Source organism: Myrmecobius fasciatus (assembly GCA_023553655.1). Taxonomy (NCBI): domain Eukaryota; kingdom Metazoa; phylum Chordata; class Mammalia; order Dasyuromorphia; family Myrmecobiidae; genus Myrmecobius; species Myrmecobius fasciatus. The sequence goes on along the minus strand of JAJPUD010000008.1, from coordinate 1,561,883 downwards.
TCCTCAGTGACTATATGTAGCTTGGATTTGGCCACTCTGCCCTCGAGGCTGGTTTAACTTCATGGGAATATCTCATCACATTAGTAGTAAATGAGCACAGCCGTAAAAACTCTGATGACAGAGATTTTATACGTAAATGTCATTGTAGAGTTATGAAATCCAAATGGGAACAGAAAGGAAAAAGGTGATTGGAAATTGAGACTTAGTGCCTTTTGAAAGTGCCATTGAGCTCCTGAGGTGAGAAAATAAGAGATAAATGAAAATGGAGAAGCAATCCTGATGGACCAGCAAACGAACTTAAACATTTGGATGGCACTAATTAAGACGCAGCCCCGGTGGGAAGAAAGAATTTTCTAAGCAAACTAATAATAGACATATAATTGCTGCCTAGGAAAGACAGAACCTTTAATTGACAAAGAAATGTGTTGTTTTTACTTGAAAATATTATTTACAACAAAGATTTAAAGAAAATATTGTTTACACATAAGCAAATTCAGCATTTCCTTGACTGAAGCGAGACCAGCCCGATGGCCCCCTAAAATACTTTGTTTTTTTTTTTTAGCTTTTTTCTGTTTTATTCAAACACTTGTTTTTTTTT
>JAJPUD010000008.1:1499957-1545525 GCA_023553655.1 Myrmecobius fasciatus | reverse complement strand
CTCTCTCAACTCTGAGACTGTGAGGTGTCTCAATGAGGAAGCTGGGTAGGGGAGGTCCCCTGTAATGCTCATGAAATCACAAGTCCTTGGTGAAGTGACATGGCATATTAATAATAGTACTATTAATCATTGAAATGTTAGTATCTGAATTTCATCATTTTACAATTTCCAAAGTACTTTATTATACATTAACTCATTTAATCCTCCCAACAACCTAGTGGAGACAACACGGTCCCGGGGAAGCAGAATTGATTAGACTTGGCTTTGATTTCCATTACTACCCTCTGACCTGAGATAACTGATTTTTACCACCCTGGGTCTTCATCGGTTTCATGGTCTCTAAAATGAGTGTGCTGATGGACTCATTGACCTCCGCAGTCTCTTCCAGCTTTAAGTACATCATCCTATGAAATAAATAGTACAAATATTACCCTATTTTCTAGATGAGGAAACTAAAGCTGAGATCACTTAAGTAAGGTGGCCAAGACCACTGAGTTATTCCACGGTGGAGCCAGAATTGAAACTTGGTCCTTTGATACCAAGTTGGTTCTGACTCCTTGCTTATCCCTGTCTCCACTTTTCCTTGTGCTGTATGCATTCCCTGATGGCTATTTCCCCCATCTTCTTCTGTGTTTCTCTAAATATTGACCATTCATCACGGTCCCATCCCACCTTCTCTACAAATTTGTCACTGATCGTTCTGGCCCTCAGGGATGTCTCCCTTCTCTGGACACCTCTGACGCTTGCACACGTCCCTCTGCCATCTACTCTGTTCTTCCTATTTGACTTCTCGTGAGGATGTGACTTGAGTTTCCCCCCTGCTCCCCACTTGAGACTGGAAGAACATTGACCCCAAGGATCAGATCTTCTACAATAACCCTAAGGGTTGGGAGTTACAGATCTCATCCCCAAGGTTGAATCACTTGTTCAGTGTCACACAGCAGAAAAGTAATCTGAAATGAGATTCTTCCTGACACCAAGCCCAAGAGCTTCCTCTGGAATGACAGAATTTCTGAGTTGGAAGGGATCTCAAAAGGCCCCTGGACTTCCTGGAAAGGAATACCCTCCAGAATATACTTTAAAAAAGGTCACCCAGCTTGTGCTTAGAGCTTTCAAATAAGAGGAGACCCACCAATTTCTAGAGAAAGCCAATTCGTGGAAGGATGACTGTTGAGTTGGTAGGGTTTTTCTTAAATCAAGCTTAAATTTGTCTCAACTATTTGAAGCTGCTGTTCCTAAATCTGCCCTCTAGGAACCAAGCCGGACAACTCTGGTCACTTCCAAATGACAGCCCTTCGGACACTTAAACGCAGTTCTTCCGTCCTCCTAAATCCCTTCTTTAGGCTAACTTTTCCCATATTCAGGAAGTATCAACCTGAGTTTTTTTGTTTTTTTTTTTCCTCCCTCCTCTGAATGCCTTCCTGTCATTATCCTTCCTAAAATTTAGTATTCAGAACTGAAAATCTCTCTCCCTATTCCTTTCTGGTCTTACAGCAGTGCCATCCCCCTTTTTTTTTATTGGAAATTGTCTTTCTTTTAATGCACCCCAAGATCCCATTGACTTTTTTGGATTCCCTATTATATTGCTGCTTATATTGAGCTTTCAGTCTATGAAAACCCCCAAATCTGTCTATCTGATTATCCTTGTGAAGGGGATTTTCCCACACCGATGAGATAATTTTGGACCTTGAGCCTCTTACCCAGGCTGTTAGCTGTGCTATCTTTTTATCATTCAAAGATTTGATTAGGATACTGTCTATGCCTTTCTCTAGGACATTAATTACACTGTGAAGCAGCACAGTGGGGACAAACTGATTCTGAGAACTCCATTGGAGACCTTGCTCCAACATTGTACTGTTAGAGCTTGCTTTTGAGGTCGGGCCGTACCATGGTAGGGTACCATATCTCACGGTCCCTCCCTGACACCATCCCAACTCAGTAACTCTAGTGGCTCCCTACCATCTGCAGGACTGAATAGACAATCCTGTTTGGCTTTTAGAGCACTTCATAACCTGTCCCCCTGACCTTCAAGTCTCAGCTAAAATCCCACCTTTCCCAGTCCCTCTTAATTCTAGTGTCTCTCCTCTGTTGATTATTTCCAAAAGTATGAGAGCCTCTGACAAATGTTTGGGTAAAGTCTGAGTAAACTATCTATGGCATTCTCTTAATTTGATAGTTTAACAACCCTGCCCAGAAGGGAAATAATATTAGTCTGGCATGATTTGTGCTTGATGGAATCATTGGGGTCACTGCTCCTTTTTTTTTTAATAATAGCTTTTTTATTTTCAAAATACATGCAAAGATAGTTTTCAATATTCACCTTTGCAAAACCTTGTGTCCCAAATTTTTCTCCCTCCCTAGACAACAAATAACCCAATATGTTAAACATGTGCAGTTCTTCAATTTATATTTCCACATTTATCATGCTGCACAAGAAAAATCAGATCAAAAAAGGGAAAAATGAGAGAGAGAGAGACAAAGCAAACAACAAAAAAAAGGTGAAAATACTATGTTGTGATCTACACTCAGTCCCTGCAGTCTCTCTCTGGGTGCAGATGGCTCTTTCCATTCCAAGTCTATTGGAAATTGGCCTGAATCGCCTCATTGTTGAAAAAGCCACGTCCATCAGAGTTGATCATCACAAATCTTTTTGTTGCTGGGTTCTGCTTGGTTCTACTCACTTCACTTAGCATGAGTTCATGTATCACTGCTCCTTCTTCACTAATTAATTAATCATTAGGATTTTAGATTGAATCAAATTAAAACTTGTTGGCTTATAGTTTCACTATTTTGTTCTTTTCCCTTTTTTTCAAAATTGGGGCATTTGTTCTTTCTCCCTTTTTTTCATGCTTCTCCCATCATGTCCTATGATTTTTGAAATGTTTCTAGTAATGGTTCAGTAATCATCTATGATCTCTACACTAGACATAATATCCTAGAAATGACCTCTATTGAGACATGAGTCCATTCTCCTTGTGCTTTTGCTTACAGTAAATGGTACTTAAACCCTTAGACTTCTATTATTGGGTTTTTTCCTTCATTTCAAAAGATGTTATGACATCTGATATGTTAGTGCTCAATAAATAATAGGAACATATAATTATAATAAATAATTATGTGTCTTTGGCAAAGAAGCAACAGCACATATGGAGACCAAGGGATATCAAAGTAGAGCCTGTCATCCCAAGAATTGGAGAAGATTCATCCATACTCATTAACTGTCCAGAGGCCCAGGGAATGATAGTTTGGCAACAATTCAGAAAGCAGCTCATCTAGACAGTTGCCAGGAATTCTAGGAAATGTAACCATAGATTTTTGGAATGAATTTAGCTTAGCCTAGGACTTTCCAAGTAAGATAACATTGGATTCATCTATTAGAACAATCATTATAATAAAAAGCATCGTGGGAACTAAAGAAATGGCTCAAAATCTGAGAAAGTACCTCTTAGATATCCTCCCTCAAGATTTAGTAGCAGAGTAGTCTGATGCTCATTGAATATTTGTTGAATGGATGAATGAATAAATTCTCATTTTAGTAGAAAAAAGTTTCAATTTCTTTGTCCTCCAAACAAAATTCATTATTTTTCTTTCTGCCCCCATCCCTGCATTTTCCTAATTTCTTTGTATCTTTTGAAATCACTACTGTTTTCCCCTCAAAAGTTTACAACCTCAAAGGCACTCTTCCCTTTCCTTTGCTCTCCCGACTCCTTATCAATTTGTCTCTTAGCTCCTTCCCTTTACTTACACAGTCACCACCCTGACTACTCAAGCCTTTATCTCCTTTCTTCTAAAGGATCATAGTGACCTGCTCATTGGTCCCCTCGACTTGGGGTTTCTCCTCTTCCATCCATCCATCACATAACCTCCAGACAGATCACCCTAAGCACCTGTCTGACTGACCCTCCGCTGCACAAGAAGCCTCGGCCACTCTCTCTCACCTCTAGGATGAAACACAAACGATTCTCTCTGGCTTTGTCGTTCCATATTGTTCTTCATGAACAATTCGCCCAGTTGGTCCTCTTGCCATTCCTGGTATTTGACATTATCTTACCTTTCTCCTGTTCTTCCTAGAATATACTCCTTTACCTCCACCTCCTCAATCTGTTAGAATCCTCAAGTCTAGTGCCAAGAGGTGATCCTGATTTCCCTCCTATTAGTTTCTAGACCCTACCTTGCAGATCTTCTGTATTTTTCTTTTCATGCATATGTTGTTTCCTTAGCATCAGTGCCATGAGGCACTTTTTTTCAGCACCTAGAACAGCGCTAGGCACATAGTAGGCACTGATGAAATGAGTTTCCTTCCATAAGGGGCAGGGGTCTTAAGGAAATGATGGATTGAGGGATTTCTGGGGCCAATTTGGGGCTCTTTAGTAAGCAACGACAGCTCCTGTCACATGTCAAGATATTCAGAAGACCAGACAGCATTCTCGTTTGTATGTAAACAGTGTGACTTCCGTGTGCTGGAGAACGGACGCTTTAAAATATTGGCACTTTCTAACAATAGGCTTATAGTGCTAACAACGATGTATCCTCACATTTCCGAGCCCGTTGCCTGAGAGAAAGAGGCAATTACTCCTCATTTGTGCTCAGTAGAGCTTGTCTTCTGACAGACGAGCAAGCCCCTGCTTGAACTGAAGTCTCCTGGGCTCTAGCCCCATGCCAGATTTAGCATCTCAATTTAAGCATTAAAATATTATTTGGAGTGGTTAGTTGATAAAGGATCATTGGCTTTCACAGTCATCAACTCTGCTTCAAAAATCATATTATTGGCTGTACCTGTAATGGTTCTACTGGTCTGGAAAAGGGATATTTCACTTCTCTGAAGCGTGATAAATCCTGCCTGGCTAATCCTTCCAAAGCAAAGGTGCTTAATCTTTTTGGGGGTCATGGACCCCTTTGGCAGCCTGGAGAGACCTGTGGACCCCCTTTCGGAATGATTTTTTGAAATGTATAAAATCCAATACATTGGATTTCAAAAGAAACCAATTATATTGAACTCCATTTATCAAATACTAATTTTTGTAAAAACCAATTCACAAACCCCAGGTTACTCTAAAGCTAATTTGATAACAGAATCCATGGACTATGGATAGACCCATGAATCTGTCTACGGAGGGTTTTTCAGTAAAGCCTCCTTTTATAATCTCACAATGTAGAAAGTAAGTTCAGAATATATAAATAAGAAAGAATTACTCTAAACTTTATTTTAGTAATATTACCTCTCAGAAGAATCCTGGAATAATTTTGAAGCATTAGTCTCTCTTAGAGAGAGTATTTAGTATATTTCACTTATGGATTTATCATCGCAGTGCACACATGGCACTGTGGAAATGATCTGTTGGTATTGCTTTGTATTTTTAATATCTGATTTCAAAGAGCATTGAGTTCTTGTCTCTGTGAAAGGCAGAAAAGCTCTCTGAGGCAGCCAGCTGGGCTGGTATGGTTTCCAAAGGGAAAGCTGTCAGTTTCCATGCTCTCCTTTCTTCGCAAGCAGATGTCCATGCTTCTCTGGATCCTCCTGCTCCATCCCCTTTGTAGTCCCTGTTGACCCCTTTCTTTAAGCATCTCATGAGCTTCCTTATCTTTAAAATCTGACTCTAACCTGCCTTGGTAGCCCGATTCCCTCCTTCCCACCCTCAGACCCCACCTACTACTGCTCCAGCCAAACCAGGCAGGCTGCCATGCTTAGAACATACCCCGTATTTTCGCACAAGCACCCTTAGTTCCCAAATGCTAGGAGTACTACGCTCCCCCACCCCATCTAACTGACTTATTGCTAACTCTCTTTTTTGATTTCTTTTTTTAATCAACCAGCATTTCTTTTCTTTCGCTTTCTTTTTGCTTCACTGAAAAGAAAGCTTTGTAGCAAATATGCCCATTTTCTGAAGCACCAGCTCAACAAGTCCCCTCTTCCATGAAGCCTTCTCTAATTTCCCCTAAAAAGAAAACCAAACAGACCTGAAACTAATCTATTGCCCATCTGTCTTTAATACGTCTTTCCATTTTTATCCTAAGTCTAATGTGTACTGTGTGTGTGTGTGTGTGTGTGTGTGTGTGTGTGTGTGTTATGATCCTTCCAGATTATAGATCCCTTAAAGTTAGGGATGTGGTCCATTTATTTGTCTCTCTACCAAGGCAAAGGATAATGCTCTGTACATATAGGTGCTTAATAAATATTGGTTGAAGGGTAGCTAGGTGGAGCAGTGGCTAGAGCCCCAGCCCTGAAGTCAGGAGGACCTGAGTTCAAATCTGGTCTCAGACACTTAACACTTCCTGGCTGTGTGACCCTAGGCAAGTCACTTAACCCCAATTGCCTCAGCTTAATAATGAATGGATGAATGTTGGTTGAGTGTTGTTGAATGCCCCCCCTATCATAAGAGAAAACAATTCTTTTTTGAGAAACCTCATCTATAAGCATTTATTAAACATTTGCTATGTGCTGGTCATTATGCTAAACGCTGGAAGTTACAAATACATGCAAGAAAAGATGTTCCCTACCTTCAAAGAGTTTAGATTCTAAGGGGATAACACATGCTAGGGGGATCAAATGGAAATGAAGTGATAGAGAAAGCTTGGCAGAGTCAGAAATGGAGCCTGGAGAGGAAAGAGAACCAGTCAGAGGGAGAGAGGGAGAAAGCTCCCAGGGGTGGAGGCTGTTTCCACTGTGTGAAGTCCAGGGTCCAGGGAGCTTCCAAGATGAACAGATTTTCTGGGGCTTTGGAGAGGAAGTCTGGGATTCAGGAGTGCCATCTGAAGAAGGATGAGGCAGCTGGGTGGGGGGCCATGCCAGACCTAGAGTAAGGATGCTCTGGATCCAAGTCCAGCCTTTAGACACTTAATAGCTGTGGGACCCTTGGCAAACTGTCTGCCTCAGTTTTCTCATTTGCAAAATGGAGATAAAATAGCACCTAGTTATTCTAAGGATAAAATGTAAAGGTTTTTTAAAGCGCTCTCCTCCGTGAATGTTCAGATGACAAAATGTTTTTTGTCAGTCCTAAAACAGGCAAAATAAAGACAGTAATCCTTCTCCGTTACTCTGTCCTTTTTTCCACAATCTAAGACTTCAGCTCTCTCTCCTTTTTAAATTTTTCTCATTGGTTGCAATTTCAAGAGAATCACAATGAACGCCATTCATGGGCACATCAAGAGAACCCTGAGAGATGAGTATCGTGTAAAAAGCAGGACGGTGAATTTTGAGAAATGTGATACTTGGGAGTGGGTTCCAACAGAAATGGGTTTGGCTGTTTTGATTAAAACAGCTCAGTGTGGTAGAAGGAGCACTGATCTTGCAGTGAGAACTCAAGGAGAAGCCAAAATCTTCCTCTAACTGGACAAATCACTTAACCACTTTGGCCTTCACTTTCCTCATCTATAAAATGGATCTATACAAGCTGTAACAACGTGCTACCTAACTCAGTCAGCTGCTTCAAGGAAAGTGTTTTGTAAGCCTCCAAGTGCTAATAAATCTGTTGTTATTGTTAAGAAAAATAATACATTTATTGATTGGCTCAATCTAGATGCTTGGAAATCCATTTAAAAACAAAAGAATTGGTCAAACCAATAGTGTTTTTGAATAATCAGTCCAAATCATCCATCTAATATTATCATGTGAAGAAACTCACATCCACACAAAGTAGTGAAGAATAACATGATTTGTATATATTAGGTGAATTTTTACATTCTAAACAAAGCACTTGATTTCCTAGATGTGTAATAAAATAGCAGAAATAGTCATTGGGTTTGGTCCTCCATAGATTTTAAAACTCTGTCTCCCAGTTTACTAGAGACATGAAAGTGTGTCTGGATCACTGCCTGCTGTGTTAAATCCACTTCTTGTACCAGGGGTAGTTACAGAGTCCCTGGTTCTTAGGAGCATGACGCATGAGCAGTGGGAGGTAGTTTGTTGTGCTTAGGGGCCCTCAGTTATATACTGGGGCATAGTCAACAAAAACAGAATTATTTAGCACCTCAAGAGAAACGACTGCTTCCGTATGTGTGATTTTCAGTGAATGATTGTACTTTAGGATGTGTTAAAACCTCATTAATTTAGATACCACTAATTTGGAGTTTGTGATCATTTCAGATAAGAAACCAGACTGCACTCTTAGCAAGATCTAGGGATGAGGGATGTTTTCGAAGCAGATTTGTAGCATGAACAAGATTCAGGAGGGGAAAGAGAAATGTCTAAATTATTCAAGAGAACTCATCTTAAGGAGCTTTCAAATACTTGAGAAGCATTCCCTTGTGTGCCTGCTGTGGATTTCCCTTCCCTACTATATTCTTGCCTTAAACACTTTCTCATGTTTTGTTTTTCCCTAGGGAATATTCTCTCTCCTCTTTACTTAACAAATTTGGGTCCATTTTTTAAAACTCAGCACAAAGGTCACCTTTTCCAGAATCCTTCCCTGATTTCCTTTTCCATCTGATCTCACATAGCATTTGGCTCTGGACCATTCTAATGTTATCAGGTAATACTAGACCATGTAACTCTAAATTAGTTTGCTCTCTTACTAGATTATAAGTTTTATGAGAGATGGAGAGATGTCTTTTATAAATCTTTTATCTCCCCCAGCTCCTAAACATTCATTTTAGTTTAAACTAGTTCATTTTCTATTAATTCTAGCAACTTCTTGACTTGTCATCTAGCTTAATGAAAAAATAACAACATAAGCTCTGTACCCAGCAAGTGGATGAGTAAAATAATTTATTAACTTTTCCCATTGGTAGTACTAATGTTCCCTGAATGCTTGCTGTGTGCATACTTCTCCATTAGGAGCTGTGTGGTTTTTTTTTTGTGTGTGTGTGTGTGTGTGTGTTCTTTGTATACCTTATTCCTTTCCCAGAGGGAGATATTGCTGGAGATCCAGTGGTGTTAGCACATCAGCTCACAAGCTACCACTAATGCTTTTGCTCTGAGTTGTTTCAGCATTCACGGGTCTAATTTCTGAATTTTGTGTTGGGCCGTTCCATTGTGGCAGACAAGTTCCCTGTCTATGGACCCCCCCAAATGCATAGCTTTCTCCTCACTATCTGAGCTTCTGCTTATAAGTCATAGATTGAGTCGGGAAACCCAGATTCTCTTTCAGTCTCTCCTACTATAATTAGGCCCATGTACACTACATGAGAAGGTACCTTATCTCCCCCGTTAACTCAGTAGAGCCCTCTGTACACCAGGGTATTTAGTGCATTTTTTTAATCAAATTAGAGGTGGGGGAGCATTTCTTTTAGACCTTATCTTTTTTAGACCTCAGTTTCTTCATCTATTAAAATAAGATTAATTTCTACTTTTTTCTAGTGCCAGAATTCTGATCCCAATGAGAACTATTATGTATTCAGAAAGACTTATCGCTATCGTGATTTTTATTAGATTTCCCAAAGCTCTAACACTGTCTGCATTTGGAATTACTAAGTCTATCTCCTGAGCTTTTCAAAGGTCTTTAATTAATGAGGAATAAATTAATGAAATTATACCATAGCTTTACACCCACTAATTAACAAAGCGGGTCTGAAATTGTGTGGGTAGTGACTCTTCTCCTTTATGTTACTTCTGTATTAGCTGAAATTTCTTAAATTACTGAAATGTGGTTGTCTTGCAACTGCCCAGCTCATTATAATGCTACAAGAGAAAAAGTCACTTGAATCGGATGACCGTCTGCCCCTAAAAAGTCATGTTAACCCGTTCCCATAGTGGTGGAATTCAGACTTGGAGGCAGAAAGGAACCTCAGAGTCCATCCAGCCCAGTTTCCTTATCTTAAATATGAGGACAAACTAAGGATCAGAGGGAGCTGAGGTCCTGGCTAAAGTTACCCAGGAAAAATGGGATTCAAAACAAGGTTGGGAAAATCCATTGGTGAATCGGCTCATATGTTGTCATGGTAACCATCGGAGAAACTGGCAGGAAATTTGATTATCTTTGGCCAAGTTCATTCAGCTAGCACTGAATATCTACCCTGGACTCGGCTTTTACTAGAACAATTGGAGGATGTGTATACTTGGTGCCCTTTATTTTCTACACCCCCCAAACAAGCAATATTCAGTGAATCTCCTATTGTGAACTTCTGAGAGGACCTGGATGAGAGAGAAGACAGGAGAAAGTGTGGTCAGATTGTGATCAGGAAACAGTTGTATCTCTGAAATCCCAGATCCATTCAGGCCTTTCAGTGAACGGATGAGATAGACACACAAATGTGTGTGGTCTGTGTACACAAACACACACACACATATTTGGCAAGGTGTTATTGAAAGCATATTGGCTTTTCTGGAAAACAAGAAAATCAAGGACATATGCTTTCCTTATAGGAGCATCTCCCTTTTTTCTTTTCATATATTTTGCAAATCTACTTGATCATAATCACTATTAGAGTAAGACTAAGGTAGATCTTCTTTACCTTTATCTCTCCCATTGCCTTAGTAGATACTCAATGAACATTGAGCCTATTAGAGAGACAGCATGTTGGTACATTTAAAAATAAATAAATAAACAAACTTCAAGAATAGAGGGAATAGCAGTATAAGGAATACTAAGAGAATTAGTCAAGGAGGATATCTTGGGGGAAGTGGGCTCTTACTGATTGGTTAGTGATACATTAAAAATTAGAAAGCCCATCTCCTGCTTCCCCCTCCAATACATTGCTATTTGAATTTCCCCACTTGAGTCTTTATTTTTTTAAAAAATACTATTTATTTTTTCCCAATGACATTATAAAACAATTTTCAATATTCATTTAAAAAATGAGTTCCAAATTCTCTCCTTCCTTCCCTCCTTTCCCCCTCCCTGAGTTGGCAAACAGGTTACACATGCACAATCATGCAAAACATATTTCTGAAATATTACTCATGTTTTGAAAGAAAACACAGATACACCTCCAAAAAATTGAAAAAAAAAATAAAATGAAAAATAGTATGCTTTGGCCTGCATTCAGCTTCTACCAGTTTTTTCTTTGAAAGTGCATGGCATTTTTTGTCATGAGTCCTTCGCAGTTGCCTTGGATCATCTTGGATCATTGAGCTGCTGAGAATAACTAAGTCATTCACAGTTGCTCAGTGCACGATATTGCTGTCCCTCTGTGGAACGTTCTCCTGGTTCTTCTCACTTCACTTTGCATCAGTTCACATAAGTTTTTCCAGGCTTCTGAAATCTGCTGCCTCCTCATTTCTTATCCATCGTATTCACGTACACAGCTGGTTCAGCCATTCCCCAATTAACGGGTATCCCCCCAGTCTCCAATTCTTTGCCACCACAAAGAGCGCTGCTAGAAATAATTTTTGAATTCAGAGTGGCGTTGTCTCGCCCATCTAGAAGTTTAAATCTATGCATTAGATACTACTTTGATTAAAGTAATAAGAAATGGATGTTAGAAAGATAAAAGAAATCAACAAAATCTGTTTTTTTCTTTTAAAGAAATTAGGAAACAATGAATTGGAATCAGGAAGATGTGAATTTGAATCCAATCTCAGATACTTCCTGGCTGTGTGACTCTAGAAAAGTCACTTAACTTCAGTCTGCCTCAGCATCCTCATCTGTAAAATGGGGGTAATAATAGCACTCACCTCCCAAGGTTATTGGAATGATCATCTAAAGTAACAGGGGTCTTACTTTGCAAATCATACAGCACTGTATAAATGCTAGCCATGATTAGCTTAATTAGATTAATGGGTTTGTTTGATCTAAAGGTTTTAGAGATAGTAGCTCTTTCACTTTACATTTGTCTGTGATAATTGACAAAATCTGGGTGAAATCCATTGTACTTAAAAAAAAAAAAAATGTGCTTTAAAAAAGTTAATCCAAAGTGACAGAGCCTCGAAACTCTGTTTAAAATCTGGTGGGAAGCCAAAATAAATCCCAATAAAGAAAGAGGGCGTAGGTCCCATCTCTTCCCTACCCCTCAGCCCGATTTTTGTGATGAAATATTCTGGGAACCCCAAGTTTTCCTCTGTAATGCTGATGATAGTGCTTGGGTCCTGAGTATCCCCAAAGCCTCTCCCATTCATTGTCTTACCTCTTTGTGGTTCTTTACCCCAATTTGGCTTAAGTCAATAAGACTTTCCAGGGGGTTTTCATTATTAGGAGTAAAAGAGACAGGCGATGGGGCTTCTCTCTCTTCCCTACCTCCCTCAAGTCCCCTCCTCTTGTTTATTTATGGACTTAAGCCAAGAAGTAAGATAATGGGAGAAGGGGAGGGTGGATAGAGCTGAGCTTTAGGGAGGTCACTTTGGCAGAGGAGTGAATGAGAACCCAAAGTTGGGGCGATGGGAGGCAGGAGAACTCACCAACAGCTATTGCAGAGGTGATGGGGGTCTGGACAGCGCCCATGGGGAGAAGGGGATGATGGGAAAGAGCTGACAGAACTTGGCGACAGATGGGAGAAGCAAGTTGTGGACGAGGGATGGAGGATGACCCCTTGTTTGCGGGTGACCCATTGGCAAGGTTTGGGAGGAGCGGTCCAGTTTGAGTTGGAGAGGGGAGGACTGAGATGAGGTGGCCAGGGAGATCAGGTCCGGTGGGCTCACAAGTTAGGAGGGAGCTCTTAAGTAAGGCCGAGGCTTGGCTGGGGTCAGAAGCCTCTGGGCTGGAGCTCTCTATGGCCTGCTGACCATTTGCCAGCGCTGTGCTCCCGGGGGGGGGGGCTTCTGTGAGGATCAGCTTCCTCACCTGTAAAATGGGCATTCGAGGAAGGACCTCTGTCTCCCATATACACTGCACTGGCAAAGCTGGAAGCAGCGTGTGATTGCCCTAACCAGGAGGTCCCAGTTCCAACCCTCGGCAGCCCTTGAGACAGCTGACCACCTGCTCCTCCGGCCATTTCTCTCTTCCTTCCTTTGCCTTTCCTCTGTGTCCGTGCCGGAGTGAGGCCGGTCAGCAGGGCAGAAGTCTGACCTCTTTTATGTCTCTGAGTAATGGACCCGATCTCTGAGGCAAAGAAAACTGGACGGCGTGCTCAAATCAGTTTCAACGTCAGAGAAAACCCGGGGGCAGCTACAAGTCCCATAGAGTGCCGGCGCCGAGACCCGAGTTCAAATCCGGTCTCAGACACTTAATACTTCCCAGCTGGGTGACCCTGGGCAGGTCACTTAGCCCAATTGCCTCTGCAAAGAGAGACAGACAGACAGACAAAGAAAGAAAGAAAGAGAGAAGAGAGGAGAGAACCCTTGTGAGCCAGCCACGGAAGGACTGCCCGCCCTTCGGAAGACCCGGCCCGGCCGCCATGGTGCGGGAACCTCCGGCAGGAAATAGGGGTCTCCTTCCCCCCCCCCTTTAGCTTGGAAACACGTGTCTGGAGGAGGGAGGGAAGCTGCGCGGGTCGGCCGTGAGGAGGAGCCGCCCCTTGCCCATAGCACGGTCCCACGAGGAATGAGTGCTCCCTCTGCAGTAAGAGTCTCTCCCTGGCACATCTCTGGGCATTATGGCCTGGCCCCGAGCAGCTGATTCCGTGGGAGTGGCCAGCACGGTCTCCCCTAGCGGAGGCCGCCGGAGGGCGGCTGTTTGCGGGGGTCCTTGCGTTCATTCCCCCACCTCGGCGTCCCGTGGGGCCGTCTGCCCGGTGACCCTTCTCGTGCGAGCGCCAGCGCTTGGGCTTCTCCGCTAGCTGGGCCAGGGGTGACCAGGCGCCAGCTCTGGACAAGGCCGGGCCCAGGCCGGGGCTTCCTTCAGGGGACAGTGGGGTGGGCCAGCCGTGGGACGTCACAGCGACAGGGGGGTCGGGAGTTGGAGAACGGCGAGCCAGGCGGTGCGTGGGGCCAGTGAGAGTAAATGGTGAGCTTGTAGCTAGTCGTCCGGCCCGGAGCCTGGAGCTGGGCCGCGGGGTAAGCCAGACTTCCTTTGAGGTGAGGTCACGGTGGAGCACTGAGTCACAGGCGCCCGCTCTCAAGCTGAAAAGGAGCCCAAGGCGTGGCCCAGGGTCTTGATGCGTCAGAGCTGGGATGGGAACCCAGGACCCCGGCCGCCAAGCCCGGTGCTGCGTCCTGGGGCGGCCGTTGCTGGCCCCGCATAAACTGAAAGGGGCTTTTGCCGTTGCATTTGGCATCCGGTCTCCTGGCACTTGTGTATTCAGTGTAGGGCGCAGAGTTGGGTCCTGTAATGAGCCGGCAGCGTGAACATTATTCTGTGAAGGCCCCGTGACTGCCTTGCTTAATGTTTAGGCCCGTCTAATCAAACAAATTGAAATTGGATTGTGGCTGTTGTACATGCATAAGGAAACATAATGTAGCTGTTATTTTCCAGTTAAAATGCAGGTCTGGATGAGATAAAATTGATTTTTCTAAGCTATTTGGGGCCGTTGTAGGTTGATTGAATTTTCACAGAGGAAGAGGAAAGGGCTTTATTTATTTATTTCTTGCTGATGTCATTCTCTAGAGATATTTCACCCTTATTAGGACTTCAGATAACTTTATACATTGAGTTTATTCCATATTTATTTGAAATCATCACAGACCTGAAAGCCGCTGACAGTTCAGTGGCAAGGAGGGCTGGAGAGGGATAATAATTAAGGACAATCCCATCACCACAGAGGCTGTTTCTATAGTAAAGACACCACTGATGCATTATCATCATCAGGGGATAATATTTTGTATATCATTGAATTTTCCAAATAGCAGAGGGTTTTTTCTTCGGGCCATTCCTCTAGTTTTAACCAGTTCTGAGAGAAGTCTTTCCAAAATGTGTTACATCCTCCACCGCCCTCTCACACAGAAGAGGCATGTGGCCCTGAGAGTGTCACCTGAATCTTACCGGGTAGGAAGTGTTCCACACCCATACTCCCTCACTTCTGCCCATACTGATGTTTGCCCTCTCTTTGCTACAGTTCTGGTAGAACCTCTTCATGAATCCAGATGCTTAAAGTGGCTGAGACCCTCTGAATTGAGTTAGGAAAGTAGCTAGCAGACGCTCAGTCCGGACCCATTCTTGAAGCTTTTCCAGGCTATGTAGGACCAGCTAGAATTTGGACATCACTGGCACCATCTTTGAGAATCCAGTCATTTCTCTTTGAGAAGACACTGGAGGGGTTAACAGAGGATCCTGAACATAATTAAATTTTTCCTTGATTTTTAAGAACAACTGTAGCGTATCAAGTGATAACCCTCATAAGTCACTGAAGCACGCGGATCTATTTGATCCTGCAGTGAGGTCTCCCCTCCCTGAAGGGTGGTGCTTTTTATAGTTTCGTGTCACCGACAGCTGTCACTGCTCACCACTGTCAGTGTGCTTTCCTCTGTCAGCCTCATCTCCCTTCCTAAATCCTTCTCAATCTGATTTATCCTGAGGAAATAGATAACTAAGTTCATTAGTGGTTCATTTAATTTTTGAGTGCAATTTAACAAAATTTGTGATAGCTTTTGTTTTCACATCATCTTTATTTCTAAGAATATTTGTCACCGTTTCCCCTATCTAGCAAGCCATCCCTTCTAACAAAGATTAAGAAAAGAGAAAGAAATCCTGCAGTCCAGTCACTGGAGCCCATGCTCATCAATCTCTGAAAAGAAGGGAAGGGACAAAGGATGTGCCTTTCTTTCTTTTCCCCCCAATTCTTTAGGTCCAAGGTCTTTGGTCTTTACAGTGACACAGAGCTCAGTTCCTTTTTGTTGTTGTCATTCTTTTCATTGACATTGTGGTAATCTTTGTGTAGCTCATTTTCCTGGTTCTACCTACTCTACTCTGTATTAGTTTCTATTTGATTCCACATTATCTTGGAATATCCTTTGTGGCAAAGCTTCTTTACATGACTAACCAACCCCTGGTTAGACCAGCAGTCCAGCAGTCAGCGAACATCGACTTTGGCTCCAGTTCTCTGCTATGAATAGTTTATACGTGGGACTTTTCTTTCTGACTTTGAGAGATAAGCCCAAGCAGTGGGATCTCCCAGTTAAAGGGTATGGGCATGTTAATGACTTTTAGCATAATTCCAAATTTGGACCAGCTCACAACTTCATTAATAGTATATAGATTATCCTTATCTGTCATTCCACAGTCTCTCCAAAACTGACAATTTACATATTTTGTCAACTTTGCCGATTATTGGGATAAAAATGGAATCTTGGAGTTAGTCTACATGTTTCTTATTTTTTAGTAATTTGGAACAAACTGGTACATTGGTTAATATTTTGCAATTCTTTTGTAAATTCTGGAGCAATTATGATCTGACCCACAAGTGAAGTTGACGAGCTCTGAGACATCTACTTTGTCTGCTGAGATATTTTTTGATAACTTCTGTGCTTGGAACTGCTTTCTAGATAGTTAGGGTCCCTTCTGGATAAATGTAATTCCTTTCCATGGAGCACAGATCACAAAATACTTTATTCCTAACGATCCTTTGAGCTTCTTCATTGATAAAATGAAAGGATTAATTTGTTTCACATTTACGATTGCTTCCAGCTTTCAATGTATGATTGTGATAGGTAGTATTGCTGCTATTAGCCCATTTTGCAGATGGGGAAAGCAAGGCTAAGGAAAGCTAAAGGACACATAAGTGTACTAGGATGAATACTTAGATACAGCCAGATTGACTCAAGAGTCTCCTACACTATGATGAACTGAACGTGAAACAGCCAGTTTTAAGATTGGAAAAGGAGTACAACAAGATTGTATATTGTCACCTTGTTTATTTAACATATATTCAGAATACATTGTGCAAAAGACTGGATAATTCAAAAGCCAGAATTACGGTTGCCAGGAGAATTATCGACAATCTATCTCGAATCTGTATGTCTGATGGCATAAAGTGAAAAGGAATTACGAAGCCTTTTGATGAGAGTGTAAGAGGAGAGTGGAAAAGCTAGCTTGAAGCTCAAGATCACAAAAACTAAGATCTTGGCAACTGGTCCCATCACTTCCTGGCAAACAGCGGGAGAAGAAATAGAAACAGTGTCGCATTTTATATTCTTGGACTCAAAGATTACTGAAGACGGTGACTGTAGCCTTGAAATTTAAAGACACTTACTCCTTGGAAGACAAGCTATGGCAAATCTAGATAGCAAACCAAAAAGTAGAGACATCACCTTGCCAACAAAAATCCATATGATCAAAACTATGGTTTTTCCATTTGCGACGTTTGGCTGTGAGAGTTGGAAAGCTAAGAGACGCTTTGGAATTGGGGTGCTGGAGAAGACTCTTGAAAGTTCTTTGTATGGCAAGGAGAATAAATCAACTAATACTTAAAGAAATTAATTCAGGCTATTCACCGGAAGGTCAAATAACTGTTTAAATACTTTGGCCACATAAGGAGAACACGGGACCTTGATGCTGGAAAAGATTGAGAGCAAAAGCAAAAGGGGATGGATAGATGGTGTCACGGAAGCAATGCTGATGAACTTGGACGGGCATTTGGAACTTAGAAGGGCCTGGCTTGCTGTGGTTTGTGAGGTCCTGAAGAGTTGGGTACAACTGAACGAGATCAGACCATGTTTCTCTCGGCAAACACAATTATCCAAGCAAAAGCTACAAATGGTACAATTATACACTGGGAGTTTTAGTCATCTCTGACAATGCAAGAATCAAAAAGGGAGCTTTATTCTGCCTTTCCGTATGCTCCTGGAGGGTTAAGCTTGGCAGAAGTTTCCTGTTAGCAGAACTCTTCCCCCGAAGCTCCCTTCTGATCTCTCACCATTGCTTGTAGGTCAGGCCGGGTTCATGAAGCCCACACCAGGAGGGTACAAGCCTAGGCATCTGAGGTGAAAAGCCAGAGGCTCATTCCCAGGATGGCCATGATGAACCCCTGATGAATTTCGGGGGGACATAGCAACTCCACTCAGGATTGTTTTCACCTAGGACCGTATCACCTGAGGATTTACCAAGTGTTCTGGGTACTTTATTTCACTAGATCTTCACAACTCTCTGAGGGCTGTTTTTAAACAATCCTGTGAATTGATTATTTAGGTACCTTTATCCCCGTGAGAGGAAACTTGAGACTTGGCTCAGTTAAACAACTTAATTTGGGTCACATTCACCCTCTACTACAGCGTTGTCATAGGGTAGTACACTCCAGGTTGAAATTACAGATTTTTTGGAATATGGAAGTATCTCTTTGGTTATTTATGTCTGTTTTTGCTCCTTAAAAAAAAAAAAATGAGATTCAAATCCAGTTTTGCCATTCTTGAATGGTTTGTAGAAGCTCCCTGAGGTTTAGGAATGGGTGATTGAGTCACTAATTCCTGCACAGAAACAAATGAATGGAGAAAAAAAGAGTAAGAGGTTAAAGGCTCTCAAGAGTCAGCATATGAGAAGGGGAGCTCTGAGACGCACTTTTCAGCCCTTTTTTTGGCCCTGGGGAAGCATTTTTGAGGGATCTCCCTTCGCCCGTTTTGCACTATTTTGTCACCACTGGCCCCGGAGGGGGCCAGCATGCTGATAAAGGAGAGATGTTTTGGGGGGTAGGTTGGCACTTTAACTGTGGCGTTTCCTCCAATGAAAACAAAGGATGCCTTATTTGAGAATCGGGCTTGGCAGACAAGTACAAGATGGGAACTCCAGACAGAATCCTTTATTTGAAAAAGCCCACCTGGGCGTGATCCTGAATTTGCTCATTATTAGAGCCTCCTTCCCTGGAATCTATTAAATTAAAATTCCCCTTCCGAGGGTTTAGCACAAAAGCTCTCTGTAATGGATTCGAGCTCTTGCACCCAAGTGACAGTTGTCTATTTTTATGAACATAATCCCACGAGCTTAACTTTCAAAGGAGCTAATGCATTGGATATGGCTGGAGTGCACTTTTTAAGCCCACAGAACTCAGAAGGGAGCGCCTAGGAACAGAGACGGTCACGGGAAACAGCCACTGTTTCCTTCTTTTCCTGAACTCTCTAGGCTTTCTGCCTTTCCTCCTTCCCAGAGCCATGAAAGAAAACTCGGGCTCTGAGGCTGGAGAAAACATGTCTGGTTGGCTCCCGGCTGCACCCAATCAGCACGGCCCCTCCATCCCCTGAGCGGGGTGGGCAGGAGGAGCCCCCCACCACTTCCCCAGGAGGAGAGCCCGAGCTGACATGGTTTTGTTTAACTTGCTCCAAAATGAATGAGGCGCCGATCTCTGGGAGGATTCGGAGTGGGTCATCCCGGGCCCCGGAGAGGCGGAGAAGCGGGAGCAGTTAGCATCCTCGGCCGCAGGGGCTGCCGAGTGACCGCGGGACAGGACCGGGCCGGACCGGCCCCAACTAACAGGGAGGCGACCCCGACTTGTGCAAGGTAATTGTCTTTGTCTACCGGTATTTTGTGAGGCGGAACAACTTGAAAGAACTGGGAGCTGCTACAAAGCCTCGGCCGGTCCCTGTGGGACAAAGGAGTCCTGGCTTTGACCTCTCGGACACTTAACAGCAAGGCGGTCCTAGCAGAGGGGTGTGAGTGTGTAAGTGTGTGTGTGTGTGAATGAATGTGTGTGTAAGTGTGCATGTCTGTGAGTGAGTGTGTGTATGTGGGGAGGGTGTAAGGGTATGGGGGGGGGGTTTCCCCATCTGTACAGACTACTTTCTTTTATGTGGTACAAGAAAGAAAAAGTAGTTGAGATCTCCTCAGGAGCACAGACCCCAGAAGTCTTCATCTTTGCTTCCCGGCTCCCCAGGAAGCCGGCCCCGCCGGGGTTACTGTTTTTATTGTTGATTGCTTCCAGACGGTCATTTCTACGGGGCTGGGAGTTCTTATTATTTATGGGCCGTCCTTTGCATGGGGACAAATGGATACATAGATGTCAAAATGGCAGAAGTGATTGCTCAGAATAAATAAATCTCCGAGGGACTATGGGAAACAGGGAGGAAAGGTATTATTTTGGCAATGTGTTCTTTGGCTTTGGGATCCCTTTTTTGGTTTTGTATTTTGGCAATGATAAATGATATCTGATGCAGAGAGCCGTGTGCAGCACTAACAACAAAAACCCTCTTTGATTTAATCTAGTAATAATGTGGCTATCAAGAGGGAAAAAAAATCCATCCTAAGGTGCCAAGAAAATAGCAGGTTCATGATGTTTTACGTTTTCAGTGGACGTGAAGCAGTTGGGCTCTTTTAATTGAGAAAGAGACTCCAAGCTTTAAGCTTTGCTTAAACACCAGTTCAGGTTCCCAAGGGACCTGGCCCTTTTCTGTCATCTCCGTATCCCTCTACTGATAATTACAGCCGGGTGCACATATTGATTCACTAATTGATATATAGCTGTGAATCCTCATTACTGAAGCGGGTGAGGGAAGGCGGAAGAAGCCGCCCCATTAATCTTTTCTTTCTATAACTGCAGCTGCACACTTGGGTTTGATTTGTGACGTGAATGGCCGACTTCTATCCGCTTCCCTTATTCCCGTACTCGTTTCTGTTTTCTAAGTACTACATGTCAGGCAGCCTTGATCTGGTGCAGTGAAAGCAGTTCATAAGCTTTACTATGTTTGCTTTTAGATGGAAGGGACTATGGAGCTCTTGAGGCATTGGCCACAATTTTATTTGGAAAATTGTGGTGAACCACCCTGGAAACGGCATCATTGGATGCATAAATAATGAAGCTTTTGTTGTCAGAGGGATTTGTATCAAGAGGTGACGTGAAGTGTTGCCACACAGAAATGTCCGAATCCTGGGAGTTTGGCGTTGCCTTTGGTGAGCAAAAGCTTGCTCCCCTGCCCTGCCACTGCTCGGTGCCAAATCTCCTTAGCTCCAGGTTCCTCAGAGCTCAGAGATCACTCACTTGTCTGGGGTTCTCGGCTATTCAGTTTACTTGCCGCTCCCCCAAGCTCTAATTTTCGGGGTTGGAAAAGCCCCCAGAGCTCTCAGTCAGAATTCAGAAAGCAAGCCCCCAGTTTCCACCTCAAAACCATAAATGAGGAGAAGGTCCTTGGGGATTCTGAGAAAGGTGTTCCTTCTGGCAGGCTGAAGTTAGTTTCTTCCCCTGCAACCCCTCCTGCCCCGTCCAGGCCTCTGGGCCAGAGTGAAAAGGGTCACATTACTCTTGTCCATGGCGCCTTCATCATGTAGACTCGGTTCTCTTCCCCTCCAGGCTGAAAACGCTCTTCCCTGGTTTTGTTTTTTGGTTTGTGTCTGTTTGAGGAGGGGACAGCAGGGAGCCATCCGTGAGTCCTGGAGACCATCTCAAGCTCCTCATGCTAAGACGGGGTCCCCACTACAGCCTGCCTACTTTAAAGACCCTTCCCTCACAATACAGACAAGACCCTAGGGCAAGGACAGCCCTTTCCATTCACAGGCTCTTCTCAGCAGCAGCAATCTTTCCTCAACCTCCAGCTGTTTGCCTTTCTGCAGTTCCCACCCACTGTCCCACGTTTGGTGCCATATCCTTTGAATCATTGAAGCTTGTCCCTCCCCCTCCTCCCCCCAGCCCCTTCTCTCCAAGCTGGAACATCCCAGAGTCCTTCAGCTGAGTTTTTTGCATTTATGCCCCATTAGACACTACAAATATGTGGAGCATACATACTACATTTGTATTCCATTAGAGCAGAGTGGATGGACCCCACAGCCCTGTGTGACCCCAAGTGAACCTTTCTGCGTCTCAGGATGGACTAGGTGGCCCGCGGAGGCCCTCCCAGTCCAGATCTGTGCACGATCGCCTTGTCTCCTTGGCCGCCCCATAGGGCGCTCCCCCAAACCAAGCAGACTCCTCCAGTGGGACTCTCCCTGTGGCAGCCAGCCTTTACCCCAAGAAGTTGGGCCTCCCTCTGCAGCACAAAGCCACGCTGGCACTTCATGGCTTCCTTTGGGCAGATGGGGAGTTGATTGTCCTCGTAAGCCCCCAGGTGTTCTTCAGGCGTCCACCCTCAGCCGATGCTTCTCAATGAAATGTCTTGCTGTCTTGTTGATGTTCTTCCCAAAGTCTTGGAAGTTCCAGCTCTTGGTGACCCTGTGTGGACTTTAAGACTTTTTTCCCCATAAAAAGTTTTCACAACTATGTTTACCATCCTAATTTGCAGGTAATTAATCTGAACCTAAACCTGGGGCTTGTCATTTAATTTCTTTATTCGGTTTCCTAATTCCTAACGGAATACTGGGTCTGGAATCAGAGTTCAGATGGGACCTCAGTCACTTACTAGCTGTTTGACTCTGAGCAAGTCATTTAACCTAACACTGGAGAAGGAAATGGCATGGCAAAGCCTCCAGTGTCTGCCAGGAAAACTCTACCATGGGGTCCTGAGGAGTTAGATGGGCTGAAGGACCGAACCAAGTGCTGTCCAAATGCTGGGGGACCCAAGTAAAGGCACAAGGACTGCCCTGGCCCCTGTTCTACAGGAAGAGATGATAGGATGTGTACTAGAGAACTTGGGGTGGTCTCAGAAGGAAGGCACCAAGATCAAGGGGCTGGCTGGGCCACACTCTCAGAACCCAGAGACAGGGCCAGAGTCCAGGGCCTGCTGATCCCAGCAGGATCTCTACCCGCCCTGTCAGGCTGCCTCTGAACACTGCTTCCTGGGGGCCAGCGCCCTGTGAGTGGAAGGGCTCCGATGTCTCCCAACTTCTCCTAGTGTGGATGAGTCCTCAGAGACTGGGTCTTGCCAGAGGTTCTCCTGCTGCCAAGCTCCCTCCCAGCAGCCCGGCCAGGATGTGCCTCGCCTCTCTTAGTTCTGTTGTCCAGACTGTGTTTGGGCTCCTCCTGTTTGCAGACTTGCTGGTTCTGATGATTTCCACTTTGCCCAGGCCAGGGGGCTTTCCTTCCCAAGCCTGGGAGCTCTCTCCTCCTCTGGTGCTGATTATCCAGCCTGAGGTCTGCCAAAGATTCCTGGCTTCTGTCTCTCTCCTTTACTGGCTCCCCCCTGGCCACTCCTTAGCACAAATTTGTGGCAGGGAAGGGTGACAGGAACTGAAACTCCTCTGTGCTACTTACTAGACTTTGGGAAAAAGTTTTCTTGCATAAAATAAGGTTAGATTTTAACGTTCCTTACTTGGGATAATCCAAAAATGACTTGAAATTTTCATTTCGATTTTTTTAAAACCTCTACCCAGAGTATTTAAGAATCATGTGACAAATAATAATAAAATAGCACTTTTATTTTTGTTTAATCCTTGCAACATATCCTGGGAAACCATAATTTTATTATTATTATTATTCTGGGAGGTGTTACTATTATCCCCAGTTACAGATGAGAAAATTGAGGCATACAGAGATTAAGTGACCAGTCCAAAATATCACACACCTGATCAGATGAGTTTGAACTTGGGTCTTCTTGACTCTAGGTTCAGCATTTTATATAGAGTTGCCTCTACTATAATATAAATGAAGACTTGTCATATGCCCTTTTCTCTTTCTATGCATCACTTAACTAGTTTACAGTGAGATAGATAAAATGGATGAAAAAATACAACTTAGCTATTTGGAGAGAGGGAGGGAGGAAGGGAGGGAGGGAGCATGAAGCATGAAAATCTTCCATTTTGCTGGATTATAACTTCTGCCTCTATTATAAGTCAGATTTCTGCTCCCCCGTCTGGATTGTTAATATATATTTTTGCAATATTGTCTTCATGTAGTAAGTTCGCAGAAATAAGGGTAGAGTGGGAGACAGAGTAAGTTTTTGACCTGAATGTTTCCTGCTCATGTACATAAAAAAGTGTTCCTGGGAGCAGCAGCTGGAAGAGTAATAGCAGACACTTCTAGAGTTCTTTGAAGTGTGCAACGAATTTTATGTATTTTAGGTTCCAACCTGATGTTTGTGCATTTGCCCATTCTTGTAGCTTGCTGAGCTTATTTTGAAATCTCATCGAGAAAATGAATGAGGGTTTTCTTCATTCCGTTGTCAGCACAATTTTGTATTCACGTTTCATATTTTATAAAAGCGCTATCTTGTGAAAGTCTTGGAATCTTCACAACAATACTGGGTGGGGAATAGTAAGTTCATTCCCTACATTGCATAATTGAAAAAGACGTTAAGGAACAGAGAGAGGAGGTTTCTTTCTTGGGGTTACACAGTCACCATGGGAGAGCCAGGATTCAGGACTTCAACTTTTTCCACCACATCTCACAGCTTCTTCACTGCTGGATGGATGGGTGGATGGATAGATGGATGGAAGGAAAAGGGAAGCTATAATTGTTTCATCACTTAAATTTTATGAAATCATCCATGGGATGATCAACCTTTTGTAATTACAAGTTATTTTCCTTTAAATAGCACTGTCCCCTGGGATGCAGTGGAAACTGGGCACTATCATACTAAGACTGTCTGGGTTGTCTAAGGTTATATGACAATTCTTATTGTTTGACTTAATCGTAAAGAAATATTCTTGGGGCAGCTAGGTGGTGTGGTGTATAGAGCACCAGCCCAGAAGTCAGGAAGATCTGAGTTCAAATCTGGGCTCAGACTTAACACTTCCTAGCTATGTGACCTTGGGCAAGTCACTTAATCTCAATTGCCTCAGCAAAAAAAAAAAAGAAAAGAAAAGAAAAGAAATATTCTTAGTACTTCTGCAAGTAGATAATTCTGGGAGCCATTTTTAAAAAAATATTATTTATTTTCTGGTAGCCATTTCAAAATTCTATGCTCTTTTTCCTTATATCCCCAATAAACACTACAGTATGTTAGTTCTTGTTGTGTCTTTTTCCTTTCATACTTCAAAAGTGCTTCTTTTTGCAACTCCTTTGAGGCTTGTGAGATTCAATTGCTTTCATTTTTATGGAACCCTAGTCTTGAAATGTAAGTATTGAACACTTGCAAAATTTAATATGGAGTATATTATACGTGTTTTCCTTTCTTAGAAACACTCATCAATGTAGCTCACTAAAAGTTATGTAATTGGTATTCTAAGAAGTGGTTGCACTTGCCAGCTTCCTGAGGCCTTGACCAGTTATCTTAGAATATTTATATTTGTACAGGGATGAATAAGTTATGACAGCCTAGATAATTGCAGGGGAAAAGAGCAGCAACAAGACATTTGTGCCCTCAATTAGCCTGATTCTGTCATTTTCAAGTTTGGATCTGTGTGCTAGGCTACCTGAAAATGGTCCATTTCTAGATGTTTGGATTGCCTTCTTTTGTGGGCTGTTGGACTTTGAAATAGGCTTTAAGATATATTATGGTTGGTGGTTTTCCAACCTGAACATAGCCTATTCTAGGCGGGTAACATCTCAATTCTCTACTATGGACTGATCAGCCAGCACTCTGGAACCTCCGAAGCTCAAGAAGTCGGACCTGGACCTCAAAAAAGTGTCCGAGAAGCTTGAGACAAAGAAGAGGCCGTGGGTATTTGAATTTTTAAGATGTTTAGGTTGTGCCCTAAAAGTAAGGACTTTTGTTTGAAAAACTTTGGCAGATGACTGCTACAAATTTGCTGGAAAATTTGGGGACTAGGTCTCTAGCTATCAGTAATGTAAAGGAACCTGAATTTTCACGTTTTCATTATATTTGGAGCGAGAAGAAATTCACCTGGGCTTGGCTACAATCTCAGGGGCTTCAGTGAAGTCCACTTTCTTTAGGCTATCCAGCCATCTTCCAGAAAACCTGGGAAGAGTCTCAGAAATTGGACTCCAAGAATCCATTTGGCACAAATGTAATTCATGATTCCGTTCTACTGAGTTCTCCCTTCAGTTCTCTGGTTGAAAGCTTATCCCCCTGGCATTTTTGTATTCATTTATTTCTTCAGGTTGGTATGGGAGGAGAGTGACTGGGGAAAAAACGTAAACTTACTAAACAGGGACGTTACATGTTTATTCAAAGTAAGTCCAGAGACTATCTTTCTAAGACGTTATAGCAACTTTTAACTCCATCCTTTGGTATATGTGTTATAGTGAGTCTTTTTTATTACATCATTTATTATATTTATTATTGATTATATAATCCAGGCTGTTACATTCAGTTGGTTTTAAATGGTAAGCAAAAAGTTGGTTTCTTTTAGGGTAGACGTCAAGAAGACCATCTCAGAAGTCAATTGTGTTATTGATCTGCATACTGAAGGAATTTATAGAGCATTTTCTTGAGGAGGAGAGAAACTGTTTTTCACTTTGATAAATGTTTCCAAAAAGGCATCAACTTTTAAAGCCCAGGAAAAACTAATGTTGTTTACCATGGAGACGGTCGGGAAACATAGATTTGTGCTGCTTTCCAATAGACTCTCAAGAGAATAATAATGTTCACTGAGCTCAGTTGCTGTCCAGAGAAGGGAAATATGTTTTACTAGGATTGTTTCAGATCACATGATAACTAAAAATCATTTTTAAAGTGCTGTAGCAAATCCCTTAATGTAGTTGGAGAGAAGAAATATAGTCAGCTCTCATTTATCCAAAATTGAATATGCTTTCAAGTTCCTGTTGTCATAACCAAAAGGAATAGGTGACGGCTCCTCTGTTTTCTGGTATCCAGTGTCTTTTATCGTATTTAAATGTAGTTTTTCATTCAATAAGGTTGTTGAGGCAAATGGTTGTTTGTTCTAGCCCCTAAAGATTTACTACCAAATGGAAAGAGGTGTTAAATGATACCAGTTTTAATTGAGCCAGTCTAGCTCAAGCCAAGACTGGATGTCCACTTTTGGTGTAGAATGTGATTTGGACTGGATTCTTACTCAGTTACAGGTAGGACTAGATCACCTTGGAGGTTCCATTCCACTTGGAGGTTCCGTGACATCATTATTACCTCCAGACCAAAACATGGTTGATTCAGTGAGCTTGAGAGAGCATGTATGTGCATTCAGTTAAGAATTCATAATCTATCTGAATTTGCTGTTAGAATGGGAATAGAGAAGAATCCCAAGTAGAAGCAGAAATAAGGACCACACTGCTCCTTTCACTCATGGAAGGACTCCCAGATAAGGAAACCCTCTCCATCAATACACCGATGCAGGTTGGCATTTTTCTGCCACTTAGAGTCTTTGTGAGTTGTTTAGAACACAGAGAAGTTAAAGTGACTTGCCCAGGATCACAGCATGAAGTCAGGTCTTCCTAGCTTCGGTGGCCAGATTTGTGTGCTTTATTCTGGTAATGACATAGGGAAGCTAAGAGATTTTCCTAAATTAAATTTTGATAATTTGGCTTTATAATTTCTTGTAGTATTAGGAACTCACAGAATATCAGACATTTGTACTGAAATATAAGTACCGAAAAATAAAAAGGATTAGGAAGAAGAGAGAAGGAAGAAAAGAAGGAAAAGAGAGAGGGAGAAGGAGAGAAGAAAGAAAGAGGGAGGAGGGAAGAAGGAAGGAAAATGAAACGAAGAAGCCAAATAGGAATGATTTGAGGATCTCTGATCATTAAAGATTATTTGTACTAGAGATTCTAAACAGTTTTCAGTTGACCATGTAGTAAAATAGAGTCAACAATTGAGAGAAAACATGAAGGAGGAATAAAGGAATGGAAGTGGGGTTCAGAATGAAGCCCTGCAGAATGAGACGTGCTCTCTTGGTTCCCTTTAATTGGCTGAACTCTCTTCAGCTTTGTCTTAGGGAGCCCTGGCAGTGTGCCCCAATGTGCCCTTGCCAGGTGTCTCAAGCCTTTGTGACAGTCTTCAACATGTTCCCAGGCTCCTGTTCTTTGTGGATTATAGTCACTTCTCTCTTTTGTAGATCTCTACATAAAGTGAATTTGCCCATGGCTCTGAGAGAGAGAGGGAGGGAAGAAGGGACTGGCACATAGTTCAAAGACATGGGGTTGATGGTGATGGGAGACAGAATGTGCCAGGGCTCAGCCCAGCCACTTGGGGACTTGGGAATGGACAAGAACATGGGGTCAGGGAGCCAGGGACATGGGCACTGGACATGGACACGTATGGGAGAGGATGGCTGATCCAAGGGGACTGGGGACAGACATGTACACTGAAAACAAGATACGTGGAGCCGGGCCTGTTGGTGGGTGGCAGCTTGGGGCACAGCTCCCCTTTCTTGGCACCTAAAGTCTCAAGCCAAGTCTGGTGTCAGCCGTGAGTCCACGTGTCCATTCTGCTTTCACTCGGAGGGTTTATTTTCTTAGGGTTTTTTATTTGTCTGTTTTGATGTGAGGAGTGGGAGCCACAGAGTGCTGAATGGAGAGGCAGAAGCAGAGAGAAAGCACAGTACAGTAAAGCCATTATAATTGGAGTTTGTCAGAATGTGGATTTCTTTCAGAATTCTTTACGTAAAGTTAAATTGTATAAGACAAAGCGAGAACCGACTGTCCTACAAACTTAGTGTTAAGTGTTGTTTTTTTCCCCCCACATCTTTTCTGGAAGCAATCTCCCACGGTGTCACAATTCAGGCTTATTTTGACCAATTTTACCTTCCTTTTCCAGGAGTGGAAGTCTGTACTCCCCTTGAGAATGAATTAAGAATCGCGGGTTTGCTTTAGTCTCCAGTAGCCAGAGCACCTTTCTAATCTGGTATAATTGAAAGCTGAAACCTCAGTGAATTCCCTCCCTTTCAAAGATAATCTAGTTCCTGGTAGCATGAGACACCCTTCACTCCCTCCCTGTCTCCTCAGGAAGCTCTGTGACGAGGTCCTCTCTGGACACAGGTGCCCACAGGGGTACCCAACTGAGTTTTAAATGCTTTGCTTCTCAGTGGATTCTGTTTTACTTAAAATTGGCGCTGTTTGGGCAGGATGTTCTGGCCTGTTCCCTGGCACGGTCAAGGGACAGCGTGCTATCATATGTAGAGCAGTGCTTGGAAAAGAAGGTGACATAGTAAGGGTTCTGTTTTCTGCTCCTCATTGCCTGTCATGTTTTAGTACTTTCTTAAATCACCAATCCTAATTTGTGCCCACCTCTCCAGGACTCTCTTTAGTCATAGTTAGAAGTGACATTTATAGAGGAAAAATTTGAGGAAAAGAAATAGTTTATAACCTTTTCCTGGTCAGGGACCCCTAAGAAAGTCTGCGGAAACTTATGGACCTCTTCTCAGAATCATGTTAAGTATATAAAGTAAAGGCGAAGAAGTATAAAGAAAATCAATCCCATCCGTTCTGAAAATATCTTTCTGAAGTTCATAAATCTCAGGTTAAGAATCCCTAGCTTAGAGATTTCACGTTGGCCCTGGTCGATAAGCCCAAGAGTGCTGTGTCAATGGTCTTTTCATCCTCCTCGTTGCCATTAGAAAGCACTGTTTAAGCATATGTGTGGTGCTGGACTAAGCTCAATCTGTATGTAGACTTAATCTCTTTGATGCTCCAAAAGAGAGAAAAGTTAGGGACTGAAGTTGCAAAGAGGTCACTGTGGGCTGGACATAGGGAAAGGTCCCTACCATTAGGAGCTGTCCAGAAGGGGGGAATGAGCCTCCTTTGGGAGGCAGTGGGCTCCGAGTCACTAGCATTGTCATCAGGCAGAACTGGATCAGAGCTTTGTTGCAGGGCTTATACCGGGCTACGAGATGGTGGGGGAGAGGGAGGAGAGAGATGCTTGTTTGGGTCCAGACTTCTGAGGTTCCCTTGAACTCTATAAAAAGTGACAATACACAAGTCACCAACGGCCAGGCTCAACACTCGGAGAGGCTGTCAGCAGAGAACTCCACTGTGATCCAGACTTCCATCCACAAGCACAAGCCAGGACCCAGAGAGGGATGGAGATGAAGAGATGGGATTTTTAACCTACGTGCCTCTAGTAACAGAAAGCATTGGCTAGGAGTCTCGTAGTGGGGAGTCGGGGGCTTGGAGGCTCAGAGGAAGAGGAGGGATGGGGCATCTGCTTTGCTTGTTCCCAGTTGGCTGATGAAGCTCATTGTCATCCTGATGCTTTCACGAGGAATTACTAATTGGGATGTACAATAACAGTATCAAGCAATTCTCTTCTTTCAGGTAAGAGGGTTTTTGAGTAGAAACCCTGCAAATTATATCTAAATCCCCCATTCCAAGCAGCTACCAGGAACATCCTGATGAGGCAGTCATGAGTTTTTCAGCCTTAGCACAGCATCAGTTTCTTACATAGCAAAGGAAAAATAAGAATATGTTTAGCTCTAAACTTAACTTCCTTTAGTCTCAGCTTTTGCACAGAACAAGTTTGGGTTAAGGAGTTTCACTGGTAGATCTACACAAGGTGGTCGTAATCTTGATGACTTGGATATTTTGAATATCTCTTGGAATAATCTTTATTAATAGCAAGTTTTCTCTGGGGCATTGAAATTGTGTCACGTTGGATCAAAAGAGAATCTCCCTTGATAAATTTGGCATTTAAGGGCATTGGAAATTTTTTTTTTACTTTTTTAAGGTCTACCTTCAGAATGTATCGGTTATATCAGTGAACTTGTTCCCAATCTGATTTAAGTTTTTGATCAATACTGTGTTTTCACTGTAAAGTGAAAGAAACACAGAAGATATTTTCCATGATGTAAGCATAAGAATCTGTATCAATCACAAAGTCCAGAGAAGGATCTCAGGATCATCTTGAATCAAGGTTAATGTCATGGTCCTTTCTCCTTCCTTTTTTTTTTTTTGCTTTTTTTGCTGAGGCAATTGGGGTTAAGTGACTTGCCCAAGGTCACACAGCTAGAAAGTGTCTGAGACCAGATTTGAACTCAGGTCCTTCTGACTTCAGGGCTGGTGCTCTAATCACTGCGCCACCTAGCTGCCCCTCTCCTTCCTTTTTTGTGGCTGCTTTGATGAGACTCCTAAGTGGAAAGAGCATTAGGTTTGGGGTGTCTCTTGATGGCTCCTGAAGTTATTCTTAGTATATCCACCTTTTCCCAGAGTTTAATCTGAGATTAATTGTGTGTGTTTGTGAGAGCAGCAGAACCAAGCTCTGGGGGAACTTGGGCAGCTGGGATGGGGGATAATCCCAGAGTGGTCCGATGAGGTTCAGTCGCTGGGCTGGGCTGTTCTTAGAGACCATTAGATCCATCCCCTTAGCAGAGGAGGAAGTCCCCAAAGTCCCCTTTGCTCTTGGGGGGTCAGTGCTAGCCAGTCGGAGTTGGTTCTATAACTGCTGGCCCAGCCTGGGGAGTTCCAGGCTCAGTGAGCTGTGTCCGGCTTCGGTTTGGCCCCGGGCTGATGCTGATTCCCAGATGAGTCTGGCCTCCTCTGGATGGTGTTTGGTATAAAAAGCGTTAACTGCCTCGGCTTCACACGGGGCATGGAAGAAAAACGTGAAATAGTAGAGAAAAATACTGGCTTTGGAGGCAGGGGCCTGTTAGCTGCCTGGGCCTGCCTCTATGGGCCGATGTCTTCATTTCTGAATCTCATCTATAAAAGGAAGTGATGGACCTAGATAATCTCAGATTCAGGAGTTCTTAACCTGAGGTCCATGGACTTTTTTTTTTTTAATTCTGAGAGTATTTCTATAATTGGTTTCCTTTGTAATTCAATGTATTTTATTCTATGCATTAAAACAAAAAACTGATCCTGAGAAGGGTCCATAAGCCGAGGGGGTCTATGACACACATACATGTAAAGATTTGAGAACCCTGATCTGGGGTCTCAAGGTGACCTTTTATTTTTCACCTTGTGAAATGAAGATTTCTCCCCCAGCCTAGAGGATGAAAAGTCCCTAAGTACCTATAAGTCCCCAAGAGAGAACTGTCTCGTTGGGGAATAGCAGGCATCCTGTGGAGAGACTCCTGCCTGGGAAGAACCAGAGCCACCAGCACAACAGATGTAATTAAGTGTTAAATTGTAGGGACCACTCCAGAAGCTCCGTAGTCCAGGAGCCCAGGGCCTTCCTGAAGCCCCCTCCCACTGGGAGGACAGCTGGGGGGCAGCGCCCTGTCAGAACTTAGACAAAAGCCCTTTTCTGGCCCGCTGTCTCTGCCCTGGTCACCATCTGTTTGGCTGCAGCCTGGCTGACAAGGGAAACTCAGAAGAGGCCCCGGGCCCCTGGACGACAGCATTAGGTGGAAGGGTCCTGGAGCACACAGGACTGAACAGACCCAGGTCCAGATCCTGCAGGCGAGGCTGGGCAAGTCACCTAACTTCTCTGGGCTGCCAAACACTGGCGGCCAGACCGGGCAGCCTCGAGGCTTCATTCCCATGGAAGCAGCTTTTATGCATGTCCAGCAGGGTGCCCAGCTCTGTTCTGCTGGTCCTGAAGGTAGGAGGAACAGAGACTTTGGTGGGTTAGTGAAAAGGGTGGATGCTTTTGTGACGCAACTACGGCACTGATACCTAAACCAGGAAGAGCCAGAACAGAGAAAGAAAACTACACCCGTCTCCCTAATGGATATTGATGCAAAATGTTAAAGGAAATGTTAGCAAAGAAGCATGTGGATGTTCGGACAGCAGTAACATCTCTCATTTATTTAGGATTTTTAAAGTGCTTTCTTCAGAACAACCTTAATAGATATTTAATAGTATTCATATGCCTAAGTTGAAAAAACTGAAGGCAAAAGCAATGAGTTGGCTTGCCCATGATCCCACGACTCATTCAGCTCTTGCTCAGTCTGTGGTGTGACTACTGTTGACAGGCTCTGTGGAGTCAGGCTAGTACTTGCCTTCGTCCTGCTCGGAGCCCAGAAGTCGGGCAGGTGCCGCGGGTGCGTGCCCTCTCTGAAGGGCTAGTTTGGGAGATAATGTCTTCCTCTTAGCTGCTCTCTGTGTAATGTGTTTTATGTGACGTACTTTTGATGTCCCAGAAGCTGTTGTTTGTTCTTCATCTTCAGCTGGGCAAGGTCACCTTCCCCTCCAGAGCCCTCGGGGCCAGAGGGAGATCTGGATGGTGGAGATGGCCCTGGATGCAGGGGAGACCTGAGGTCTTTAACAGGTCTCACGTATTCTTCCTTGTTTAATGGCTGTCAGACAGAATACACGTGTCTTCATTACAGGCTGGTGGGTGAAAAGCCTCTTCCTAGGACAATGAGTCTCTGGTGTAGTCCTGTGAGTGAAAGTCAAGGCTTGGGAGGGTCCGGGAGCTCCTGCCCCAGCTCCCTCACTGTCCTTTCTCTCCCTCAGTCTTTACCACTTGCACTTTCCTTGCTTGGGCTGTTCTGGTCTCCTGTTGACTTTCTTTCTTTCTCTTCTTCCTTTCCCTCTTCTCTTTCCCTCCTATCTCATCGTGCCTTGGCCAAACTCTGCTCTGTCCCCAACACCTCATTTGGAGAATGTCTCCATGAATGGTGATTGCACTTTACATGTGCAAAAGGACAAGCCACCGGCAAAGAGAATAAAAAATAGACTTAAAGGAAGTGGCCATGTCCAGTGTCCAAAACAATAATGAAATCATTCCAGCTGCTGGTGATGGCTTAGGGCTACACTGGCTTGAGTTCTGAGCCTGGAGTCAGGAAGACCTGAATTTAAATCCAGTCTTAATTGTGTGGCCCTAAACAAGTTAATTAACTTCCGTTTGTCTCAGTTTCTTTACCTGTAAGATGGAAATAATATTACCTACATACCTACCTACAGATCAAATGAGACAGTATCTGTAAAACACTTGGCATAGTGCCCGGCACATAGTGGGCACTATCATTATTACATGGGTATTATCACCACAGAATTCATCCCACGAGTTCCTGTAAAATACCAGGTTTTTTCTTTTGACGGGAGGGGGAAACAAAATGAAGATGTGTATTCAGTAAGTGAATGTTTACTGCAAGACTTCCCCCCATTTGTCCATGATATTTTAAGCCAGATTACTTTCCCACGCTGGTATGCTGCCTTGTAAATTTAGCTGATCTCTCTTGGCTTCCTCGCACGCTGCCCAAAATACACACTTAGGTGTGATTGAGTTCAGCTGAAATAACTCAAGGAAAAGAGTCTGATTGCAGTAATTAGCGGGGTGAAAGAGCCTGGGTGGTAAATGCTATTTCATTATATGCCAAAATCCTGCCCTCCCTGTGAATGTGAATGCTAACGTGCTGTTTTTGCTCTGTCCCTTCATGCTGTCCTGGATTCAGAGAGAGGTAAATGATATTCTTTTTTTTTTAATTTTCCCATCTTCGGTGTTTGTCTGGCAACGCTCACTTGCTTTCTCCATAAAGTCACGCCATGATCACAGTCATCTTTGTCTCCTAAAAGCAGGACGTTGTTGGTTTTCCTCTCGAGCTGTCCTTGGAAATAGACACTTTGGACGGTCTCCGTTGTCCAGCGCACTTCAGCCTATTTGGCAGTGTTGTCCTGAATGATTAAACATGTGGGGGAACTTGCTAATTCATGCTAATGACTGGGAGGATCCAGTTAGGGTGCTTGTGAACAAACATGGTGGAAGTGCTTAGGCTAGGCCCCATGTCATGGAGCAAACGCTTCTTGCTTGAAAGATTATAGTTACTACTTCAGACAGCATGTAAGTGCTCGGAGATGATAATTAAAGTGAGGCAGTCCTGGCCACAGGCTCTGCTGCTCCATCCCTTTGTTATCCCTGAGTTCTGATAAGATCATCTAAAGCAAAGCACTGGGAAATCTTTCTCGGGTGATCTTCCTTCTCTTTTTCCTCTCCCCTTCTGTTTTTCTTTCCTCCCTTCCTCTCCCTCCTCCCTTATTCTCCTCATCCCTTTAGTTTCCTTCTTTTCTTTCTCTCCTTCCTTCATTTTTCCCTTTCTCCTTTCCCCTCTAGTTTCCCTCTTTTCTTTCCTTCTCTCGTTTCTTCCTTCCTCCTTTCCCCTCTAGTTTCCCTTTCTCTCCTTCCTTCATTTCTCCCTCTTTCTCCTTTCTCCTCTAATTTCTTCCCTTCCCCCATTTCTGATATGAAAAGTTTAGTAGTCTTTAAAACCACAACCATTGTCACTGAGATGTTTACACACAAGTGAATATTTCATCTGGCATTGAATATCAGCCAACCCCTTGGGCTGCATTGTACATTAGCTTCTTTTGTACTATTTAGAATACAGAGAGACGGGCACATTACTGTAAACTCCATGCCCTGGGCCAAGGGCCAAAGCTGGCTGCCTGTTTTTGTACATTCAGAAAGTGAAGAATGCTTTTTAATGTTTTTAAATAGAATAAAAGTTTATTTACAAAATTTAAAACCAGGGCTAATCTAGGGGAGGGGGAGGAAAATTGGAACACAAAGTTTCTCAAGGGTCAGTGTTGAAAAATTATCCTTACATATGTTTTGAAAATAAAAAACTTTAAAAAATTTTAAAAAAGGGTTAATATTATTCATTATTCTATTGAGTCTATTCCACGTTTGTTGGAAAAAACCAATCTCTCTTCCCTCTTTCCCTTTCCCCTTCTCCCTCTCTCCCTACTCCTCTCTGTCTGTCTCTGTCTCTCTGTGTGTCTTTCCCTCTCCCTCCTTCCCTCTATCTCTCTGTCTCTCAGAATGAAGATAATCAGGTTTATTCCTAATTTTAGTCAGAATCATCAAAGTTACTTGCCTCTGTTTTGGGGTTGATCACATAAAATCATCAGATTTCTCTTCGTATGATTGAAACTGAGCTGCTATCCTAAAATGACTTTTCCCTGATGTTATGCTGTGCTTCTCTCATCCCTCTGCCCAGTAACCTTTGCTTTAAATTTTCAAGCTCTGGAGTTCTGATAGGACTGGAAGAAAATGCATAGATTTGTGGGCAGTTCCTGGAAAGGAGGGAAGTTTACATACTTGACTGCTTTTTAATCAATTCTTGAATAAAGCTCTAGCTAGGAGGTGTTGGAGCCTCTTGGTAATTATCACAGAGCATCTTAGTACTACCTTCTGGCTCTTAGGAGCAAAGGTTTCTTAAGTCAGATGGCATCATCACTTGGTCAGGCTATCGAGCATCCATTTGCTGACTGAGCTTAGTTTAATTGTTCTAATTAGGGTAAGATTGGCCCTGAATCACTACATTCTCTTCCTCCTCCCTTCCTCCTTGAGCATTTCCAGGTGCTGGAATCTTGAGTCTTCAATTTGCATATTTCATATCCTGAAAATGTTTTGATGGGAATTTACTTGGCATAATATATATTAACCAAGGTGACCTCACAGGGCCTCCTCTTATCCTCTAGAGCTGCAATCCCTTTTCTGGGCTTGCAGACCAAAAAACACAATTGTGAAATGAGAGAACAGAAAAGTGAACTTTGAGAATTGTCGGAGGGGACATTTGGCACACATTCCGTGGGATAGGTTTTTAAAAACAAGAAGGAAACAAAGCAAGTCTTATGTGGTTGGAGAAGGTGGGAGCCAAATGTTGGAGAATAAAATCTCCACCCTTGCTGTTGGGGAACATTTTTATAAACAAAGAAGAGGAGGAGCAAGCAGTGTCCCACTGGGGGAGGGATAGAACTGCATCCACTGCATTCGTGTATAAAGGAGATTGGCTCTCTGAGGTGAATGTTCATTTCTCTCATTTCTCCTTAGCTTTGGTGCTGCATCTGCCTCGTTTGTATTCCTAATTCTGAAATAAAGCATTTCAGAGAGATCATCGCATTTGCCTTAATTATGGGTTCCTCCCCTTCCCCCTATTATTTTGCTTCCATCTTTTTAATTGATGGGGAGATGGGGAAGGGGAGGGGGTAGATGTGGGACCTGCACATCAGACATGTAGGGATTGCATGGCATTCTCATGTTTTTCCCATCTGGCTAAATCTCCGACTGTTCCTCAACAGTGCCTTCTGCACTCCTTTAGTCTTCAGGCTAATCAGGTACCGTTGGTCACTGACAGGCTTGGGCCCAAGCTTTTTGTGACAATCCCACTATGGATGTGATTGCTACAGCAGCTTATGGTTTACAATTCTCAATATCTAAGTGGAACTTAACTATGATAAAACTGATTGAAATAATCAACAAGCCTTTTGTCAAGTGCCTCTTATGTTATTACAGGCACTGCGAATTAGGTGAAGGATAAAAATGCAAAAATAAAAAAAATTGCTGCCCTCAAGCTTATGTTCTACCACCTTCTAGAAAGAGGCTAGTCCTCTTGGGGGCTATTTTCTTCCTTCGGGTTCCCTTTGTATTCCGAAGGGGCACAGTGCATAGGAAAAGCCGAGCTTCAATTCTGCCTTCCTTACTAGCTCGGTGACCCCAGACAAGTCACTTAACATCTGCCTGCCTCAATTTCCTCATATTTAAAAGGGAGATCTCATATCATCCATTTCTCAGGGTTGTTATGAGAATTAAAAAATTTGTAAAGCACAGTGCCTGGCACATAGGTGGCACTTAATAAGTGCTTGTTTCCTTTCTTCTTTCCATTTCTCTACTGCTCATTTTCTTTTTTAATGTTATTTAAAACCTGAAGACTAACAGTTACATGGTGATTCTTTCTTTGTTGCTCTGCATATGTCTTCCCACACAGATTTACATCCTCTCTCTTTCAAGTCAAGTCAACAAGCATTTACTGAATGCCTACTGTGACAATCAAAAAAATTCCAAAAAGCCAAATTTCTGGGCAGATTAAAATCAATTTTGTTTACTATGTTTAGAAAGCAGTCCACAAAAATTGACTTATTGTTCCCTCTGTAGCCAAAGAGAACTTTCGATATTTATAAAGTCTTTGAAAAGAAAATGCATCTGAGGATGAAAACCAATTCTGATTAGTTGAATATTATAATGGAAGGTGGGCTAGAAAGTAAAATGGGGTATGGGATTTGGATCACCTAAATCTTGACTTAAGGAGACTGAGTAAATGCAAGGAGCAGGAATGTACTCTTTAGTCTAAAATTAGAATTTTGTTTAATATCTAATTAGATCTTGACCTGAGTAAATCTGTAAGAGAGATTTGCCACACTGGCTGATTTTTGGTCCTGATTCAATAATTATTATTATTGTTATTAAATACAAAAGAGAAATACTCATTTTCTAAACTGCTATAGGTCACACACTATGCTAAATTGGAAATAATAAGAGAGGAAAAAAAAGACAATCAAAGAGCTCACAATTTAATGGGGAAGACAACTTGCAAACAACCATATGCAAACATGATATGATATATGAACTCAATTGGAAATGATCGACAGAGGGAAGGCACTAGGATTATGAAGGATCAGGAAAGGTGTCTTGTGAGATTTTAGATGGCATTTGAAGGAATCAGGAAGGTAGAGATGAGGAAGGAGAAAATTCCCAGCATGGGCAATGGTCAATGAAAATGAGAATTAGAGGGAAAATTAGAATCAGAATGAAAATGAAAATTCGGTTTGGGTGATGGAGTGTCTTGTGTGATGTCTGTGTCACTGGATAGTATGTGGGAAAGAACCAAGTGTGAGAAAACTAGAAAGGTAGGAGGGGATCAGGTTATAAAGAGTGATGAATGCCAGGAGATCTCAGATTTAATCATGAAGATGATAGAGAACTCTTGCAAAGTATTGAGGGCTGAAATGGTCACCTCTGCACTTTAGGAATATTAATCTGACAGTTGAAGGAAGGATGAACTGGAATGGGGGACAGACTTGAAGCCCCAAGACCACCCAGCAAGCTATTGTAATAGTTCAGACATGAGATGATGAGAGATCCCACCAGAGTGACTGAAGCCCCAGAGGAGAGAAGAGAAGATGTTAGGGCTATGAAAAATTTTAGGAAGGCAAAAATCAAGGTGATTTGAACAACATATTGGATTTAGAAATGAGAGAAAGGGAAGAATTGATGACACCAAGATTTAAGTCTGGGTGATTAGGAGAAGGATGTACCCTTGACAGTAATGAAGTTCAGAAGAAGGAGAAGGTTTGGGAGGAAAGATAAAGAGTCCAATCTGGGATATTTTGAGTTTAAGGTGACTTATGTGACATCAAATCTGACCTGTCCAGTGGGAAAGCTGGGGAGTAAAACTAGAGTCTTGGGAGGTGGGGCTAGACAAGTCGATCTGAGCATAGAGATGATGATTGAATCCATAGGGATTGATAAAACAGCTGAGCAAAACAGAATAAAGGAAAAGGAAAGGACTTTGTTCTAGACTTTTTGCCATTAGTGGATTAGACCTAGATGAAGGTCAATGAGCAGGTTCCATCTTAAGGTAAAGGGAGAACCAGGATGCAGGAATGTCATGGAAACCTAGAGAAAGGAAAGTATTAAGGAGAAGAAAGTAACTGACAGTGAGGTCAAGAAGGATGAGCATTAAGAAAGGTCCATTAGATTTTACAATTGGTAATTTTGGAGAGAGTAGTTTTGGTTGAATGATGAGCTCAGAAGCCAAATTGTAGAGAAGAAACTCTTGACGAAGAAAGAAGGTGTGGGGGCAGGTAGATGGCACAGTGGATAGAGCAAGAAAAAAAAAGAAGAAAGAAGGTGGAAGCCTTGATTGTAGATGCTCTTCTCAAGGCGATAAACCACAAAAGGGAAGAGGGCTATGGACAGTAGATAATGGAAATGTATGAATCAGGCAATGGTTTTTTGGGGATAGGGAAAACACAGACATGTTTAAAGGCAATAAGGAAGCAGCCAGTAGAAAGGGGGTAACCTAAAGATAGGAGAGAATGGGGACAAGGGAGGAAGTAATCTTAAAGATCACTTTCTCTAGGGAAAGTTCCTTACTTCATTCCAGTCCGTTGCTGAATGTTTTCTTGCTAGATGTACTACTCACACATACCCCAAACTACTACTCTTATCTATACTTACACATCACTTATATAGTGAAGATTTTTTAAAAGTCTTTTCTCCTTCTATGTAATTTCACTTTTCCTTGTCTATGGTGTGAATTCCATAAGGCAGAGATTACTTGCTCTATTGCTTTTTTAATTGGCTTCCTATTAAACTTAATTCAGATTAATCCTGCCTTTGAACAAGCAGACCTCAGCCAAGATTGTAGGAGGGACAAGGACCATTAGGTAGATAGAGACAAGTTCCCTGAATTTTGACCTTTTAAATGTATTTTTTTTTCTTTAATAAAATACTTGTTCTGATCTTAGTGGACTACAGAGGCTTCCTAATTCCCCATCTATCTTGTTCCCTATCTTCTGTAAAAACCAATAGCAGCGCTACAAGAATGCATTCAGGAATTGTCATATAATGAATGGGCTTTATTTAAACCAATCCCCATATTAAGTCGTTTTTTATATAGCTGGTCTTTGTTTAGGGAAATGATGTGAGGATCACTTTCCACCTACTATTGGGGAAGGCTGGCTTTGGGCAACAGTACCATGGACAGCAGAACCATTCCTGGGTTGAAGATTGTGATAGGCAAGAAAGACACCCAGGGAAATGTTTGTTTATGGAAGGAAAGTAGGATGCTGAATTACTGAAGTGATTTTAAAAGCCAGAAATTGAACAGGGGTTGGAAATAAGATCTTCTAAAATATCCTTCTTCTTTCAGAGGCAACATGTAGTGGAAAGAATACTAAATTGCAACTGTAGAGCAAATGTAGTTTATTTGTAATTCTATTTGATCCTTTACTATACAGTTGACAACTATGCAAAATTAATTAAGTTGTAATTATTATTGGAATATAGTATCACTTTGGATTAGATGATCTCTAATAGTTCGTCTAGTTCAAAAAAGTCTGTAATTATGGAAATGGACCAAAAGAATCCAAAAATCAAAATTTCTTTATGTTACACACCCAGACCAGTTCGTGTTCTTTGAAAAGGTTTTGATCTTGAACCTTGGGCTTAAGAACTAATGCAGAAACTCTTTTAACTGTTATGTGCATTCAGAATTTTAGAGTGCTAGTCACTGTTATCAAAGTAACATCTTGAGAAAACATACATTATAAAAGAAATGGGCTAATTTCAATAAATTAGAAATGACATGACCAAGACTTGGTATAAGATTTGTAATGTCAGTAGGGAATAAGAAGAGAAGGGGAAGGGAATAAGCATATTTATATAATGCCTATTATGTGCCAGGCACTATGCTAAATGCATTCACAAATATTATCTCATTTGAGATAGAGGAAATAGAGATGTGTGATGACTATTGTATAGGACAAATTAACAGACTAGTTGAAGAAAGATGAACATATAAGGTGCATAAGGACTCACATTTCTTACTTTAATCAGTAAGTATCTAATAAGTGCCTGCTATTGCCAAACTGGAGATGAAAATGACAAACCACTCCAGTATCTCTGCCAAGAAATCCCAAATGGGTCACAAAAAAATCAGACTTGACTGAAATGAATGATCAACAAAAATTGTGGATAAAACCCACAAAATGAAATAGCCCATGCCCTTGTGGGGCTTCCATTCTATTGGAAGAAGATAACATTAAAAAGATAATCAATTAAGCTAATTTAGAGGAAGGGAGCACTGGCTTAATGGTAGATTCGTGTTAGGATGGTACATTAACAAAACTGAATGAAGCTGAGAGCAGGGAAAGATTTCAGAGAAAAGGCAGGCAAGTCAGTCATAATCATCTTTAGCTGGAGTCCAATAGGTGAAAATGCTGTGAGACTGAAACCCCTTGATTATAAATTTGTGTGGAAAAGGAGGTTTTTTAAGTCTTTTTTCCTTCTATGTAACCACTTTTCCTAGTCTATGGTGTGAATTCCATAATGCAGAAGAGACCTTTGGCCATTAATGCTTTCTACAAGCAGAACAAAAAAGATCACCTCTGGGAGAAGAACTTCTAGGAAAGCTGTGTGATAGAACACAAAAGCACCAAGATGAAGAGGGACAGATGTATCGTTAGACAAAAGAACCAAATCAGCTATAGCTGAGGTTTAATGAACAGAAGTAGAACATCCCAATGATCAAAGCCTCTTTTGTTTTTTTATGAAGAAAGTACATTAAATTCATTGATTTTAAGAAATAGATGAATGAGAGCCTGAAACATGGAGACCAAAAGAAGGAAGCCATAGAGGCTTCATTCCTTTTTTTTTTTTTTTTAACAGTGTTGGTCTGTCATGGAGTATGACTGAAAAGCTACCCTCAGTACATTAATCCACCATTGACAGAACTGTGGATTGGCCCAGTTATTCTGAAAAACAATCTGGAATCATGCTTCTCCCCCCCCAAAAAAAATTACTACTTTCTGAATTTTTTTGGCTCTGCAAGAACATTATCAGACCTGTTCCCACAAAGAGGTCAAAGAAAGAGGACAGGGACCTCATGTGCAAAAAACATTTATAATAGCTCTTGTGGTGGCAAAGAATTGGAATGGAGAATCCATTCATTGGGTAAATGAACTGAGAAAATATGGGATGTAATGGAAGGCTTTTGTGCAATGATAAAATTGCACAAAATGATAAAAGGGCTGTTTCAAAGAAACCTGAGGTGACTTACATGAAGTAATGCAAATTAATGCAAAATGAAGTAAGGCGGTCCAGGAAAACATTATATAATAACAATGTAGAAATGTTTTTTGAAACCTAATTGAACACAATGACTATAATCCAAAGGATAATGATGCTATTCACCCCTATACAGAGGTGATGGTCTCAGTAAACAGAATAGGACATCCATTTATTGACATCATTTATTTTGATTCATTATGATACTTATTTTTTAAGTGGGTTTTTCTTGCTTATTTTACATGATTGAGTGACAGCTGGGCAGAAAAATGATTTTAATCTTCCCTAAAATGTAAGGGACTTTAAAGAAAAGAGTGAATTCCTCTTAAATGCTCCTCTGAAATCTTTTAATAATACAATGCAGACTTAATCAGAATATTTAACACAATTTAAATCTGACCTTCTGGTTTACAATCTATTACTAAGTATACTTGCTGTTTAATGGTAGGGAACAGAAGTCTAAAGCCAAAGAATTTCATCGGA
This sequence comes from Myrmecobius fasciatus, assembly GCA_023553655.1. Taxonomy (NCBI): domain Eukaryota; kingdom Metazoa; phylum Chordata; class Mammalia; order Dasyuromorphia; family Myrmecobiidae; genus Myrmecobius; species Myrmecobius fasciatus. The sequence continues at coordinate 1,503,206 of JAJPUD010000008.1, read as the reverse complement.
AGGTAAATGGTGAAAATCCAGGCCTTATTTTAAGAAATTTAGTTGAGAATTTTTTGGATTCTGTTTGGAATAATAATTGGTTGGGATCAGCCATATGTTTTCACATTCTCAGAGGAAGCCAGTCAACTAGTCTAAATTTTAGAAATTCACACTTGTGACCCAACTGTCTATCTTTTTTGCAAATCCATATTTTGTGTGTTTGCAGCTATTTTAGGTAGTAGTTCAGTTGTCAGTCTAGGCAAAATTAATATGGCACATGTAAATGTTTTAACCTTCGAGGTGACAGAGAAAGAGAAAGCCAGTTTTCTTGCAGGAAGGAGTTAAATCCCTGAGATACATAGAGTCCCTCATTATTCTTAAGCCCACTGACCTGTTCTAGCCTTCTCACTGTATTTTCCTTTCACCTGGGAGGGAATTTAGAAAATTGAGACTGAAATTTTGTCAGACTCTCCCAAAGTGAAATGTGTGACTGCTGCATTTGGGAAGGGGCATGTTCCAGATGGTGATACTTTAAACATTAATCATGTTTCCCTGAGGAAGAGAAAGATTAAGCTTAATAAAAGAAATGACTCCAAAGAGATGCCCCGTGTAAGAATGAAGAGCGTAAAGTTGAGCTGCGATAGCTTTGCTCTATTGTTTATTGAGTAGATATTGTTCCAGGAAAATTTATCCTCAGTTGTATAACTTGGCTATTATTGCATTTGTAAGCTTGCCAACTGCAGTGGTGAGGAAAATGAAATGGAAATTTTGCATCTTTCCCATTTCTCCATACATGAAACATTTGACTTTTGTTAGAAATTGGGTATCCTTCTATAGAGTAAATATCAGCATTGAAAGAAGATACAGGTCAAGGACAGTCATTTTTGAATTCCCACCTGACATAATGCTTTGCACAGAATAGCTTTATTGTTGCCCAGAAAATACTTGTTAAACTTATAAAAGATATCAAGATTTTTAATGAAAGTTGACCACTAGCACCATAAGTATCATTAGCAAAAGAGACAGACAGCAGGTTATGAAAGGTTGAGCTAATGAAATGAAAAGGACCTAGATTCAAATCCTGCCTCTGATAATAATACTAACTTCATGACAATTCAAAAAACACTTAAGCTTTCTGTGCTCTCACTCCCTGTTACAGAAGAGATGAGATGGAGGGAACTTTCACATTGGAAGTTCCCATGAGCCAATTAAATTAGCAAGAATTATTTGGATTACACATATTGAAATTTCTGAGTTCTTAAAAACAGTTGGTTCAGTTATGCAAATAAAACATGCCCCCCCAAATATTCTTTACACTAAATTTTCTTAAACTTTTTAAAATTGTAAAGCCTAGTTGTATTTTCATATATTCTAAATAAGTGGAGGGCAAAGTAGTGAGTCCCAGATATTATATAAGGGTACAGTGCTGTGGATCAGTGAGCAAGAAAAAAACAGTTTTATCTTGATTTTCCTTATACTTGCTCTGCAGCCCATTGTCAGTGTGAAGGTCACTTTATCCTGGTGTCCTGCCCTCCAATATGGAGGAAATGTTGAAGCCACATGGGATATTATAGGAGTTAAGCTTTTTGGTCCCATGGATTCCTTTGGCTATTTGGTAACAACTAGGGACCTCTTCTCAGGGTCATGTGTTTAAGTGCATAAAATAAAATACAAAAAAATTACAAAAGAAAATGCTGTCGTGAAACCATTTTCCTAAAAAAAAAGCAAGTTCATGGATCCCAGGGTAAGAACTGCTAGTATGGCGGAAGAAGCCTGGGTAGAGAAAGAGCTAGCTTTGCCTTTTGGTTCCGCCACTCAGTTATATGATCTTGGCCAGTTCCTGTACCATTCGCAGGCTTTGGTCTCCTGCTGTGTAAAATAGAGTTATTAGACCACCCCCTACCCCCCACCCCCCACCCCCCCACACACACACACTCGTGTTCCAGAGGAAGGCAGTAGGAGTGAACAGTGCTGCTGTCAGCCATGACTTGACCAGTCAGAAACCAACAGCAGATGCTTATTGAGGATCTCCACGGGCGGGTGCCAGTATTAAAGGCCCTGGGGAGACGGTCGTACGATAGATGGCCCCTGCTCTCAGAGTTTAAGTTTAGTTAGATTTTAGATGTGATTTTAGAACAAGGGCGGCCCTGTTGTAAAGTTATAGGCCATAGCTCAGTCTCCTCATGGTCCAGAGAAGAAACTGAAATCCAAAGAAACGTCCCCAACGTGATTGTGATTCTCAGCCTGAAGTTCTTTCGGCAGCCATCGTGGTCTCGTAGAGAAGGCAAACCATGCAGAAGACCATGCGATTGCCAAATTGTGCTGTAAATATGTTTCAGTATTAGGGAAGTGACCGAGGGTCAGAATTCAGGATTCACGAGGAACAGCACGAGCAGGGATGGCTAACTTCTTCCTGCCACTCTGAGCAGAAACAAGGATGGAAATGGAGCAGCCTGTGGAGGGGTTTAGGTGCTAACCACAGAAGGGCAGGCCGTCTTCAAGAGGATCCAGGTTCCGACTGGGCCCTCGGCATTTCCTATGCAAGGGGCTTTGCCTCCGTTGCTTCATCTGTGACATGAAGGGTAATGATGGCACTGATCCAGGGTGGCTGTGAGGATGCTTGCAGTGCCCGGCCCAGGAGAAGCAGTATACAAATGCTAGCTGCTGCCATCCTCTTCCCCTAGGAAGGGCTTACATTCAGAAAGGCCAAATAGTAACGGAGCCTCCTGTGGGACTCACAAGTGCAAAGCAAAGGACTGTAGAGCAGCTTGCCAGCAACTTGGGATTTTCTTTCAAGCTAATCTTACCCTAGTGCAATGGGGACAGCTGGCTGAGGTTCACATTTAAAGGGGGATGGGGCAACCTGTGCAAAACTTGGAAGAGTCACAAGAAGTGTGCCCTCACTCAGGGCCCTTGGTCGGGCCATAGTCTGCCTGTTCTGGGGATGGTTCTGTCTTCTACCAGGGAGGCTTCTGCCCGGCTCCCACGTGGCCAGCAGCAAACTGCAGAACCCAAAGTTACTCTCTGTTTTATGATGGGCCTCCCCGGGATCATTTCTAATTATGGATCACAGAACCCACGGAGTTCTTTTCTTTTGGTAGAACTGTTTTCTTCTGGTGGCACCCATGATAGACTGCCTGGGGTAAGGATATATTCAAGAGAATCAGTCTGCTAGGGTAGCAATGAGTCTCTCTCTCAGCTTCTGTCAAAGATCATCTTAAACTCTGATCATGTAGCTGCTAGGCTGAAGATTGCGGAGCTGGCCTGGCC
>JAJPUD010000008.1:1446517-1491608 GCA_023553655.1 Myrmecobius fasciatus | reverse complement strand
CCTTGGAAGATTTAAGTCCAATAAATTACTAAATAGTCCAAATTGTCAAGGCAGAAGTGCATACTGACTGATATAAATTCCATATTATTTGTGGCAGACCACGCACTCTAAACGAATTAACATTTGGGGTTTTCTGTGGGTTTTTTTAAATAGTTGGTTTTTTTTTTTCCAAGTTTATCATGCCAGTGGTTTCATTTCACTGTCCTTTGTTGAAAGGCCCTTCTGAAAGTTGTAGTTCATACACTGTCAGCCACTTTAAGCAGATCATAAACACTTGCTGAGTTGTCATTTTCTCATAGAATGAAGAGGAAATTCTGGTGGAGTGCCGTGTTCGATTCTTGTCTTTCATGGGAGTTGGCAAGGACGTTCATACTTTTGCCTTCATCATGGACACAGGGAATCAGCGTTTTGAGTGCCACGTCTTCTGGTGTGAGCCTAATGCAGGCAATGTATCAGAAGCTGTACAAGCTGCATGCATGGTGAGTAACCCTTTTTTTGTCGTCCTCTTTTTTTCTTTCCAATAATTTTCTTCCAAAGCTAAAAAATTATCTTCATTTTTATAGTGCTGCATAATGGCAATATTGTTCCCTTGCTCTTCTACTCTCTTCAAAATAAATTCATACTATGACCTTTCCATTGATACAAGAAAAAAAAATTACAAGACCACTTTACTTCATTATCTCAAAAAGCTGAAGCACTTAAAGAGGCAATTCTGAATAAAGCAGTTAAGAATCCCAGTGGCATTATAAGGGTCCTTAATGCTGTGAACACTGGGATCATGGTTCTTTTGGTTGCTTTAATGGCCTTGCTCTGGGAAGTCACTTAGAAAAAATTCCAAGTTTTATCCTCAGAGCAAATATGAAAAACATGATTAAAAGTCATTGACAAGAATTAATGCTATCTGTAACAATGCTAAACTCTTATTTCAATGGATTTCATTTCTGCTCTCACCAGACCTCTCAACAAAGAGCACAATTTACAGGTTTAAATTATACTGCCATTATTTACAGTGTTAAAAACCACTGACAATTGATAGTAAAATAGGCCTGAAGGATAAGCAAATGAATAACTAACTGGTATTTAACTGCAAAATACAGGAAACTACTTTTTCAGTCATGAATATAAAAAGTTTTTATTTGCTAGTTTAAAATAATGTTTAATTTTCTAAATCTAGTATAATTGCACATCTTGCCTCTTCCTCCCAGGTGTTTGGCATTTCTGGGAGAGATATCTGATTTTAGTCCATGATTTAAAGGAGCAACAAGTGCATATTAATTTAACATATACTATGTTGTAAGACACAAAACTGCTAATTTCTCATCCCGACTGGTCAATTTTTTCAATTTTTTTCCATTCTTCATTTTTTGATCAGTGAGATCTTGGGATTGCTGTTCTTTCCAAAGGTAATCTGTGTGATTAATTGGTGGGAATACAGTTAGTATCTAAAATTAAATAGAAATAAATTCAAGTGCAAACCCAAGAATTTGCAAGGTGAGGAGGGGGACATATAGGGACTAGGTCCATTTTTTTCTATCTAATCAGACTGGCAATGATTAAAAACAGTGAGTTGCTGCTTCTTACCCTGAAAGAATAATCGACTTCAAGAATGGATTGGACAAAGAGGAGGAGACCTCCTGAGGAACCAAACTAGCCAGAGAAGAGAAAGTGAAGTACAACTGAATGCTGAGCACCATACCGAAATATTTTAAAAAGGTTAAGATGAATCAAATAATGAAATAGACAATCTTAAAGATTATCATCACTTTATTCTAGCTATGTAACACTTAGGGAAGTTAACTTCATTATTGATTTCAGCAGTTTGTTTTTTTTGGGTTCCCATCCAATTTGTCCCTCATCTAGAAGCAAAGTCTTTATGGTCACTTACTTGACAATTTCATTGCATTAATTCACCAGCTGCCCAGTGAAAGCCCTTCTAAGGTGGCTTATCCACATATAACATATTGAGGGCGGTTTTCCTCCTTTTTCTGCTATTTTCACCCCAGCATCTCCAAGTCAGCCATTTTCCTATTGATGCAAATGAGAGACCATGTCGCTGAATGTCCATTTGTTAAACTTAAATGGCTAAAGGTAATGCCTCAACATCTGTAGCAAAGATATCAGAATATAAGCTTCTGGTAATTCATTTGGGGATTTATAGCAACCTGTTTAAGTTTATTGACACATCAACCACATGTGACAATATATGCAATATTCCATATCCACAATCTTCACCACCTCTAAAAATAAGGAAAGCAATTTTATGTCATTTTACAGGCCTTGGTAGAATTTGATCGTGAAAGAATTTTCTAAATTCATTTTTGTTCTTGGACCTAATACTTTATGTGAAACCCCAACCTTGGAATGTCTAGCAAATACTTCGATTTGCTAAATATTGATGGAATTGGATTAGATGTGGCTGATCCCCCAACATACAGGGTGCTCTTAATGTTTTTAGGATTATCATTTCACAGATGAGGAAATGGAAGCTCAGATTTCAAGTGACTTGCTTGCCCAAACTGCCTGCCACCAAATCCCCAAGCATCTCTCCTTATTTTGGCTCTTTAGACCCCTCGAGTCACCTCATTTGCATGAGTTCCTGCTTTGAAACAATCTCAATCTCAGAGAGTTGCCTTGGGCACTGAGAGCCCAAGTTGCTCACCTATGGTCACCAAAGGATATGTTTGAGAAGCAAATCCTTATCCTTATAATGTTCAAAAATAATTTGTTCGATTAGCAGAAAAAAAAGGTAAGTAAACTTTCCCAGTTTCTAAATTTAACCCAGTTTTGAAACAAACAATATATGATTTATATCTGTGCAAAGCTGTCCATTCTGTTTAATACTAAAGAATTTTTTTCAATAAGCCTGTGAATAAGCTGACAAGGTACTAAAATGCTAAACCACAGCCTGTTCCTTAAGAGTGTAAAAGTTTTGTAGACCTAATGAAAAAGTTCATTAAGTGTTGTAAACACTCTCCTCTGTTTAATGAGCATTTATTAAGTATCTATCCTGTACAAACCACCATCTGAAATACTAGGGAAAACAAAGACAAAACAGAATAATCGCTGTCCTCATGGAGCTTACTTACATCTTACCATTACTATATACAGAGAGCTATAAAAGGTAAAAATGAGTATAAATGTCACCCTGATGGTTCCTAAAGCAGCAAATCATTACGTCTACAATTCAGAAAGGTCTCTGAGTTACTAACCATCACAGAACGTCTTTTTTCCTTGCTTGCAGTTACGGTATCAGAAGTGCTTGGTTGCCCGACCTCCTTCACAGAAAGTTCGGCCACCCCCTCCTCCAGCAGACTCAGTGACCAGAAGAGTCACAACCAACGTAAAACGAGGCGTCTTATCTCTCATTGACACTTTGAAACAGAAACGTCCTGTTACTGAGACACCATAACTGCACACCTTCGAGGGTTCTCTTACCTGAAGAGCTCGTAGCTACATACGCTACAGAAACAGGAACTATTTTGCCTTCCATTCAATTTGCTTTGTCTTCAGAAATAAATCCTTAACAAAACAATGTTAGACAAGCATGTTCTCTCGTCCTTGCCACCACCATGTGATATGAAAAGAAGCATGAGTAATTTTGTTGCTGTCAGTGAGGTACATCATGAGCGGTGGAAGGTCGTTACTGTAAATATTCTGACCGGGACCTAGATTCACACACACCGAGAAGGTGACCGCCCTCTCCGAGGCCGGGGTCACTGTCCCACTGTCTTTTTGAGCGGGATTTGTCACAAGCAACTTTTAAGTCCTTCAGCACTTTGCCCTGTTTGCAACACTGGAGTAGATAACTACATGATAGTTAGCATTGAATTCCCGTAGGATAGAATTCCAAGGTTTTTTGTTTGGCTTTGGCTTTGTTTCTTACAAAATAACATTTGTTGACAAAATTGTTGATGTTGGTCTAGAAACCACCTGACAGCTTTGTTTGACATGCTTTTGAACCATGGACACCCTTTTATGTCGACTACTGTTTATGTATTATGATGTTGGAGGGGAGAGGGAAATTAAGCTTGAAAACTGTCAAACTGCATCATTTTGAGCAATCAAAAAAGTCAGCCTTCCATTTCAGACAAGGGCTTCCATCAGATGATTTTCAAACTAAGTAAAAATGAGAAGAGTACGAAGAAAGTGTGATGCATTTTGGGTGGGACGTATTTCAATACTCTGCCTTACATTTGAACAATGCAACCAGAATATTAGCAATTTGCTGTAGCTCAGTATAGTCATTCTCTATGTAAACACTGTTAAGATGAAAAACACCAATCTATACTTTTCATCCTTGAAAGTTTGATCTTGATCTCTTATGCAAATTATAATTGAAGGAATGCCATTTAGACAATGTCAGTCACATACATTTAGATTTTACCACTTGGTGAAGTCTTCTCTGCATTAGCCATCTTTTAGTTGGTATTATGTGGAGATTCTGCACCTGGCTCAGTCTAGTTGACATTTTCCTCTTGGTATCAATAACAGTTAACAGGATATATTGATTTCTGTGGCACTAATAGGTGCTTTCCTCCCTCTATTCTTTTGATTTAATTCAATTGTTCCCCCTATTTCTACCTAAATATGTGATTTAACTAAATAAATAGGAAAATCTAGACTTCTTGATGCTGTTATCAAGGTCATCTGTGTTCAGTTTAGGATATCAAATTTAATTTTCCCCACTTCTAATCACAGCAGCATATTAATCCTTTACATTTGTAACATATCTAAAAATCTTTAAAAGTATTTTTCAATCATTACCTCATTTGAGCATCATCGTAACCTTGTGAGATAGAGAAAAGTTGGTGACATATTGGGAGAAAAGACCCTCTGAATTCCAGTTAAGTTGTGACTTGCCTGAGGTCAAGTTAGCGAGAGAGCCTGGACGCCAATCCAGGTCTTCCTGACTCTCATTTCTTTCTACTCTATCAGGCTGCCTCCACACCAGTCATAAGAGTCCTTTCAAAAGCCTGAGAGCAAATGCAAAAAAAATAAAAATAAGAATGGAAAAAATTCATTTTCAGGCAATCCAGGAATTCTTATAAACACACCAAGGAGGGAGAGGGAAGGAGCAATATGTCTAGATGATGCCGAGTATATTCATGCAGAAGAATTTACTGTAGACAATCTCCCACCCCACAAAAATGTGTACCACAGAAGCAGGAATTACATAAATTTCTCTATTCACCTATACACCATACATAATATCTTCAGGAATATAGATGATTCTATCTATATGGTTTAATCTATGTGATTTAGTGAACTGAAGTTGGTAGTACTTCATTCTGCTATTTACCACATTCTGACTAGATTTTAAGGCAATTAGTGGTTGGTCTCCTAACATCAGGCATTAATGTAACTCTGGAAATGGCTAGTACATCTGAAAGTAAATTGCTAAATTACAAAATCCCTATGTCCATTTAAGAAGTTCTTGTTCAAAATTCCACCCAGAAGTCTATATTCCAACTTGATTTCCAAGGCACAATGACATTCAGTAGGAAACTAAAAAAAAAAAGTAAAAATCAAAATCAAATAAGCCACTTTCATTTAGAAAAATTCTAAGAGTTCATTTTTTCTTTATTTTTCAAGGTATTTGTTTTGTTGTCAGGATCAAGAACACTGAGCTAGCTTTGAACAACAAACTTAATTTGTATATATATGCATATATATATATATATATATATATATATGCAATTATAGGAAGCATTAAGACAAATAATAGACATGACATATGAAAACATATTTGCAGATATTTTGCTTTTAAAATAGCTTTGCATATTTACCTAAATGCTAATTAATTTTATAAAACTGATTATTTTAAACAGTATGTTCAGACACTTTCTGCCATGGCCAAAAAGTATGTATGAAGTGTGTGTGTGTGTGTGTGTGTGTTTGTGTGCTTGTACCTGCGAGTGTGAGATTGAGAGAGAGGAAGAATACCAATGTTTTTACCCAATGTTGTAGTGACACTTCAGTTATCTATGCATTCTTTCTATCTAGTGATTCTGTAAGCAGGCAGCCATGTGCACTATTGCCTTGTATGTCTTGTGTCATTTTTGAATTAACCTGTTAAATACAGCTTAAAATATTTTTATTTTATTTATTCTATTTTTACTGAAATATACTGCATTATTATGTTATAATTATCTTTACTGGACATTATTTCACAATGTATCCAGTTCTAAGTAATCTCCGTGTATTATAGGTTACCTAAAAGGTGGTTTTGTAATGATTTGTAGTCATATTTTTATTGGAGTATGTAGAAGAAATGGCAAAATGTGTAAAGTTCATTTCTTTTATTTTTTAAAAAGCAATTAGATAGATGCAGACATACCACCTCATATGTTCCTTGAGAACAAGGAAAATGTAGCCAACACCGTCTATAGCTTAAGTTGTACTTTTTAATGTCCTTTAAAATACTTACTGTTTCATTTATAATTGTATACATGCTCTCCTCCCTCCCCCCACTTTCATATAAGACCATCTACAACTAATTAAAATGCTATTTTAAAATGCATGATGGGTTATTAATCCCATTTCCATTAAAATGAGTTCTTAGATGATAAACTGTGGGCACAGCAACCTAGAGCTTAAAAAAACAAACTCCCTCTTTTCTGTTTTGAAAATGGAAAGTTCTAAGACTATTCTACACTAATTTGCTACAAACCCTAATTCTTTCTTCCTTTTCCTGTGTAGCAACAAAATATTTCTTTTGCCCTTTTAGAAGATCTGATATGAGTTCAAGCTTTAATGTTAAAAACATTTTTAGTTCTGTGTTCAACAAGCTTCATTACTTTACTATGTGGCTCAAACATGTGCTTTTCAATCAGCAAAAGGAAATTGGAGTTTGGGGGAAGGATACTTGCTCCAGGTTTATCATGTCAAAGAGCTCAGTTCTAATCAAAGCAGCTTATTCCAAAAAGAAACTTTTGTTTTCCTTTATTTTTTCCTTTTGCTGTTGACCACTCTTACACATTTAAATGTAATTTGTTGTGAGAATAAACTTAGCTGCATAAAATGTTTGACTCATTTATCTGAAATAAAGTCATACTGGGGAGGGGGGCTAGAAATACATTTAAATTTGTTAGCTGTTTTACTTCGAAATCTCCTCCAAAATTGAACTGTCTCTAAAAACATCAATTTAGTCATCTAAGATGTCAGGTATCACATTTTTTCATATTTAATTACAGATTAAGGCTTTGATTAAATTGACTCTTGCCACTTTTCCCAGATAAAACTGGTATTAATGGCGTATTATTTAAATTCTGAATAAAACGCCAGTGTGGTACACATTTAGCAACCAGAAGAGATGCTGATTGGACAGAAAACCAAAAGTAACCCTTCCATCTTCAATCTACCTAGAATAAGTATTCTAATGCAAACTATTATCTGCAAGGAATATGGTCATCTTTTAATTGCTACCAACCAACAGCCTTATCTAAATTCTCACATTCTTGGGTCATTCTATAGCTCATGAAATGCTTAGGAATGAACAAAAAAAGATGTCATCTTTATCTCGGTTTCAATGACATTTTTCTGAACATCTAGTTTAACTTTCTCAGTCTCTTTTGGTTCATCTTTTTATTTCCTGCCTGAAATATAAGTATCCCCCAAAGATTCTGTCCTGGGGCCTCACGTCTCATCCGTATGCTTTCTCCCTTGGCAATTTCGTCTTTGTTGCTCAATTATCCCCTTTAGGTAGACTACCAAATCCAGCTAGCCAATCCTGGATTCTCTATTGAGCTCCAGTTCTATATTTTCAACTGATTGCTAGACATCTCTATTTTTGCTAATGGCTATGATCTCCCAGACTTAAAGCTGTCATCTTTGATTCTTCCCTCTTCCTCAGGACCTGTATTTGACTTCCACAGCAGTTCTCACATCTGACCCCTTCTTGCCACTTAAAAGTCCCATCCTTTTCACTAAATTAATTTAATTAATAACCTCTTAACTGGCCGCATCTCTCTCATCTTTGATCTAGTCTTCACACATTTGCCAAAATAATTTCTTGAATGCCCAAGTCTAATCATGTTATAGGCCTACTCAAAAACCTCTGGTGATTTCCTATTGTCTATCTGATACAAATTGCAGGACTTGTATTCCCTGACCACTTCTTGCCCTCTTTCACTTGGCACATTCCCATAGACTACCTATTCTCCATGTCTGTTAGGATTATTTCCCTCCAAGTCTCCATCTGCTGAAATTTTCATCTTTGTATCTCTAGTTCCTAGCACTGGGGCATGCAGTTAGTAGGGGCTAAATAAAAAGCTTCTTTAAAAATACTATTGAATTGGTCTTTCTAAAGAATGGTTAGTTAACATATCTGGTTGAGAATGGGAAGGAAGTATCTTTCACTTGCCATGAGAACCTGATATCCAGAGCAAATATTCTTTTTTTAGCATTAGACACATAATTTTGGGGGGTTGAGGGATGAGAAGAGAGGGAAAACTCTTAGGTTTCTCACTTGAGTAATTGTGACATCACACTGTGATTAAAGAACTAAGGGACTAGTATAATCAATAAAACAATCAATTTATCCTTTTGCCTTTTCATACTTGTCTATCTTTCTAAGTTACAAATATTCATTCCACAAAATGTCCTCTGAAAACCTACTTCTGATTACAAATGCAGCATATAGCATCTCATGTTTGGCCTTAGAATTCAACTTTTGTTCTCAAGGAAATTCAAGGGAAAATATACCTCGCCTCCCAAAAGAAATTGGCCAAGTGTGATCAGGATGGTTAAAATGTTTTCACATTTAACTTTTTAAAGCCATGGTTCAGTAACTGGCTACAGATAGTCTGATGTAACACCAAATCAGATTATAAAACCACTCAGTCAAAACTCTTACCTGAGGGCTGATGGGAGGTATTCTAGACATCGGTCACTCTGACAATGAACATGGGAGCACGTAAGGTTGAACAGCACAGTTCTCATAAAGGACCAAGAAACCTGACATAGATTGACTGAAGATAGCAACACAGTGATAGCTTCATAATCTGACATCATAAATTAGGGCATGAGGTCCAGTTCCAGACTATCAAGACTCAATGCCAATGGCTAAGCCCCTGCTTAACTTTAGGTAAGCTATATAATTCTAAGTGGTATTTTCTTTCATTATGAAAAAATTTATAAATGATTACTGAAGCCCTATCATGTTTTTATTAAAAGTTAACATTTTTAAAAAAGCTTAATTGGACAACTGTTTGATTCAGAATTTTATATTATGCTAAATATAAAGAGAAAAGTTTAATTTAATGCAATGATTTATACTTGAAATGCTAAAAAACAAAAACAAAACAAAACCCCACAAATACCTGCAAGTTCTAACAGAACTACAAAAACCAAATGCAACAGGGATTTGAAAAAGTACCCTAAATTGCTTCATAATGCTGAAAGACATCTCCCCATCCCACCTCCCATTGGAGTAAGGAGACATACATAGTCTTAAAACTACTTCTAGTAGAAAATGGAATACTGCAGCTGTGAGAAATAATAGGCTTTTTGCTGCTAAAATGAAATATTTTTTAACTAAAACAAGTTCATGGAAGCATTGTGAATTCTAAACCAGTTGTAAATCAGAGAAGATAATGAACACATGGTAAATTAGATAAACTGTGGTATTTGTGGTTCATGATTTATGCATTCATAAAGTTAGCAAGATAAAAAGAACACTGCTATACTCCTTGACAATTTTAAAAATCATAATTAGTATATAATTCTTCTTTTGAAGATTCCAAGTAACATACTGTTTTTCTATATAAAAAACAGGAGTCCTTTTATTCCTTTTTTCATTAATATTTAACCTATGAGACAATGTAAACCTCCAACTAAAATAGCAAACAATTTATTAGTTAAAATGAAAATCACAATTCCTTTTTTTTCAAATATATGGCTAAGATTTCATTTAACACGTAAACATGCTACTACAATTATACTAAGTTATTTTAAAATTTTATAGTGTATAGACACCTGAATTAAATATTCAGAAATGAGCAATTTACATAACACTATTCAAAACACTACTGAACTTTGGGTGTAGGACATCATTTAAATTCAAACTTTATGAAACTTTTTTGAACAGTATTGTAAAAAGACACTAAAGTTGTAACTAGTTCTACTTACTGTCAAACAATTTCTGTTGCCATGATGAAAAAAAGTCAGTAGACCCAGAAATGACAATCAAACTAATTCTTAGTAGGCAGTTGATAATACTTGGAAGATGAATTGGAATTTAATATAATTAACAAAATGCTAATAATATATTTTAGCAGATTGTGCAACAGAAATGATTTGCCAAAGTTTGATTACTGTTTTCAATTTGAAATGACTTGTAGCTTTTCACACTTCACCTGATCTTTTAAGTGGAACTAGAAATCTTTAGGGTTTCTTCAAACCACTGGTATTACTTGGATCCAACGATTTTACATCTTCTTAGAACTGATAATACTCAGGAGTAAACTTGTTTTCAGTCATTATTTTAAAAAGCATTTGACTTAAGTGGTCAAAAATTAGCTGTGCCCATTCCTCCTGCTCAGGACCCTGGAAAGTTCACCCTCCAAGAGGTATTGTCACTGGATAAAAGAACAACTGTTCTGAACAGCCCATGGGGTCCTTAGAACCTCCTGTTTTCCTACTTGTAATCAGCCTCAATATCATTATAAAGCAGTCTCCCTAACTTTTGAATACTAAAAGTTCAGCTTAAAGGCTGAACTGGACAGGCTGTCTTACAATGTTACAACAAGATGCATGCTGAGATAAGAATATAAACTCCATCTGACAAGGCCAGCATCTTTTCTCTCAACTATGTTCCTATAACTGTCTTCTTAAAAAGTTAAGTTCTTAAATAAACCTGGTGGATAAGCTAAAGATTTATCTTTAGGTAAGACGCTACCACTTTTCTTTTAAAACTCTGATGTCCTATTGACCAAGTAATAAAAGTCTTAACAACTGATAGTGAATCTACAACTGTTGCATTCTAAAGAGAGAAAGCACCAAGCTATCCAGTTTGGTGAACTCCGCTTTCCTTAATGTTCTGGACTACATTACTGTCACTTATCTGAATTCTCTGAATGTAGTGTCCCATTTAGATTCACAGTAGAGGCTTGATGACCTAAAGGAGAAATATCTGTGCTAGGATATTTAACCTTTAGAGAAGAGTCAAACGTGGTAGAAAAATACTCTGCCCTTTGACCCCCAGAAAATAACAGGCGATGATCAAAGCCATGGCTGAGGATGCTTCACTGCAGAGGAAGGTAAGTTTTCTTTAGGTTTTTCTGTTTTTTTGGATGTCGAGGGTGCACCCAAGCTGCCAGTCTTGCCTCCAATCCAACGGTAATAGAAGTGCGGTGCGGGCATCTGGTTTTTGTTGGCTTGGGAACCAGAATATGTCACCATTACCGGAGGCAAAACGATCTCTACGGGTTTCAGGGCCACCATTTTGTCCTCAGGGCGCGGCCTCACGGTGATCGTCTGCCTCTCGAATCCCTTGGACGTGGAAGGCAGGTTCTTCGTAAGTGAGGGCACCAGGGCATTTGGCGGCATCTTGACAGGCTTTTTCTGCGGGGGAGAACTTGTCTGGCTTAACTGGTGTGTACTTTTCTGTGGAACAGGTGCTTTGGCTGTTAGCATCTCTGAACTAATCTTAGCGTGTGGTTTCGTTTCTCGGTTCAGGAACTCTGCAATTTTTATTTGTGTGCTCATGTCCTCATTAGTAGAAGTTTTTACCAGAGTTGTTTTAGATTTCTTTTTCTTTTTCTCCCTTTTTGATGTTTTGGCTAACTCAATACCATCTAGCAATCCCTTTGCTGCAGCACGGGCCAAAACGTCTTTGACAGACACTGTCTCAGATGGGTCCCGCTGAAATTTTAAAAAAAAAAGGTTCTATTAAATGATGCATCTCTAATTATTTTAAATGTAGCATTTCAGCAACAATTAAAAAAATCCAAATCTATATTATATAGACAAGAGTAACAGAAGAGTTAACAGTAATTGATCGATGCTACTTATTCACAGCTCTTGCCTTAATAGTATTCTCAGCAAGTGGCTTGGACTCCGTTTTCCACTTCCCAATCTGTGAACTAGACACAGCATTCCCATTGAATGATGTGCTGCAAAATGTAATGGATGTATGCTTCTATTTTCTCTGCTGGCATTTTGCTGCCTACAAGCATACTGCTCCATCCATTGAGCTCTGAAGTTTACCAAATGTTTATAAAATCTCTCAATTGCATTGGGAGGCTTTTTTTTTTTTATTAAGAGCTTTGTTTAAAAAAAAAAAAGAGTTTTGTACCCCATTCAAGAAAGGTAGCATAATTTAGTAGAAGCAATTTGGGAATAAGAAGACATAGCTGACTCTTAAATCCCGCTCCATCAGTTACTCATCTGCCATCTCATGGAAGGCTATTTAAGATACTGGATACAAAATTATAGCTATAAGAGTTACTGTTATAGTAAGACTAAAATCATAATGGAAAATAATAACAATGAATGTTTCAATAGTTTTTTTGTTTTGTTTTATGGGAAGTTTAGTAGTGAGGATATGTAATAAACAAGAATGATTAAAGTGACTACATAAAAGCTGGATAGATTTGATGAAAGAAATGACTTTTGAATGTAGGAAGAAATGGACACTGAAGCTAAGTTAAGGGCAAAAATCAAACAAACCAAACAAACCAACATTAAAGCTAAAAGGAAAGCTGAGAAGAATGTCACCAGATTAAACTATGAAAGGCAGGAGATGACAAGTTCTTTAATATAAATTCATTTTGATAGATATTAAGAACCGACCAAGAGCCAGCCTAGAATAGCAAATGAGGTTACAAAACAAATCTCACTGCCCTAAGAGAATTTACTGGGAATTTGGGATAAATATATTCACACAAATCAATACAAAGTAAAGGGTGTTTCATAAGTTTAAGAACAGTCGAGTTTTAATAGTTTAAAACTGCCCTAAGACTTTTGGGACACAACATATGCAAAAAATTGTCAAGAGGGAAAGATTACTAGTAAGATGAAAAAGGACCTCGCGTAGAAACTATGTTTTGAAGAAAGCTAAAGAGTCTTACAGGTAACAGATAAGGGAATGAGTGCATTCCAGATATATACTGGAAGCAGATTCGTAATTTATAAATTTGTTCTTTCTCCTATACCAAAAATGTAACTCTTAGGTGCTATGCTTCTCCATTAGTAGAAAAAAACTGCCATTAATTTTTTTTTCCTACTTTGTTTTTTAAAAGATGAAAAGACTAGTGTAAAGTATACTTGACAAAATTTAGGTATAAGGATCTCCCCAGTTATTTGAATACATATTGAATATAAATACTATATCATTTAAAGTACAGTTTTTTAAAAAGTCACTAACCTTAAACCATAAAGGCATTTATACTCTTACAAAGACTGAGACATGAAAATGATAACCAATCTAAATCAAGTATAGGTACAGTAATTATAAAAGTAATGAATTCACCTATGTTATGAACATTAGCTGATGTAAAAGCACCTATGTTAACACTGTCAGGAGAGGACTGACTCATCACAGAGTGTCAATCTCAGAGAAAGCAGTTGAAAGTGGGGGGGGGGAAGTGTGTGAATTCTACTTCATAATATACCATTATTAATACCAAAACTAGTTCTGATGTCATATTAGCCAATCATTTAAAACTCTAAAAGAGACAATGATAATAAAAATGAAATGGTAAACTTTCTGTACCGGCATTAGCTACCATGCTCTCAACTTTTTTTTTTTTAAAAGCATAATAGCAAAAATCAGTACAACACATTGAGTAACTCTTGTGTACTAAACAATAGACCTGAAAGGTGAAAGGCAGTGTGGTACGGCAGAAAGAGCACTGACCTTGGAGTCATGGGGCCTGGTTTCTACTCTCTGGTGACCATAATCAAATCACCAACTCCCTGGGCCTCATCTATCAATCTATGATGAGTTTCCTCACCTATAAGACAGGGTTGGTCTTCTAAGTTCCCTTCCAGCTCTAGCTCAATGAACCTAAGAATAAAACATGGCCTCTACCCTCAGACATGATAGTCTAATAAATATAAGACATGTACACACATATAAGACAAGCTCTAGAATGAAAGGTGAATGAGATAAATTATTATGTGATTCTTGGGTACTGGGGATCTCTTCTGAGTGGAGGAATTTTTTAAAAAGATGGAATTCGAGCTGACTTCAAGGATAGATAAAATTTGAACTGGCACAAGTGTGGGAAATTAATGCAATTTAAACCATGGCCATAGCTTTGGCAAAAAATATGAAAAAGTGGGGCACTTATCGGAAACAATGACCTAGTTCAGTATGTTTGGAGCCAAACTTACTGATAATTATAAAAGCAAATCAATACTGATAACTCACTAGTCTCAGAGGAACCAAGCCTCCATTAGAAGATCAAGGGAAGTAAGGATATAAATGGGAGTCAACAAATAAATTCAAATAAAATTGATTAAGAAAGCTGAATTCAGTTGTCAGGGAAATTTTCTACATGAAAGTATCCAGTTGGGGTTATTTTTAGACTTACCTCTCTTGTTAGGACAGCAAGGAAACAACCATTGGTAATTTCAGATGGTTCTACTTTGAAAAATTTATCAATAGATGAATGGATTTCTTTTGCAGAGCACAGTGGAAGTACAGGAGGACTGAGCCTGCAGGGGATATTGACAAAAACAGTCCATAGTCAGAAAAACTTGAAATCTGAGGGGGAAATGAATATGCTGCCAATAATAGTAATAAACCATTGTTTTTAAGGCTTACAAAGTACTTTCTTCATATCTGTTTTGAAAGGGAGGTAGCAAAGAGTTCTTTCCATCCTTCCTAGTCTCATTCTCAAAACATGATCTCAAAGTTAAATGTGATTTATAGCCACAACTACGCTACTATATTAGGCATTTAAGTAAGAAAGTGATCCTCTCACTTGATATCCAAGTATTTACCAATGGGTTGAGTACTTTTTTATAAGAGATGTCACATAAAAAGGCAAATAGTGAAGTTTTAATCAATGATAGGAAGCATGGCCTAGTGACCAAAGATCGGATCTTGGAGTCAAGACAACAGGTTAATCCAGGTGCCATTTCTGTGGCCACTCACTATAAGCTTGGGCAGTCACTTCATCTAATTCCAGAATTGCAGATCTGCCTTGGCAGAGAGTTTCCTTGCATATAGAGTATCAGGCTCTACATGTTGCAGGAATCACAGGGCTTTTGTTGTTGCTTTAAATAAAAGCTCCTATTTTTCATATTTACTATCTTTTTTAATATAAAAATGGATCATGTATGAAGAATAATTACTTTGGTACCTGCCTTTAGGATTAGAATATTTAATAAGTCAAAGCAAATCTTTTGATTGAATCAAAATTTTGGTGCTAATACTTTGTACATTAAATTTTGAAAAGCAAAGCAAATTCCAAATTTGTATTGGTGCTTTGCACTTCAATTTCCAGGCATCGGCTTCTTATCTGAGACTGAAGGGGAACCATGTATGTGTGAGGACATTGATTAGGCTAGAGGAGTATTCTGGAGTCTCTAAGAAATTCAAGTTGGATGGACTTACCTAATAGAACAGAAAAATATAGCAGAATAGATTAGGAAACAAAATCTAACAGTATATTGGTTTACAAAAAATACATTTGAAATAAAGATTCATAGAGTTCAAATAAGGGACTAGAAGAAAATATGCTTCAGCTGAAATTTAAAAAAAAAATGTATAGCAATCATGATTTCCAAAAAAGCTATAGGAAATGTAGGCATAACAAAAAGAAAAGCTAGTAAACCACATTATGCTTCAAGGCATCACGGATTAATACCTAATACATGTACAATGAATAACATAGCATATGAATACTTAAAGGAAAAGTTGACTGAATTGTAGGAAAAAAGAAATACCACGACTGTAATAGTGGGGAACTTCATTGTACCTTTGTCAAAACTAGACAAGTCTAACTAAAAGATAAACAAGAAAAAAGTTAAGGACTAGAAGGCACTAAATGAGTAAACTGATTTAGCCACTATTTTATATATATATATATATATATATGTATGTACATATATATATGTGTGTGTGTGTGTATGTATACAGAAAAAAACATATGAATGTCCATACTCCAATATATCAATATGTGGATATATATGAAACTGAATCAAATTTCGAAAATAATTGTTCAAAATTGGAATAATTCATAAATGGTCAAAGATGTGAATGGACAGTTTCTCAAGGCAGAAATACAAGCCATCAACAATTTGAAAAAAAAATGCTCCCTAAATCATTAATAATTAGAGAAATTAAAATGGAAGTAACTTCGAAAAAGGAATAAGACGTGCTACAGGTTCTGGAGTAACGGTAAGAAAAGGGAATAATCACTTATATAGCACCTACACTGTGTCACATTCTATGTTAAGAACTCAATAAAAAGATTCTCATTTGATCCTCACAATAACCCTGTGAGGGAGGTGCTATTCTTATCCTAATTATTGAGGAAACTGAGGCAAACAGGTTACTTACTTGTCCCCGGTCACAGAGCTAGTAAGTATCTCAGGCCATTGGCAGGTCTTCCTGAGCAGGGTCCCAGTGCTCTATCTACTGCACCACCTAGCTGCCCAAACAGACACACTAACACACTTTTGGGACATTTGTCATTTTGTCTAATCATTTTGGAACTATGCCCCCCAGATCACTAAACTGCAAAGAGCAGGCTAAGTGAATAGCTTGAAAGTATGAGCCACTGTCCGGATGTCACTCTTCATTCTTACTTTCCGTTACACTTGTTTGCAGAGTTCTATGAAGTTTTTGTGCATGTATCTCTCTCATCTGCTTTTAACAGGACTGCTGTTAAAATGTAGCAGCAATATATGTGTGTGTGTGTGTATCAAGAATTTTTATGTATTATGTTTGATTCTATTAGAAAGGAATAACAACTAAATTGTGCCAGGGTAGTAGCAGAAAAGTTCAACACTAAATTAAAACAAGACAAAACTTTGAAAGACTTAAGAATTCTGAAATACTGACTTGGCCTGGCTCCAGAGGATTGATGAGGGCACGTACAGGCTCCCCTCACTCTCACAGCCTCCGTCATGATTGTCATTTGTCCTTCATTCCCAAAGAGGTGACAGAGCAGAGGTATGGAGCGAGACCCATGTTTTGGAACAGCCAATGTGTTGATTTTCTTTGCTCAACTGCTCTTATTTGTTACAGGGGAGGCATTTAAAAAATTGGGAGGGGAAGAGAAGAACAAAGAGAAAGAGAAGGTTGGGAAGGGACCTGAGGATAGAAATTCCAAAAGTAAGAAAAGAAAGAACAGAGGGTGACTGAAGCATAAAATAAAGACAAAAAAGAAAACAAAACTAAACTCAGAATGTCAGAGTTGACAGCTCTGATACTAACATGCTTGATTTAGTATATATTTTTTAAAAGAAGCATTTCACAGATTCATGGTTTCAGATATAATGCTCTTTTCCTGGTGTTTTATATATGGAAATATTAATATTTGTAGGAGTTTTCAAATTCAGTTTTGTTTTTTTTTAAAAAAAAAAAGATTTTAAATGTTATATCTAATGAAAATTTCTGAAACAGACACAGAATCCTACAAGCTTCTACAATACAAATGAAAGTTAGAGAATCCTCCAGTAGAACAAATGCTACCTAACAATATAAGAGTAATACTGCCCAACTGATACAATGGGAAGAGCTCTAGAAAGAGGGATATCCTGGTGTTAGATCTAATAGGCTCTTGAGGGCCAATTGTTAAATTTTCAATGTGAACATTTATACCTGAAAATTAGCAAAGTATGACCAATCAAATCTTGATTTATTGTTTTATTCATTATCTAGACTTCAAAAAATGAAGGAGAAAATGTCAATAATGCAGATTAAACTTAAAAGTGTATCCTATGTACTTAAAAAAAAAAGTGGTTGTTAAACATTTACATTATGTTTACATAAAACATAAACATTAACAAACACTGTTCCAGAGAAGATACAGGATTTTAGAGAATGAGTTTATATAAGATATGTTATTTTGAGGTCTCACAGAAAGTTCTAAGCTGCTTTTATGTAATTTACTATGAAAATCAGATTTTTTAACTTTATGAAGACATTTAATTATTTAGGTAGATTAGAAGAATCCTTCCCCCCCCCCCTTACCTATAAGGTTGTACTTTATTCCCTTCAACTCCAAGTTCCAGTGCTTTTTTAACAACAACTTCATTTTCTTCTGGATAAACTGAACATGTACAGTAAACAATTGCTTGTGCTTTATTAACTGTGTTTAATAGAAAAATGTGGTCACAGTTCATGTTATTAATCCTATACAAAACTGCTACAACCTAAAATATCTTCATTTTCTTTTATCTAGAATAGTAACACTGTCCTTAGTATAATTTGATAATTGTTGGTATGCTATTAAATTAAATTCAACAATATATTTTAAAGTACCTTCTAAATATAATCAGTCACCAAGCATTTATTCATTAACTACTTATGTGCCAAATACTATGGCAGAAGCAGAATTGAAAAATAAAAACAAAACAACCCCTACCCTCATGGAACTTTGAATGGATAGAATGTGTACACAGAAAATTAAATACAAAATGTATACAAATCAATTTGGAGGAACATTAGCAGTTCAAGGGATTAGAAAAGGCTTCAGATAGGCATAGAACTTGAATCTGCAAAGGATAACTGAATCCATAAGAATAATGAAGTCGCTCAAGAAATGGGATAGAGTGAGAAACTAAGATGTTGCAAAGAAAGGACACAATGATGAAAAACAAAGTCCCTGTCCCCAGTTTACAATTTAGTAACAAATTTGAGACAAGCACTAAACTATAATACAAGTAAATAGGAAGGTTCAGAGAAGCATGAGAGATTTCAAAAGAGTTTAGGATGAGGGAAGCCTTTAAGGAAGAAACGGCATTTAATCAAGGCCTAACTAATTGAATATGAACTCAAATATTTTTCTAAGTGTGGTGATAGTGATAAATCTGAGTTGAGCCATATGTACCATCTTGCCTGATCTCCCCCTTAGAATCAACATACATTTTTTTAAATGTTTTGTATAATAAAAATATCAATAAATATGAGTAAACAAAATAAAGAATCAAGTCCAAAATAAATCCATAATCTCTAATCTAGTCTCATTTTAAGGTAAGAATAATAACAACAATCTGTTCTATACCTTTTTCCTTAAGGTTTTGTTGCTATCAGGGTTTTTTCCCCTCACATAATCGTAATCAATGCATGTGATACAAATTTACTTCTAAGTAATACTTGGACTACATTACATAAAACAGTTTTTTGCTACCATTATTTTTGAGGCAATCTGCAAATTTTTTAATTTCTTCTTTATAACCCAGATATTGTTCAATAAATTGATTTTAAATTCTATATAGATAGCTTTGTAGGAATGATTAATAAATGTGTTATTTATAGTTATGTCTGTTTCTCTATGGCAAAAGAGAAATTTAAAAATATATATTCCACGTAGATTGAAAATAAGTGAACTTTCTCTCCTTTTTATTTTAAAATTATCTCCATATATAAAAAATAAAGGAAAAAATTATCTCCACATATCTACTAGAACTATGTGTTGTTTAGGGGTAAAGACTTTAAAATGGAAAAAAAATTAATTAAAAAAAGAAACTGCTTAGATTATTTTAAAAAATTTTACAAAATTCTTTTCCTGTTTATACTGGAAGTTATCTCATTTACATTATTGCAAATGACACACTAGTTTCTTTTTACCATTTCTTGTTAAATTTTTATTCAATTTTTAAATGAAAACATCAACATTCTCATTTTATTAATTCTATTTGTAAGTCAAAAATACTAAAGAGAATTCCAAATTTTTACATTAAAACTTGTGTATCTTTAAAACTTGACACCATCATCACCTTTATCCTTCGCTTATCTTCTCCCCTCATAATCCCATTTACCTGCTTTTTAAAAATTTATATTATCTTCTTAATTGTAAAAATCTAATTTCTTCTCTTTTTGCCTGTTATTCTTTTTTTGACCTCAATTATTTAATTCAATAATTTAGCCAAGATAATAGTATTATAATGTAAGGAATCATCTTATACAGACTCAAACTTAATCACAGCTGAAAAGTACATATAGTTCTAAACACTTAACTCTTTAACATCTATCCTCAGTTCCGAAGATTTTTTTGGGAGAATAATTTTTTTTTTGCTCCAGGAATTTTTTAATTGTTTTTTTTTTTTTTTAACGTCCTTTAAAGGTACTTAGGTATGCTGGTAAAAAGTGAAGGAAGAAGGCCTAGAGTATTATTTCAATTTTAGGGATCATTTTTCTTTTAGAAAAATGTAATTCCTTAAGAGACTTTTTTTTTTAAATCAAAAGGTATGTGCATGTCTAATGTATGTCAAAGATTGAATTAGGTACTTCAGGATGAAAAATCAAAAATAAAACACTCTACATTCAGTGAGCTTTTAAATAAAAACTTTCCTTTCTGGAAGTTGAGAATTTTGTCTCTCTCCTTTCCCCTCCAACCCCTCCCCAGATTTCTGAAGTCTACTAAATGACTTACAAATTTAATTTCTGTCAGGGATTATATGGATTCTGTCTTTCTGCAGAATGCTGATAAGTGTTGAGACTTTTTTTTATGGTTCTAATAAGTTTTGTCATGTAATTTTCAAAAATACAACAATCAGATTTTTTTTAAGTTTCTGGGACTCCAGTAATTAAGATTTCCTTTCTACTAAATCCATCACTTTGAAATCCTCAATTTTTTTAATATTATTTTTAAATTATTTGGAACTTGTTTCAACTATTATCTGCCATTTAGTTTCCATTGTATTCATCATTTTTATTTATTCACTAGTCTTTTCAAATTCATTTGCTTTTTTATTATGAAGAATTCTGTAATAATTTTTTTTTCTTGCTTTTTGCTGAGGCAATTGAAGTTAAGTGACTTGCCCAGGATCACACAGCTAGGGAATGTTTAAGTGTCTGAGACCAGATTTGAACTCAGGTCCTCCTGACTTCAGGACTGGTGCTCTTATCCATTGTGCCACCTAGCTACCCCAGTTCTGTCATAATCTTACCAAATTTTAACTACATTGCTTTTACTTGAATTTTGCCCAACCTTTTATGTCTATGTTCAGTTCTATTTTTATTTTTTCTTATTTTATAGAGCTATTTTCAGTTCTTCCTTTAGTTCCTTTGGAATGTCTGTTTCAAGTCAGAGTTGGATTTGGTAGGGTGTGCTTTGCTTCTGATGCCTTTTTTAAAAATTGTTTCAATGTGCTGTTTTGTCTTCTTATTCATTTACAGAATACACAATTTTTGAAGTCCATGTACCTTTGCCTTTTACATAAATCTTCTAATACCCTTTACATGGCGATCTAGTCTCTAGTTTCTCTGCCTTTTGGAAAATCAGCCTGCTCCTCTGGCAATTCTTGGTTCACATATTGCTGAGGCCCAAAGCTTATAGATTCTTAAGTATAACCTTGGCGTGTTAAATGATCCCAAATGTTTGGTACTTTGAATATTCTTTGGCAGTGCCCTTTTTTAGGACTGGGTTGTAAAGTGATCTTTTCCAATCCAGTGGCCACTGAGTTTTCCAAATTTGTTGCCATGTTGAATGCAGTGCTTCAAGAGCATCATCTTTAAGAGTGACTGTGTAGAACTTCTCCACTTTTGGCTTAAAAGTATATAATTAATCTGATTTGGATGGTGATAGTCTGGTGATATCCATGTGTGGAATCAATCAGCAAGTTACCTTGACAAAACTTTATTGTTTTTTGCTCTGCTTCATTTTGTACTTCACTTTGTACTTTATTACTCTTGCTTATTATTGCTGATTACCTTTTGATTTCCTAATTTAGCATTCCAATCCCATAAGATGAATGTAGCTTTTTTTGGATGTTATTTATAGATGATATTGTAAGGCTTCATGGAACTGATGAACTTTGGCCTTTCCAACATCGGTGGGTTGGAGCATTGTCTTGGAGTTACACAAAATCATTCTTTTATTTTTGAGCTCATACCCAGTATTGATTTTATCCATTTCTTTTAAAGGATTATTCTTGCCTATTCTACTCCATTCGACTTCAATAAAACCCAGGATGTTGATGTTTAGACTTTCCATATTCTGTCTGTCACATCTAGCTTGCCTTGATTCATAGATATTGCATCTCAGATTTCTCTGCAGTACCAGTCTTTACAGCATCAGACTTTCCTTTCAGTTTTGGCCCAGTTGCTTCATAAGCACTGGAGCTAATTGGAGTTGTCCTCTTGGATGAAGAAATTCCCTCTCCTATCACAGGTCAATTAGTACTTTCTCTGCCATTTAGTCAGAGTGCTACCTCATAATCCTGAGAGACTCAAACAGAAACAGATCCCAGCCCCTACAGGCTGAAGTTAGAAAACCACAAGTTAACATTATTTTGTATTGTATATTTATTTTGCTAAACATTTCCCCAAAACATTTTAATCTGGTTCAGGATGCACTTTAGCCTAAGCACTGAGAGTTTGAGTATCTTAGGGTCACATAGCTAGGATACGTCGGAGGCAAGACTTATTGGCAGGTCTTACTGGTTTCAAGACCAACTCTCATTCACTACAAATATTGTTTCTCTGTTTTGAAATACCTTTTGGTGTTTTGATATATGCTTTAAATCTCAAGTTTGAAAACTTAGCTATAATTTGCTCTTATTTATTCTTCCTACTTACTCTGATAAATGGTAGGTAAGTGGAACAAATGCATCATCAGTTAATGGTTTCATTTCAATCTAGAATTTAACAATTATTTAGAGTAGGAAGTTAAATTCAAAGACTAAAAGTCTAAAAATAAAATGATCTGTGATGGATAGTAGAGACACTTTACTGCTCAATGAAATTACAGTAACTGTGTGTTTATATGGCAATCACTCTTACAACTACCTAATCCCATTAAAGGTAGCCCTAAATCTAGAAACAAGCAAAGATAAGGGCTATAAACAAACAAAATAGTTTCTAAATTTCCCTACACTGAATCATGTAGTTTGTTACTTATGCTCATACTTAGGATCTTGATGTACTTTTGAATGTGCTCATTTTAGCATATTTATTTTAACAAATTGAGCTTCCTAAAAGATTCAAAGCAGAAAACTAGACAGAGGATATACTAGAAAGAAGAAATGTTTTTTAAATGGGCATAAAACCTGCAGAAGAAACAAGATATTTATAACAAACATAATAATTATTACTATAGTACAAAAATTGATGTTTCATCATGAGGAATCCTTAAAGAGGAGATGAACTATTAAGTATTCAGTGTTTTAAAAGGGAGGTTTCTTTATATACATAAATATATGTACAAATATATATGCATCTGTATATATATGTAATTACATTTTAGGAGGTTTTTATCAAAATGTTTAAATATAAAATTTGGCATTCAAAGAGACAAGTAAAGCTAGGAAAATTCACTTATGTAGAACACCTTGACAATATGAATAAATGAGATATTGGTATATATTTGGGGGCAAAACACGATTGAGATGAAAGCTAACTTACACTGCATTGCATGTTTCAGTTGTTCATATTGCTGTTCAGCAAGAACATGAAGTTTATCTTGTGGAATAGAGCCCTGAGAATGATCTTTAAGCAAGTCTGCATCTAAATAGGAAAAGGAAACAATGCATCTGTATATTTTACATATTAACAGCACTTAATTATAATTATTTCTTCTACAAATTAAGAGTGGTTTTCAGCTAGAATATATAATTAAAATTATATTGTGTTTAATTCCCCAGATAATATGTTTTCCTTTGAGATTCTAAGAAATGACTCTAAGCAAACAATGTTAAAATAGCTGATACATAAATAGCATTTCGTGTTTTAAAGGGCGCCTCACATCCATTAAAGTGTGTTCCTCATAACTGTGTCACTGTGTCCATGTCAGACTCTGAAGCTCAGAGATGAAACAGCCTGCTCTGGAGACCTTGGGTCTAGCTTCAGTTCCTTCCTCAAACATGGGGACACATGCACAGCTTTGCCTGCCCTCCTCCTTCAGGAGGCAAGCTAACTTTTTCTGCATTGTTTAAACATTCTGGCATAAAGGAAAAAGAATTGGGGAGGGAGGAAAAAGGGGAGAAGGGGTGTATTATTGGTATGACCTGGGATGTTTAAGCAATCAACAACCATTTTTCCTTCCCAAAATTCAATTTTTCCATCTGTGTAAAATCCTACATTCTAATCCTACGTAACAGCAAAGGAGCAGACATTTCCTTTAACTATATCACCTACTGCCTCAATTACATTCCTAAATAATTAAACATTTTCATCAAAGAATAGCCTAAAATAATTAAAACAGAATTTTCCCAATTATCCTACAGATTTATTAACTTCGCATGGATATCAAGGGAGCATACAGAATGTCCATCATTACCTTTTGCTCTTGCTACACAACTTGTCTAATTTCTTTTTCTGTCATATGTTACTGTTAAGTCATTTTTCAATCATTCTCTGTGACCCCATTTGGGGTTTTCTTGGCAAGGAAACTGGAGTTGGATTTGCCTCTCCAGCTCATTTTACAGATGAGGAAACTGAAGCAAACAGGGTTAAATGACTTGCCCAATGTTACACAGCCAGTCAGTGTCTCAGGCTGGGTTTGAACTCACAAAAAATAAGTCTTCCTTTCCCTCATGGTCTGGACACTATGGCACCCCCTAGCTGCCCTATATTTCTAGTCATATATTTCTCTGATAACATATTTCATATACCATGTATCAGTACTGACTTTTTATTAACCTGTTTCTTTAATTCTTTGGAAGTATCCATTCCTCATCACAGCTAACAGATCAGCTCTATGGGTTTTCCTTTCAATGGAATTATCATGATCTGAATTACAGCATTCTTTATTTATATCTCCTTGATTTTTTCCAAATTATTTTGAGTCATCGATCTCATTTAAGGGGCTCTGCAGTGTTTTGGGGTTTGATGACGTGAGCACCTATTAGCAAATATGAACAAAGAACCTCATTTCGATAAGGAATACAACTTTCATTTGGATTCTTCTTGATCTCTTTCATGGCAGTGGGAAATACACACATGTTCCCCGAGTTATGTGTGTGACTTAATAATCAAAGGTAATTATCTATGCGATTACATTTGTCAAGGAATCTTGTAAAGTCTTAAACAAGTACATGTGATACTTTATTGATAGGAACCCTTGAAGATAATATCTTGTTCCATACCAAATTAATTTTTTAATAGTCAAAATAAGCAGCACAGTAAAATCATGTTATATGTACTTTTCAGTCAATTTTGTGACGATAAAGATATGGTCTACTATAGAAAGTTATTTTCAAAAACCTGCAACATTTTTCTCAAACCTTCATTAAGGATGCCATTGACATATATAATTTATACTCATAAAAATATGGAGTTAGGACAGTAGGCATATATCGTTTATTATTTGCTTGTAACGACTGATATTTTTCCTAATGTTTGGTACCCACCTTCTCATCTAGGTATTTTGAAAATTAATTACTCCCACACAGTTGTGTCACTTCCAACAAAGCAAAAAAAAAATATCTATCTATTCTTGAGGGAAAAAAATTTATGTTTTCTTCAGTGCATTTCTATTTTCTCATGTAGAATATTAAGGACTGTGACAGATCTTTTCCATGTTTTCCCTGTTTATCTTCTTTTCAGGATCATCCTCAAATTTTCTAAGGATAATATGGTTTAACTAAACAAGCTTTCAATAAACTTGTTTTTCTTTCTATCATTTCTCATTATAAGATTATAAATTGCTTATAACTTTCTCTCACTTATGCCCAATAAAGCACAAGGACAGGATGGGGAAGAGAATAAATACTGAAGTGCTACCTTGCACCAGGCATCGTGCTTAAAAAAAAAAAAATTACCTTCATTTTCATTTAAAATAAATTCTATTGGATTGCTAACACCTAATCCAGAACAGCGAGGCAATAGAAGAATAACTTTAACTTTCTGTAATCTTTGATCTTTTGCTTCAATGTCTGTAAAATTTTCATTTAATACCTCAATGTCTGAAAAAAAGAAAAAAGAAAAACATAACAAAAATAGTTATAAAAGCATTGCTTAAAAAATGCTCATTATCACCACTATTACTCAATATTGTAACTATAGCAATGAGAAGGAAAAACTGAAATTGAAGAAATGAGAATATGCAATGAGGAAACAAAACTATCACTCTTTGCAGATGATATGAGACCGAACTTAGAGAATCTACTAAAAAAAATTAGTTGAAATAATTAACAACTTTAGCAAAGTTCCAAGATATAAAATAAAACTCACAAAGATCGGTCTTTCTATATATTACTAAAGAAGCCTAGCAAGAAGATATAGAGAAATTCCAATTAAAATAACTATAGACAATATAAAATATTTGAGAGTCTAAATGCCAAACAAAACAAAACAAAAAAAAACACCCAGTAATCATTTGAACACAATTACAAATAATTTTCATAGAAAGTCAGATCTAAACAACTAGAAAATTATCAATTGCTTATAGGTAAGCTAACACAATAAAGTAGAAATGACAATTCTACCAGTGACATACCAAACTACCAAAAAAATTTTTTTTCAAGCTAGAAAAAATAACAACAAAATTCGTTGGGAAGAATAAAAGGTCAAAAATATCAAGGGAATTGATAGGAAAAAAAATGAAGATACCAGATCTCAAATTGTATATAAAGCAATAATCATCAAAAGAATCTGGTCCTGGACAAGAAATAGAATGGTGGATCAATGGAATAGATTAGGTACCCAATTCATAGTAGTAAATAACCACAGTAATCTAGTATTTGATAAACCCAAAAGACCCAAGCTTTGGGGTCAAGAATTTACTATCTGACAAAAACTGCTGGGAAACCTAAAAAACAGTATGGTAGAAAGTAGGTATTAACCAATGCCTTACACTATATACTAAGATAAAATCAAAATGGCTACATGATTTAGACAAAGGCTGATACCACAAACAAATTAGGAGAATAAGAAATAGTGTACCTGTCAGATTCGTGGAGAAGGGCAGAATTTATGACAAATAAGAGATGCAGAATATTATGAGACGGAAAACTTTGATATTAACTTTAAAATGTCTTACATGAATAGAATCAATGCAACCAAGATTAGAAGGAAAGCTGGGGAAAATACTTTCATAGCAAGTATCTCTGATAAAGTTTTACTTCTCAAACATAGAGAACTAAGTCAAATTTATTAGAATACAAGGCATTCCTCAATTGCTAGTCAAAGGATATGAACAGCAGTTTTCAGAAAGAGAAATCAAATCTATCTGAAGTCATATGAAAAAATGCTCCAAAATCACTATTAATTTAAGACTTATATGTACAAAAATATTTATAGCAGCTCTTTTAATGATGGCAAAGAATTTCAAATTGATGGCTATCCATCAATTGGGAAATGGCTGAACAAGTTTTGATATATAATTCTAATGAATAATCAACTGTGAATGACTTAGCTAATCTCAGCAATATATAATGATCCAAGATAGTTCCAAAGGATTCATGATAAAAATGTTATTATCTACATCCAGGGAAAAAACTGACAGAGTCTGAAGTGCACTATTTTTCACTTTAATTTTTTACTTTTTTTTTTTTAAAACAACATGACAAATATGGAAATAGGTTTTGTATGATTGCATGGGTATAACCCATATCAAAGTGTTTATTATCTTAGAAAAGGAGAAAATTTGGAACTCAAAATTTTAAAAAATGAATTGTAAAAATTGTTTTTACATGTAACTGGGTGGAAATTAAATATTATTTTAAAAACAATGCTAAAGAATAATAATAGCATTTAATTATGCCCATTAACTACCAGTTTTTTGCCTACCAAATCCTTGTTTTAACATTGTTAAATAAATTGAGATAAGACCAAACTTGAATCTTGAAGGAAAAATAGGACTTAAGTTCAAATCAATTCTACAAACATTTTTAAGCATACTGTATAAAAAGCATAGAGATAGGAGAAAAAGGAATGAGGGGAAGATATAACAAGCAGAAAAATCACATGAACTGACATGAAAATACATGGTATTTGTTGAATGAATGAAAGTTAAATACAGGAGATGAATAGATGTGCTTGACTACAGTCTCAAATAGAGGAGAGAAAGTTGGAGATAGGTCAGAGATGTATAGTTTGGACTTAGCCTTTTAAGAGAACATTTGAGGGGAATATAATAGCAGTCTTCAAGTGTGTGAAGGGTTATCATGAGGAAAAGTTATTAGATTTATCATTTGGCACCCTATAGCAAAAGTAGGGGCAATGTGTGGATGTTTCAGAATGGCAAATGTGGAACAATATTTTTAAAAAAAAACTTATTAATTAGAGCAATATGAAAGTGGAATAGGCTTTTTAGGAGGTAGTAGGCCAAGTAAAGTCTGAATGATCACTGGATCATCAGTATCAGATCCAAAAATAGATTTTTGGAGGAACTGAACTGGACTAGATGGCTACTGAATCCCTTCCAACTCTAAATTTTTTTTTATATTTGAAATAATGTTTTTCCCCAATTGCATGTAAAAAATTTATCATTCTTTTTTTAAATGAGTTACAGATTCTATCTCTCTCCCTGCCCTTGCCTCTCACTGAGATTGCAAAACATTATAACTAAATCAAATTGCTTACTATTATGCAAAACATTTCCATATTAATCACGTGAAAGAAAATATAGATTAAAAAAACACCATAAGAAAAATAAAGTTAAAAACAATATACTACAATCTGCATTCAAACTATCGGTTCTTTCTCTAAAACTGGAAAGCACTTCTTATAATGAACTGATTTACAAAATCACCATATTGCTGAGAATAGCTAAGTCATTCCCAAATGATCATTATACAATATTGCTGTTACTGTGTACAATGTTCTGTTTCTGCTCCCTTCACTCTGCATCAATTCATGTAAGTTTTTCCAGGTTTTTATGAAATCATCCCACTCATCATTTCTTATAGAACTATAATATTCCATTATAATCATACTTACCACAACTTCTTTAGTCATTCCTCAATTGGTGAACCTCCCCACAATTTCCAATTCTTTGTCTTCACAAAAAGAGCTGCTACAAATATTTTTGTACAAATAAGTTACTCCTCTCCCTTCCCCCTCCTTTTTAAAAACTTTTTGGTTTACAGATCTAGCGATGGTGTTGCAAGATGAAAAAGTGAGGACAGTTTTATAGGCTCTTTGGACATAGTTCCAAATTGTTCTCTAGAATGGATGGATCAATTCACAACTCCACCAACAATGCATCAGTATCTAGTTTTCCCATGTTTCCTCCAATATGTATCATTTTCCTCTTCTGTGATATTAACCATTCTGATAGGTTCTCAGATCAACTTTGAAGTTCTTCGAGTCTATAACTTTATTCTATAGGCCATGACAAGTTAGTTATTAAAAACTTTTTGAGCATAGAGTGATATCTGAAAAGCATTTTAAGGAGATATTAATAGTCTTAAGAATTCATCTTTTACCCACCTTTTATGGTACAATTCTTAATATTCAGGTGATATATCCATTTTAATATATAGTGTATTGTATAAGATTAATATTAACCTAAATTCTGTCAAACAGCTTTCCAGTCTTCCCCATAGTTATCTTCACAAAGAGTCCTTACAATAGTAATTAATGTTCTTGGATTTATTACACACAGGGCCACCCTTTTCCTGCTTCTAGTTCTTGTTTATCTAATCTCTTCATCAATCTACTTTTCTGTTCTTTAATAAGTATTAAAATAGCTTTGATGAATATTGTGCTTCATAATGTAAAGTCTCAAAAGGTTATCTCCCTTTGTTTTGTTTTTTACATTGTTTTGAGTTTCTGGACCTCTCCTTTCCAAATATATTCTGCTTTTTTTTTTTTAAATCTAGCTCTATTAAGTATACTTTTGTTAATCTGATTGGTCTAGCAATAAATCTGTTAATTAAAATAAGTAGTAACACCATATTAATTGGCACAGACTAGTCATCTAATCCAATTATTTGTCTTCTTTACTTTGTAGTTGTACTTATATATTGAAGTCTTAGTATGTGAGCTTACAAATATTTCATACATTTTTAGTGATTTTGAATGGAATTTATCTCATTAGCTTTTCTTCTTGGTTTTCATTAGTACTACACAGAAATGTTAAATCTTGTAAATCTATTTTGTATCCTACTACCTTGCTGAACCTATCATCTTGATAAGCTTCTTCTAATTATATCATCATTGGTATAATACTAGAATTGGTAAATAGGGATAATTTTGTCTCCAGCAATATTTATACCTTTAATTTTATTCTTTTGTTCTATTGTGATATTTCTAGATTTAAATCAAAAAATAGTAGAGACAGAATATCCTTGTTTTATTCTCATTTGTTTTGGAAAAACTTTTATTGTTTCTCTATTTCAAATAAAGCAATAAATATGATTTTACATATATGTCTTTAAACAATATTAGAGAAAAGATACTTATATGCCTAATATTTTTAGGATTTTTAACATAACACAATAAGCAGGTGGTTTTGTTATTTTTGTCATTTAGATGATAGCTTATTAATGATTTAGGTGATACTACTTGTTTTTCTAATGCTGAATGATCTCTGCATTTTAAGCATAAATTCATTTTACTTTGTAGCAAAATGTTTTCTGGGATACATTGCTATAAGTCTAACAAATTTATTTAAAAATTTATATCAATATTAAGGACTACTCTCACACTAAGGGGTGTGCTGGAACCAATTTAAACTCTCTTACAAAAGTCAATGGTTAAATTTCTAGGGTAAGCATTTATATCTTGGAAATCAGTAAATACTATAAATCTAAACTTAATTTATAGTTGTGTTGATTATCAAAACAGAGGTTGGCAAACTCTAGCCCACAGGTCAAACCAACCTTCATGCCTGGTTTTCTATGGCCTTTGAACTAAGAATGATTTTTACTTTTTAATTAAAACCATAAAAAGCCTCCTAGTTAATGGGCCATACAAAATAGGTAAAAGGGTTGAATTTTCTCCAGAAGCCAAACTTTGCCAATCCTGGTCTAGATTTAAGAAAGTAATAGAGAAAATCTTAATAATGCATATTAAAACTTAAAAGTATGTTCTGTTATGGAGAGCTACTTTTTAAATATCTATCAGCACATCCCTAACTATACTCTTCTTTTACTTTCTCTAGGAAAGAGAATTCCTTTCTAATGATACAGGGTAATGTGGGGAAATTTATATAAATTAATAAAGAAAGAAAAAAGCAAAATCAAAACAATATAATCAATAAACAGTTAATAATCAATAGGTAAATGATAAGAATATGAATACAGTATATAAGTAATGATTACTGAAAGGAAACCAAATTCTGAATAAGTGAAAAAGCAATGATGACTCAAGAAGATGTAGCTTCCTCCTCATAGCAGAGAGGGGAGAAAAGTAACTATAGGAGGTTTTGTATACATTGACAAATATGGTCACTGTACCTAATGTCTTTAAATGTTTTTGTGTGCTATAAAGAAATGTTCATTCTAAACTGAGGAAAGGAGTTTTTCTAGTTAAAATGACTTTGATGTAAAATCAAAAGGCATCAATAAAACATTTTAAGTCCTCTAATCATTAATATAAAGAAAGGCTTATGAAAGGGGAGTGATGCTCAAGATATATAACTTGTGTTATTTAAAGAGGATCCAACACAGAATCCCAGCTAAGAATGGTTTCTCTATGGGTATTGAGATCTCCCAGATGTTGCTCTTCAGATCCTTCAAAGATGACATATTGTTTAGAATGCGTTCCAGAAGCCTGCAAGGTTCCTAAATAGTATCTATAATTACCCAAAAGAAATGCTAGCCATACAGAAATGTTATGCTACATATTATAAACAAGGAATTATAGACTTGCTTCAAGATGGCTAAGTGAAGAGAAGGATACCTAAATCTCTCACTATTACTCCAGCAAGGAAGAAAAAATATAGTCCCAGAAATCCAGCAAGAAACTATATTTCCAGCCCAGATCCACACAGAGAGACTCAGAAGGACTGACTTAGGAGAAAATTCCAGTTAGAAAAGCCTGGCCCATGACTTCAGATCATAGAAGCTTCCCAGCTTAAAGACCAAAGGAAAGCCTGAAAATATGTGAAGAGATTGAAGCCCATTCATAGTATAGTCAAAGATTCCTGAATTCATAGCTACATTGCTCTGATTCTGAACATTTCACAGTTTCAAGAGTCTGCAGATATAAGATTAAGAGGACATCGATCAGGATAGACCTATGAGCAAAGCTCTCTGATATATCAGGCTACAACTAGAGATACTCCTAAAGTCTTTGAAGAATACTGTATTCTTAAACAAAACTCAAAGTAAGACAGATCAGAAGCAAATAATGCTGTACCATTCCTTTCAGAAGTGTACTGGACCTGACCCCAAGACAAAGTCCTGATATGGGAAGTAAGGTTAGAAAAATGAATAAACAATAGAGAACATTAACAATAAAGAAATGTTATGGAGCATAGAAAAGACACAACCTTAAAGAAGAAAGTAACTCCACATTATCCACAAGCAAAGATTCAAAGAAAATCGCCTATTTGCCACAAGCTCAATTGGAATTGCTAGGGGGAAAATGAAGCAAAAATATTTTTTTAAGTTTTATTATAAATGAAACAAGAAATCTATAGGAAAACTGAGAAAGAAAATGAGAGCTCCAGAGGAAAGAATAAGAAGAGTAAACTATTTAGTGCAGGCCATTCACAATCTTACTCAAGGAATATACTTACTAAACTATGAATATCCTTTAGCCCAGTGATACCATTTTTAGGCTGGCAACTTTGCACACTGAGTCACTTAAGTCCAATGGCCTTGCAAGTTATAACATCTCTTTCCTGATTTCACAGTCCTTTGAGAACAAAGGACAAACAACCTGTGAATAGTAACAGCTGCCTCAATGGGGACCCAACTGGCCAGTTTCATATGGACAACCCAGCTCCCTCTTTCCTTCTTCTGTCCTTTTCTCCTTCCTTCCTCCCCTCTTTCCACACAGGGACCCATACCCTTTCCCGCAGGTGTTTTGCCCAAAGGAATATACTGATCACTGAAATCACAAAATATTTTGGGGTTTATGGGCCGGATTTCTTTTTCATGGACTACACCTTAAACCCAAATCAATTTAGCCCTCACTAGTCAACAAAAGGTTCCGGTCAAGCCTCAGATGGTTCTTGTCTGAATTCTGATGGCTCAAGATAAACAGAAACAGCAACCCTCAGTCTTCCTCTCCCAGACTGATCTTTTAAAAAATAGCAAACTACTCCAATATCTTTGCC
Organism: Myrmecobius fasciatus; assembly: GCA_023553655.1. NCBI lineage: Eukaryota > Metazoa > Chordata > Mammalia > Dasyuromorphia > Myrmecobiidae > Myrmecobius > Myrmecobius fasciatus. The sequence goes on along the minus strand of JAJPUD010000008.1, from coordinate 1,458,312 downwards.
AAGAAAACTCCAAGTGGAATCACAAAGATTCAGATACAACTGTAAAACAAATCAACAACAACAACGACGACGATGAAGAAACAAAATGGGAATCAGCAGAATACAATAAGTACACAATAGCAAATAATCATATTAATCAGTATTTGATAAACTCAAATATTAAGCTTTCAGGGCAAGTACTCATTATTAGATGAAAATTACATTAAATAAAAACTTAAGCAGTTTGGCACTAGGCATAGACCAATATCTTATACCATATACTAAGATAAGGTCAGAATGGGTTTATATTATAGCCATAAAGAGCATGAAAAATTTTATCTGTCAAATCTATGGATAAGGAAAGAGTTTATGACCAAACAAATACATATTGGAAATTTTTGATTCCATGAAATTAAAAAGGTTTTGCATAAATAAAATCAATGCAGTCAAAGTTACAAAGAAGGAAGCTGGTAAAAAAATTTTTACAGTAAGTTTTCTTTAATAAAGATTTCATTTCTCAACTATATAGTAAAGTGATCAAATTTATTTTTTTAAAAAGAGCATTTCTCCAATTGATAAATAAAATTGAAATAAATAAAACAGGCAGTTTTCAGAAGAAGAAATCAAAGCTCTTATAAAAAAATATGGCTCTAAATCACTACTGATTAGAGAAATACAAATCAAATCAACTTTGAGGAACTACTTCACACCTCTAATACTAGCTAACATGATAGAAAAGGAAAATAAATGCTGGAGAGGATGTGGAAAAATACACACTAATGCACTGTTGGTAGAATTATGACTGGTCTAATTTTCCAAACAATTTGAAAGTACGCCCAAAGGGTTATAAAACTACATGCTCTTTGGCCCTGCAATATCACTAAAAGGTCTAAATCCCAGAGATAAAAGAAAAGGGAAAAGGATCTGTATGTACCAAAATAGCTGTACAGCACCTCTTTTTGTAATGTCAAAGAAGTGGAACTTGAGGGAATGTCCATCAACTGGGGAATGGCTAAACAACTTGTAGTATATATTGTGATGGAATGTTATTATCCTATGAGAAATGATGAAGGGGATGGTATCAGAAAAGGCCAGGAAGAAAACAAAAGGAAAAAACAGCAGTACTGCAAACAACACCAATATTGTCATAACAATTAACTATAACTATAAAAGACTTAGCTACTTTCATCAATACAATAATCCAAGACAATTCTAAAGGATTCATGATGAAAAAATACTATCCCACCTCCAGAGAGAGAACTGATGAACTCAAGTACAAATTGAAGCAAAATGTTTTCCTTCATTTTTCTTTATTTTTTGCGCAACACAAGTGATATGGAAATGTTTTGCATGCCTTCACACATAAGATTGATCTCATATTGCTTGCTTTCTCAATGAGTGAGAGAGGAACTAGAAAGAGGACAATTAATGATTTTTACTGTCTTGATTTTTCCAGAGGAGGTCAGACTAAGCTGGGAATCAGAATCAGCCAAGAAGCCTAGACAGCAAACTGAGCAATCCTTAAGCTGGAATCCTTTGCAATGTTCACTCTCTGAACCCAGAACTCCCTTCAGTTATGCTACAGAACTGGCTCAGGCCAGCTCATCTTGGCCCCTAGTCTAGTGGCTAAACCTGATAAGGCCACCATGTTTTCTGCAGCCCAAGGGACCAATGGTCAAATCTGATCAGACCACTATACAATTACCCCTGTCCCTTGACTTGTGGTTTTTGTTTTTATAAAAAGAAAAAAAAGAAGGCAGGACAGAAAACAGCAGGCTCGGTTCACAGGAAAGAAAGGAGGAGTGGGAGCAGGAGGAGCCGGCATGGTACTGAGAGCAACAGAACCCAAAAACTAATCACCACAAGCACCAACTCTGATTCCAGAGACCTCATGATGAAACATGTTCTTCTCCACCTCCTAGAGAAAATTGACAGAGTAAAAACTTGGGAGTCTATTTTCTGGACGTGCCCAATGAGGGAATTTGTTTTCTTTTACTATGCATGTTTGTTGGAAGGACTTTGTTTTTATTTTTTCAAATGGGAAGGGAGAATTTTGATCAATTGAAAAAATAAACATGTTTTCCTTTTTTAAATGAAGGTGTAGGTTAAATATAGTTAAGATTAAAAGGGAAATCGTTAAATTAAAAAAAAAAACTTTGCAGTAATAAGGTCTTCCAAGATATTAATACTTATTTCTAAAACATATAAAGATCATTTAACCAACTGACAAATGCATCAAAGGTTATAAAGAGACAGTTTTCAGAGGAAGAAATCCAAACTATTGGTAGCCATGTTAAAAAAAAATGCTCCAAATCATTGATAAAAGAAATAAAAGTTCTACCTAACATCCATCAGACTGGCAAACCTGGCCCCCAAAAAAGGGAAATGACAAGCACATGATGGCTGTTAATTTTTGTTAAATGCTTTTAACCTTCTCGATTTACAGATGAACAACCCATGCACTGAAATATGAAGTGACTTGTCTTAAGTCACATAGGAAGTCCTCTGACTCTAGAAGCACTGTTCTTTCCCTTATGATATGCTCCTTTACATTTGGATCTCCAAAGTCTGTTTCAGCTCTCAAATTCTACGATTCATTGAGATTTTAATTTTTTATTTTTATACTTGAGATAAGACAAATATTACTTGAGTCACAAGAGATTTGTTAACAGTTATTCTCATAGAAATTAAGAAGAAAAAGGGAAAACAAGATACATTTGAATTTGGAAATTAAGAATTTTTACAGAGATTACTTTTTACAGATACATAAAGATAGCAGTTTTATCTATTTAAAAAAAAAACATAAATCTACCAGTAATTCATTTCTCATAGAAACGCTGAATGGAGAGGGTTATATAATAAGTCATTTAAACCAATCTATACCTGAACAAAAGTTACCGTGACACAAGAAATTCAAAAAATAATCAAACAGCTTTCACTTAAAGACCTCTAGACCCCTAGAGTTTTATACTCATTACCTCCTGAAATTATTCATTCTACCTTTGAACAGTTCTAATCAGTAGGAAGTTTTTCTGTGCATTAAAAAAATAAAAATTAAAAAAAATCTGCCTCTTTTCAACTTCTCCCTGTTCCTCCTTGCTTCTGCCCACCTGGACCAAGAAGAAATAAACCCATTAATGCCTCTTCTACCTGCTAACTCTTCAAATATTTGAAAACAACTATCATGTCCTCCTGAAGTTTTCTCTTCTGGAGGATAAATATTCTCAGTTCTTTGAACTGATCCTCCATAATCTCTGCAACTAGCCAGTTACTCTGTTTTGCACTTGGGTGAGCCTGTCAATGTCTTTCCTAAAATGGAAGTACAGGAACATCACCTCCCTGTTTCTGACAGCTATACCTCTCTCTTTCAATGAGGTGTACAATTGGATTAGCCTTGTGTTATTTGTAATCTTAAGACTTTGGTTCCAATACTGATTGTGTAACTTATGACCCAATCATTTAATCTTACTTTTCCTATTTCCTCATTCACTCAGTGGTGATAATACCAACCCAATACACAACCCAATTGTGATGAGAATCACAATGAGCTAAGTATTTTTTTTGAAAATTTTTAAATGTTACATAAATGTAAGTTATATATTCATGCTGCTACTTATATAGAGCATTAAAATTTTAACCTGCAATTCAACCAATATACAAAATTCTACTACAACTACTTCATATACCAACATACCGATATTGAAAAAGATTATCTTAAGAATAATAAAATTAAACTATATTAAATTAAAACAAGTTTTAAAACATGAGAGGACAATAAATTCCAATGGAAATTAATGTTTGATACATACTTTTACATCCCATATTTGTAAAAAGATCCTGCAGTTCAGATTCCTTAGCTTGTGATTTTACTCCACAAACATATATTTTTGAGGTATTCTGATTTGTCAATGTTGACATATGAGCAACAGTATACCAGGAACCCATGTTGACCAATAATATGTCATCATCCATATTCAGCAGGGTCTTTACAGAATGGACAGCAAGACTTCGAGATTTATCCTACATGGGAACAGTGTAATTAGAAATCATAAAAGATATGATTCAAATGATTTTCTTTATTTGTTCTACATTAATGAAAATGTTCTCAACTTTTTAAGTATCTTAATTTTTATTTAACCAAAAGAGTCTATTCAGACATAAATTTGACAACTCTACTAAACTTAAGATATATATATTGTGCTTTCTCTTTAACATCATAAAATCAGACAAAAGAGATAGCACTCACTTAATATGTAATGTAAAAAACACACACACACATACACACACACATTGGCTTTGTCCAGCCATAGGAACCCATGCTGTCTATACTATATTTGAGACACCCTCTCGTTATCTTTGCAGCAATAGCTCAGGGATGTTCAAGGCTCAAGGAGCACAAAGCAAAGGATTTGGGGATCAGAAACCAGGAGTTCTGAAATGTAGTTTTCAGCTACAACTTCTAGGTTAAACAAGCTTTTGCTTGCTAGTGTAAGAATTGAACGAGTGGCTTGCATGGTGCCTGGCATATAGTAGATGTTTAGTTGATATTTGATTAACTGATTATCCATTATTTATGATGTGGCTTCCACAGGAAAAATATATTCTAAGCTTCAAAACACTGACTTACAATTGACCTTTTAGAACCCCAAGCATTTGTAAACTGGGATTTCCTTTGGCTATAATTTAGGGATAGAGATAGGGATAAAGATAGAGTCTGTACACTTCATTATTTTTAAGCAGTTTCCAGATGAAAAGAGCAATTCAGTCCACATCTTCTCTGCAATTATAATCTTAGAGAGTAGCCTAGAGCATTGATTTTTAAAGTGTGATCCAGAGAATCCTGGGGGGAAGGGGGGGCAGTCTGAAATCCTTTTGGAGGGTTTACAAATTCAGAATTAGTTTTTATTTCTAATATGGTAAATATATATAAGTACAACCCATATAAACAAATCTTTGGGCAGATTCTCAATAATTTTTAATAGTATAAAGATCCCAGAACAAAAGTTTGAGAACTACTGCCCTACAGAACTGAGAGCTCAAATTACTTTCCCAGGTCTCAGAACTTTGTGTCAGAGAGCTTGAAACTAAGTCTCCTTGGCTCCAAGGGTAACTTTCTAACTACTCTGCCATGTTGTGCCATTTATTTCCTATTTAATTTTTTCGATAGTGACATATTAATCCAAATGTCAAAGTTAAGAAAAAAATTTGGAGATTTTTTTTTAATTTACAGAATTCAGTTCTTAGATAAGTCATAAATAGCATTTAAACTTCAATACCTTTTTGAGAAAGCTATGATCTTGGATATTCAAAGATCACTCAGTCAAGATTTCTTAGCTTCTTAACCCAAATGAGATTAACCTATTCCCAGATGACAGTAGCACAGGAATAGTTGTAGGGATAAGGAAAAAGAAATCATTGCTATGCTTTTCACAAGGGATTAAAGTCTGATAAGTTTTGGGGATGTCAGGTTAAATTATATTGAAGTTGAAATCAGAGAGAGCGTAAATCCTCCTGACAATCCATAAAAAGGATTTACAGCAAGTCAGCATTTCACGTTTAATATTTGAATGGAATGTGAGGGTGAGGTTTATAATTCCTTGAGGAGGTTGACTCCAGAAAATAAAATTAAGATTACTATTAAGACTACTTTTTAATAAGGAGAACCTTTAAAAGCAAATGTGAGCTCACCTGAAACAATAGTTTATAACCTGTGCAAAGCTCTATATTAAGAAGTTCACTTTTCAGATGAGATGGGAAAATTATAACATCACTGCAATGTTGATCCATACAAAAAGATTTACAATCAAAGTCAAGTGCAGACTTGACTTTGGTGTATCCTTCTTTTTTCAAATCATCGCAAATACCTTCAGGGCTGTTGATACAAAATTCAGTTATTTATTTTGGCCACAATTATACTACTATGTGAGATTAAATGTAACTTGACCACATTGTTGTCCTATTAACATGAAAAATAGTCAATATCACTCAAGAAATTAATCTGGATAAGGTAAAGATTATTCTTACAGCTAATTAGTCCAACTTTGCAGTGTTAGTCTGCAGAAGCATTAATATAATTTTCTTTTTAAATTTAGAAGTTAAGAACTTTAAATTAAAGCCAAGGTTTGAAATATTATTTAAGAATTACATTAATTTTTATACAAATATTCTTCTTCAGTAAAAGATTATCTCCAAATTATACTTAATTTACTTTTTTTAAGTTTTACCAAGAACAAAGTAGATCACATCTTTGTGATGTGGCTGCTGTCAATATATGGGGTTATTTAGGAAAGCACCAAATGTTGGGATTCTGTCATGTGAAGAATTCACAATGGTCATTGTCTTTGGTAAAAGTTGAGTTTACTTAGGAGAAGAGGTTACAGAGATATAACAGACATCAGGAATGGTAAATATGAAATCGAGTAGGAGAGTGCATAGTTAGCAAGAAATAATTAATGATGGAAAGGCAAAGTTCCCTAGTGGAATTCACAATTAGCCAGGAGAAAGGAATACTCCAAGAGCCCCTTCACGGGCAGGCTGAATCCTAAAATGAGTTAGTTAGCCATAAGGAGAGATGCTATAAAGCATGGTGGGGGTTACCAGGGGAGACCCCACAGTGCCACCACCAGGAGAAACACCATAAGGCAGAGGTATGGGCTACAGACAGACCTTATACGGCAGAAGTAACCTCAGGAACACACCATGGGCTTCTGACTGGGCACAGATGGGCTGCCCACAACCTCCACAGAGGGTGGGCCGAAGGGCTTTAACATAATGTGGATTCCGTTCTGGACCATGACCTCCCCAGAGGTGGGACCAGGATCTCAGTCAGAGCCTTTTCCTTGCCTGCCCAGGGAACAATTCCATCAGTGCTCCAGCTTCTCTCTGCCAACTACCAGCTACCAAGGACCTTGTGTCAGATGAGTAGTGGGGAATGGCTGCACCTTTGATTGCATCGCTACATAGGCAACTCCCTCTACCAACACAGGGCAACACTTTCTCTGACAGTCTTAAGAGAGTTGCTTAAAGAAAGAAGAGGTTAAATGACTTGCACATAAGAAAAGGATATATTTGAAATCTTACCTGATTTTGCAAGTATTTACCCAAGCATAAAGTGGCAAAGTTGAAGCTCTTTGTTCCTGTTTTCTAACAGTTTCTGGTAGAATGTGGTAAATTGAAAGAGCATCATGTTTAATTCGACATCTTGCCAGTGCTGCAGCCAATTTTGTTTTAAAACTAAAAATATAAAAATCCATTTTTTAACTGAAAAGTGCATTTAACAGACAGGGCTATCAATATCCTATTAGAAATGTTAATAAATTCCACTCTGAATCTTAGTAAATTTCTCTTCAATCCCACTTCATGTTTTAAAATAAATTTAATACAATCTGTCAAATTTTGAAATGGAAATCTAGTAATCTTACTTTCCTGTTCTTTCCTCTCATATCTCTGTCTTATGTCTTTCTGCATCTCCTTAGGTCTCTATTTCGGTGTTAATTGCTAGCGTGGATTTCAACATTATAAACTATTTTTCTCTTTCTTTTTTTGCAAGGCAATTGGGGTTAAGTGTTTGTCCTGGGTCACATAACTAGGAAATGTTAAGTGTCTGTCTGATGCTGGAATCAAACTCAAGTCCTCCTGACTCCAGGGCCAATGCTCTATCCACTGCACCATCCAGCTGCCCCAATATATAGTCTTAAGGATAAATTAACTTTCATGAACCTCATTCTGGCTCGCTCTTCTCCTAAATATTGCATGTCTAACAATACCTGTAGTCCAAGAAATATAAAGCTCCATAATTTTTATTGCTACCTCAAACCCAAAAAGAATATCTGTTTTATGAAAGCCCAAATTCTAATGGTCCAACTTAGTCTATTTATTCCTAAAGTAAGGCAGGATTGTCCAGGGCAAAAACCACACATTATACAGTATATATTACACAGCACTCAATGAGAGTTTTACATAGTTGAAGTCTCATTTAGAGGAATCACAAAGACAGCCTTGAAGACAGAAAAGTCACAAAACAGCAATAAGCTACCTTGGCATGTTCAACAGAAAGGGATGGAATGGGAACAATTGGAACTGCGAGACACAGTCCCAATCAGAGATGGAAAATAAGTGGTAAGAAGACAGAGGAGATTATTTTCAATTAACACTTTAAGTATTCATTTTTACCAACTATTTGCCTCAATTCCTTTTTCTCCCACTAAATGCTTAACTTAGTCCAATATACCACTAAATTACTCAATTCCCACCCTGACCCATAAATTCCCCCAAAAGCATGAGCTCTAAGGCGGCTATTCATGACAAAGACTCTGACCACAGTAAAATCAGATTAAGTTCCTGTGTGTAAGAATTATATAATTCCACTGCACTGGATGCTCAATATGTATACAGTAAACTGCTAAAATTCAAAAATGAAGATTTTTGATTCACGTTTGTAATTCATTAAGTTGTAAGATACAAACTATGTATTTTACAGTAAGAGCTCCTCCTGCTGGATAGAAACCATACTTAATTTTTACTGTTTGCAAGTCCTTGTTAGCATGGTATCTCTAAGTATTTAGCAAGCATTGTACCACTGGTCAAGTGACTGGAAATGTTAAGTATTGAGGAAAAACAAACAGGGAAAAAGATTATAAATTTCAGGTTTCTGTTTGGGTGGTATTTTTTCTTATTCTTGAAAAATTTTATGTTTTGATTATATATTTCTAAACACTGGTGCATAAAACATTTAAGATATTCATCCACTGCTTGCTGGCCTTCACTCCCTTAAATAATTCTTTCGACTAAAAAACTAGAAACATATATAATTCTCAAAAGCTGAGCTTAATATAATTCCTTTTAAACCAAAGGCCAAAAAGCAGTTCAGAACAACTAGAGCTGCACAATGTATAAAGAATGATTCATCCCTGCTTGGTCCTTTTTCTATGAATGTGAACTTGAGCAATCTCAACTTCTCCCAGCCCTCAGTCTCCTTAATTTGCCAGGTTAAGAGATTTGAACAAGTGGCTCTAAGGTCCCTTTCTGTTCTTATATCAACTCATTTAAATTTAGACTATAAAACTATGTTTTAGAATGCTTTCAGAGTATTTTATAAGTATTTTACAACCTGTGCATCAGAAAGAGAAATTACTCGACCCATAAAAGGCACTGTGTTTGTTCATCCAGATCTTTTTTGGACTAGATGAAAGAGGAGATTCTTCGCCTCATTTGCTACCAAACCTTAATCAATGAATGGGTGCAGCCTCAGTTAAAATGACACCTGTAGAAGACCTTAGCATAAAAGGGCCAGGGTCTCCCTATATCTGGAGGGCCTAGTGAGGCCAGCGACCTTGCCGAGCCCTCCCTCCCTTAAATCCCTCTCCCACCCCAGCGTCACTTCCCTGATGTCTAGCCTTCTTCATCCAAGGACAAACAACCACAACACTATAACCAGCCAAGAGCAGGACCTCCCTCCCCAACAAATACAGAGGGGAGAGAGAACAGCATCAAGGCCTGACCCTGTGGCGCAGACAGAGCCAGAGCCCCCCAAAGGAGCTGCAAGACTCACCTAACAGAGGCAGCATGCCCAGAAGAAAGAGGGCCAAGGGAAAAGGCTCCTGGGCACTCCCTCACCCCTGCCCCTCATCCCAATGAACACAGGAGGACAGGCCGCATTGTAGCAAATGCCTCTGTAAAGAGCTAACTGGCTGACTTAACAGAAGCGTGGGAATAGGAGGAGTGAGCTCGACTAGCAGGAGGGGCTGCTGTGGAGTATCGCATAACCAGAGGAAGCAGCCTCCCTCTGGGGACCCAGCCGGCAGGTAAAAGCCAGAACAGGCCGGAGGGGATGCTACGCGTGTGAATCTTATTTTAAAAAAATAAGTTTTAATGAGGACCCTGAATCGAACAGAAGGAAAAAATGACACACAATTTGAGAAACTGAGTTATATTTTCAAAGGATCCCAAAGTATACATCTGTATTCTCCAAGTTATCCTAAATCATTGCCTAACAGGGAACATCATAATCTAAGAATCAATTGCAGCAGAAAGTTACATGACAGATGTTATCTAGGAAGCAGGATAATACTAATAATGACTAACACTTGAAAAATATATAAATGACATTAGAGATATGTATTATTAAAAAAGGAAATAGGCTAGTTCAGTGTGAGGGAAAATAGTAAACCTGAGCACTACATTGATATTCACAAAATAATCAAAGAACTCGAAAACTAACTCCATCATATGGGTACATCCTCAAGGGAAAATTTATAAGAAAATGCAGAATTCAAAGGGAATGAAAAGGACATAAATGGCTATAATTTGCACCAGTCAGAATAAGCAGTGCTCATATCCATGAGATTACAATTTGGTCAAAATTTTTTAAATTATAATTGAATTCCTATTAATTTAATATTTGTTATATTCAAACATGCTTAGCTTTAACAGTGAGGAAAAGTCTGTGGGAGTTACTTTTTGCTCAAACTTAAAGGTAGCTCCATTACTAAGCTTCCATACACTATAATCTGGATACTAAACACTTTAAAATTTTTATTCTCAGCAAAATTATAAGACCAATTTCGTAACACGTGGGAATAGTTTCTACCACAAGTAATTTTCAGAGGAAAAAAATTAAATATTATCAAGTGAAACATACATTTCCAAATGCCCTAGAATAAACAAGCATATTTTTACATATAAGTAATATATTGCAAACATAAAAAATACTTCCTATGTAGGACTGTACCTATTTAAATTTAACTGAACATCATATCAAAGAAATGACGAAAAGGAAAATTTCAGAGTAACCTGGAAAGACTTAAACAACAACATACTAAAAACAAATTACTTTGAAAGAGCCAAGAATAACAAACAATTCCTGAGGAATTCTAGTCCTGAGAGAAGCAAAATGTGTAAAAGTAAATTTAATTTTGGATATATAGTCAATTCACGAGTTTGTCTTGCTTAATTACCTATTTTTGTTACAAAAGTTTTCTTTTTCTTTTTTTTTCAATGGAAGGAACATGTGAGGAAGCCAATATATTTATTTTTAATTGAAAGAAATCAAATTTTTTAAAAAAGTGTTCTTACTTCTGTTTCTACAACAATGACATTATTACTAGTTTTCCTAATAATACAATCAAATAATCAACTTATTATGAATTACTAGATACCCAAATAAAAATCCTCAACAACTTCATAATCAAAAAGATGGCATCCAAAAAAGGGAAGAGGATCCACAAGTGCAAAAATGTTCGTAGCAGCTCCATCAAATGGAGAATGGCTGAATAAGTTATAGAACAGGAATGTGATGATTTACATGAACTGATACTAAGTGAAGTGAGAACCAAGAGAACACTGTACAACAAAATTATGTGATGATCAACTCTAATGGACTTGGCTCTTTTCAACAATGAGGTGATTCAGGCCAATTCCAATAGACTTATGATGGAGAGGGATATCTGTATCCAAAGAGAGAACTATGGGGACTGAATGTGGACCACAACATAAGTATTTTCATCTTTTTATTGTGGATTGCTTGCTTTTTTTTCCCTTTTCATTTTTTTTTCCTTTTTGATCTGACTTTTTTATTGGTATAGCATGATAAATGTGGAAATATCTATAGAAGAATTACACATATATAACCTATATTGGATTACTTGCTATGTAGGGGAGGGGATTGGGGGAAGAGAAGGAGAAAAATAAGGAACACAAGGTTTTGCAAGGGTGGATGCTGAAAACTATCTTTGCATGTATTTTGAAAATAAAAGGCTATTATCAAAAAAAAAAGAAAGAAAGAAAGAAAGAAAGAAAGAAAGAAAGAAAGAAAGAAA